>SJYV01036891.1:388669-425293 GCA_006410875.1 Neotragus pygmaeus | reverse complement strand
TGATGACCAACCTAGATAGCATGTTCAAAAGCAGAGATATTACTTTGCCAACAAAGGTCCGTCTAGTCAAAGCTATGGTTTTTCCAGTGGTCATGTATGGATGTGAGAGTTGGACTGTGAAGGCTGAGCGCGAAGAATTGATGCTTTTGAACTGTGTTGTTGGAGAAGACTCTTGAGAGTCCCTTGGACTGCAAGGAGATCCAACCAGTCCATTCTATAGGAGATCAGTCCTGGCTGTTCTTTGGAAGGAATGATGCTAAAGCTGAAAATCCAGTACTTTGGCCACCTCATGCAAAGAGTTGACTCATTGGAAAAGACTCTGATGCTGGGAGGGATTGGGGCAGGAGGAGAAGGGGATGACCGAGGATGAGATGGCTGGATGCCATCACCAACTCGATGGACGTGAGTCTGAGTGAACTCTGGGAGATGGTGATGGACAGGGAGGCCTGGTGTGCTGTGGGGTCACAGGGAGTGGGACATGACTGAGCAACTGAACTGAACTGAACTCATTCTTCCTGGAGTTATTTCTCCACTCTTCTCCAGTAGCACAGTGGCCTGCTTCAGGGGCAAGGGCTCTGGGTGCAGCAGACCTGAGTCACATAGCCTGTGGCATAAGCCCTCTTTGAGGAGGTCACCATTAACCTCACCACAGAGCCACTGAGCAGACAACTCACAAACTGCAGAACAATTACACCAAATAGTGACAGTGACAAGACTCAAAACTTGGTCTTCTGACTTCATCTGGTGATGAAGAAGAAAGGAGTACAAGATGTCTTGCTAACTATGTAGGGGTTTCTGGTCCTGAAATCAGCTTGGGTCTTGGTCTTTCCTCCATTTAACTGTGACTTTAGGAGAGAGTTTTAATCTATAACTTGATGCTTCATTTATTTCATCATTAAATTATTTAATATCTTCTTTTACTCTGAAAACTGAGATTCTAGTTTTAGAATCTAGTCTTATCCTGTGCATTAGAAAAGATGATGCTTCAACCTACTGACATAGCTAATAACTCACAGCGATGGATGTCTCTAGGACTAACACCTGCCTTGACCCTAGCCCAGAGTTCTTCTTGCCATAGCAGATTGGTGTTATAGCTGTCATAGAGGGTTTCCTACATGAAATGCCCTTTGAAAGTGAAAGTCAGATCACTCAGTCATGTCCAGTTCTTTGCAACCCTATGGACTGTAGCCCACCAGGCTCCTCCATTCATGGGATTTTCCAGGTAAGAATACTGGAGTGGGTTGCCATTTCCTTCTCCAAGGGATCTTTCTAACTCAGGGTTTGAACTAGGGTCTCCTGTTTTGCAGTCAGACTCTACTATCTGAGCCACCAGGAAATCCCTAAAGTGAAAGTCACTCAGTCATGTCCAACTCTTTGTGACTCCATGGACAATTCTCCAGGTCAAAATACTGAAGGGGGTTACCTTTCCCTTCTCCAAGGGAACTTCTAAACCCAGGGATTGAACCCAGGTCTCCTGCATTGCAAGAGAATTCTTTATCAGCTGAGCCACAGGGAAGCCCAGAAATACCCTTTAAAGGTCACTAATAAAATATGATTTAAAAATTCACTTGCATATGCATCGTATGTTCAGTCATGTCCGACTCTTTGTGACCCCAGGGACTGTAACCCGTGAGTCTCCTCTGTCCATGAAATTTTTCAAGCAAGAACACTGGAGTGGGTTGCCATTTTTTACTCCAGGGGATATTCCTGACCCAGGGATTGAACATGCATCTCTTGCGTCTCCTGCATTGGCAGGCAGATTCTTTACCACTAGCACCACCTAGGAAATCCTTTATTATGTATAATTGTCTCCTGTGTTCTATGTGATAATAATGGTCCCCACAAGTAATAGGATTTGAGTTAACCTAAGTAGAAGTGTTGCTCAGTTTTATGCCTGTCAAAGGAGTTTTCTAAAGTCACCTGCTTCATAGGGTCATTGTGAGAACTAAGGACAACAAAGGTCACTTAGAACAGTGCCCAGAACACACCAACCAACCATGCATGTGATCTCCAACTGTCAGACGGGGGTGTGCCCAGCAGATTTCCTCATGGAGTGGCCAGCAGGTGTGTGGTCACGTCTTCGGTGTCAGCTTAGAGAGGTGTAAGTTCCCGCATGAGGGATGCTAAATGCAAGGACCTGATACAGTATCCATGCCAGGTTTGACACGGGCAGAAAGCAGACAGAGGAAGGACAGGCAAATTCATGGACAGGCAGCGAGACTTCTGAAACTGAGCCTTAATGATATTTGCGTCTATTCTGAGAAGAGAATACCTCTTCACCCTCCTCAGATAGCCCACATCCTCGATGTTATCCTCTGTATTGGGGCAGCTGGAGGGACCAATATTATCTAGAACCTTCCAGAACCGCCCTTCAGGAAGAGACCTTGAAGTCTGCAGGAGAGATGAGCGGAGAGGACGTGGTTCCAGGACCTCAGGTGGTTGATAAGACAGCCCTCATCTGCATTGTTATTTTATTCCTTTTGTTCCTGGTGGCATTGGTAGGTAATGGCTTAATCATCGCGGCACTGGGCAGTGAGTGACTGCTGCGGAGAACGTTGTCACCCTGTGATAAGTTATTGGTCAGCCTGGGGGCCTCTCGCTTGTCTGCAATGAGTGGTGATTAGTAAGAACATTTACATTTTCTGGAATCCAACGGCCTTCCCATACAGCCCCGTGTTCCAGCTCCTGGCCGTTCAGTGAGACTTCTTGAACTCTGCAACACTGAGGTTCTCCACCTGGCTCAGTGTCTTCTACTGTGTGAAAATCGCAACTTTCACCCACCCCATCTTCCTCTGGCTAAACTGGAATGTATCTGGGTTGGTTCCTTGGATGCTACTCAGCTCTCTGGGGTTCTCTACCTTTACCACCATTCTATTTTTCATAGGCAACCAGGGAATGTATCAGAACTATTTAAGGAGGGGTCTGCAATCTTGGAATGTCACTAGGAATGCTGTGAGAACGTATGAGAGGTTCTGCCTCTTCCCTTGGAAAATTGTCACCTGGACCGTCCCTACTGTAGTCTTTATTGCAGGCACGGTTTTGCTCATTACGTCTCTGGGAAGACACACCAAGAAGGTCGTCTTCTCCATCTCAGGCTTTTGCAGTTCCAGTGCCCAGGCACACATCAAGGCCCTCTTGTCTTTTATCTCCTTTGCTATCTTCTTCACTTCCTCTTTTCTGTCACTGGTTCTTACTGCCTCAGGTATGTTTCCCTTTGGGGAGTTCTGGTTCTGGATATGGCAGATTGTGATTTATCTGGGTACAGCAATCCACCCCATTATTCTTCTCTTAAGTAACTGCAGGCTGAGAGCTGTGCTAGGGAGAGGCTTCTCCTCAGCACATGGGACATCTTGAATTGCAATTGATGAAAAGCCTCAGATTCTGCTGCAGGAGGCCTACCTGGATGGGATGGGATGTTGCTTCTTTAAATTTCTTTGCCATGTTTAATCACATTTAATTCTCTTTCCTTCTTTGCTGTGTTTCATGATTAGAAGAATAACTTCAGTGAAATAGGATTAAAGATGAAATAGAAGGTACTGAAGTAGTGGCCCAGCACCGCTGACTTGTACCAATACTAGCAAGGGTAACTGATATGGTTAATGTTTCCTGTGGGACCTGACGTGGCCAAAGAAGCAGGAAACTTTTATTTCCCTGTGACTAAACTCGGTGTTTAAAATTATCCTCCTGGAAACTGAATGCAAGGATCCTGACACATGATTCATTTTTTATCTGTTAAATCAGACTGGAGAAGATTTTTGGAACATCAATTTTCCTCTGACTTCATCCTGTAAAACCATGTTTCCTTTTTCAGCCTTAACTGATTTCCAGCCATCTACTGCAATGAAACTCTCTTTCTTTTCAAGCAAGAGTTCCTGGTGTCTGAACTCCCTTAACAGAGCATGGTGTAATTTGTGCATATGTGCAGCTGTATGTGTTACCTGGGATTTGTACATTTGCAGATCACCTTTTGAGGACTCTCGATTGCTGAGAGTTTATGATTTATATATTGCTTATGTTCTCTATTATAGTCCAGCCGGTTAGACTGCTCTATAAATGATGAGGCTCATGAGCCAGATGTGGCTTCTTTCACGTTGCTCTTCAGTTCAGTTCAGTTCAGTTCAGTCACTCAGTCGTGTCCAACTCCCTGCGACCCCATGAATCGCAGCATGCCAGGCCTCCCTGACCATCACCAACTCCCGGAGTTCACTCAGACTCACGTCCATCAAGTCACTGATGCCATCCAGCCATCTCATCCTTGGTTGTCCCCTTCTCCTCCTGCCCCCAATCCCTCCCAGCATCAGAGTCTTTTCCAATGATTCAACTCTTCGCATGAGGTGGCCAAAGTACTGGAGTTTCAGCTTTAGCATCATTCCTTCCAAAGAAATCCCAGGGCCATCTCCTTTAGGATGGACTGGTTGGATCTCTTTGCAGTCCAAGAGACTCTCAAGAGTCTTCTCTGACACCACAGTTCAAAAGCATCAATTCTCTGACGCTCAGCTTTCTTCACAGTCCAACTATCACATCCATACATGACCACAGGAAAAACCATAGCCTTGACTAGATGGAGCTTTGTTGGCAAAGTAATGTCTCTGCTTTTGAATATGCTATCTAGGTTGATCATAACTTTTCTTCCAAGGAGTAAGCGTCTTTTAATTTCATGGCTGCAATCACCATCTGCAGTGATTTTGGGGACCCCCCAAAATAAAGCCTGACACTATTTCCACTGTTTCCTCATCTATTGAAGTGATGGGACCAGATGCCATGATCTTCGTTTTCTGAATGTTGAGCTTTAAGTCAACTTTTTCACTCCTTTCACTTTCATCAAGAGGCTTTTTAGTTCCTCTTCACTTTCTGCCATAAAGTTGGTGTCATCTGCATATCTGAGGTTATTGATATTTCTTCTGGCAATCTTGGTTCCAGCTTGTGCTTCTTCCAGCCCAGCGTTTCTCATGATGTACTCTGCATAGAAGTTAAATAAGCAGGGTGACAATATACAGCCTTGACGTACTCCTTTTCCTATTGGGACCTAGTAAAACTTGTGACATGGAAAGATTAATCTGTATCTGATACAGATTTAAGAAACTCCTAGCTTGGTTTGGTGAAGCAAGTAGACTGCTTTTCTGCTTTCCACAGGTCTTCTCAAACTCTCCTTAAGATCAGTGATCTTTTGAACCATTCAAACTGAGATCCCTCAAAGTCCCTCTGTTTGCTTTAAAATCTCTCAGCCTCATTTTCTGTTTTTCCTCCCTTTCCCATCTGTATGAGAAGACAGAAACTGGTTTTTCGCTTTTTAAGACTAATGTTCACACTCTCCTAGCCTCCTTTCTATCTCCTGCTCAATCAAGAATTCCCACTCTACCCATCTTCAACCTTTTCCTCTTTATTGTTCTTCCTTTCTTCCTTAAATGTGCCCCTTACTCTCTTCCCTAAAAAAATAAAGTAAATCCCTTCCATACTCTTATTGCTTGAAGTGATCAACCTGCTTATTAGTCACTTGCTAAGAGTCCCCTCCCCCTGCTCCTCCCCACCCCTCCTCCACAGACACACTCTTCTGATGCTCTTTCTGTTGAAATGTGTTTCTACAGGACAGCCTTTAGAGCTCCTGGTCCCTAAATGTGATATCCTCAGCCCCCATTTTCCTATGTTTCTATAAAATTTGCCCCTCTTAATAAAAAATGATTTCTTCAAAAAATCTGATTAAAATATTTTACAAAAGGTAATACCTGATTTTGGAAGAAGGTTTTAAAACAGGAAAATCAATGTCACCCATGATTGTTTACCCACACATCTTCCTAAAACTCTTTTCCTCCTGGCCTTTGAGATGCTCCACGAGGTTTTGTCCCCTGCTCTGTGGCTCCCTTTATGCCTTCTTCACTATCTGCTGTTTGTCTGACTCAGTTTTTTCCTTAGCCAGTTCTCTTCCTTCCTGGACATGAATCATCCCCATTTTCCTTTATGTTCACATCCATTTTACATATCAATAGCTTCAATGATGACCTTCGTGTGAATAATCACCAAAGTCTTAACTGTCTCCAAAACTCTAAGCCTATGTTTTCCTCTGCTTGCTGAGCATTTCTATGTGAGAGTACCATGAGCACTTCAGACTTAGCAAGTTTGAAACAGCTGTCGCTTTTTTTCCTCCTTCTTTCCCTCCACCACCCAGTTGAATCTGTTTTTTCTATTACTGATATCCAAAAAGTCAGACTTACCAACTCTGAGTTGGCTTTCACTCCTCACTCTCCACAGAACCCTTCCATCTAATCAGCAGCTTGTCTACAATTGGTAACCCAACAATTGTCTATATTATCTGTTCCTCTTTTCCTGTTATGGAAGATCCTTTCTTAGATTAGACTGTCCTCTTCTCCCCTTGATTGCTTATATTTATTTTTCACCACTTACTTTATTACAGTGACTCCCCACCCGCCACCAAGTCAAAACTACCGTTACCAGATTAATCTCTTGACCATTTCACTCATAGCCTTTTCACCGCCCAGTGCCTATCAGTTGAAACACAGGTTCATAAATTGGCATGCACCGCAACGTGGCAACAGTTTTATCTTTGACTTGGAGAGATTCATCTGTATTTGATACTTAAGATTTAAGAAAACTCCCGGCTTCCATTCTAGTAGATGCAACCCTATTTTGCAGCAAAAATTGGGTTATCGTTATTCTGAACATGCCTGGAGTTTACTCCATGATGTACTAAATGTGGTCTCTTATCCCACATCTACCTGTCAAAATTCTATTTCATTGTTCCCTCTGTTTAATTTTTAAAGGTTAATTCAAATGGCTTCTCTTCTGGGAAGGTTTTCTGGATGTGCCCCCACCTCAAACTTTGATCTCCTTCACCTTGGGGGACACACAAATGAGGTGTTGCTCAGTTGTGACATGAATTCTGCCTTGTAGTGGTGTGATCTGTATATTCATTTTATCGTTGTGTGCCTGTGCTTGTGTGTGTAGTTCCTCAGCTGTGTCTGACTCTATGTGACCCTTTGGACTGTAGTCCACCAGGCTCCTTTGTCCATGGATTCTCTGGGCAAGAATCCTGGAGTGTGTTGCCTTGCCTCCCTCCAGGGAATCATCCTGACCCAGGAATTGAACCTGCAACTCCTGTGTCTCCTGAATTGCAGGTGGATTCTTTACCCTCTGAGTCATCGAGGAAGCCCGTTTTATTCTCAGATTTTAAAGTTCTTAGAGGTGTGGGCTGCCTCATTCTCTTCCATGTGTCCCTGGAAGACTTACAAATTCTTGCTGCATTGAATGGAATGGTTCTGTTGCACCTGGAATCCTGCTGTAAACACATGCATTTTTGTTTGTATATATATAATCTGGGCTACTTACTACTACCAATTATGTTTTTACGGTTATATTTGAGCTATATGCGCTTCACTGGCTAGCTTGTTTTTGGAGATCAAACATATATCCTGTTTCTCTTGAGTTACACACAATGTAGGAATAATAAATGGATGAGAGAGTAACATTTGCCTGATTTTTTTTTTTTTTGATGCCTTTCCCTTCTTTCTTCTGTGTTTACATGTTGCTAGGCAACCGTGAAACTCCTTCCTCTGGAAATTTGCGTGAAGTGCCATTTCTCCCCTTTGTTACTCACTCAGTGGCCCTTTCCTAGCACACTCTATCAGTTTCTCTTTGTTCCTTCCACTGTTTGTATTGTTAGCCTAGGAGAATTAAGCATCTACCCCAATCTGAATGATCTCCCCACAGGAGAAGAATGATCTTCCTTATAGGAGGAAGTTCCCTTGGAACTTTTTAAAAAAACTTTTTATTTTATATTGGAGTATAGCTGATTAGCCATTAACTGACCTTGGGGTTGCAAGATTTAGACACAACTTAGCGACTAAACCACCACCAGAGCTGATTAAAGGTGTTGAGATACATTCAGGTGCACAGCAAAGGGACACAGCCTTACATATACATGTATCCATTCTCCCTCAAACACCTCTCCCATCCAGGCTGCCACGTAAGGTAGAGCAGAGTTTCATGTACTATACAATAGGCCCTTGTTGGTTATCCATTTTAAATATAACCATGTGTATATGTCCATCCCAAACTCCCTAGCTATCACTTGAACACACAGGGAAATATAAGAGAGATAGTGTTTGTTGTATTTTTTAAATGCCTAGTAATATTATTGTCATTATTTTTTTTTTTACCTACAGTCTAATTTCATTATGCTTTATGATGGCATTAATGGTAATCATTTATGATGCTTATTTTGTATGAGTGCTGGGACCAGAAAATTTATTTACTTATATGCTTAAACATTGAATTCCTAAAACAACACTGCAAAGTAGAAACTGAGGCTTAGAGGAGTTTACTGAGGTCTCATGGCCACTGTATGACATAATAGAATTGGGGTGTGTGTGTGTGTGTGTGTGTGTGTCGCTCAGTTGTGTCCAACTCTTTGTGACCTCATGGACTGTACCTATCAGGCTCCTCTGTCCATGGAATTCCCCAGGCAAAAATACTGGAGTGGATAGCCATTCCTTTCTCCAGGAGATCTCTCCAACCCAGGGATCAAACCTGGGTCTCCTGCATTGCAGGCAGATTCTTTACTGTCTGAGCCACCCGGGAAGCCAAGAATTGGGATACTTTAGTGCTATAATATGTAAACCAGTGTGATATTGGTGTAGGGATAGGTAAATACATCAGCAGACAATTCAAATAATAGTTACATGAAAAGTTATATTTAATAAGCAAAGCATTTCAACTCAGTGAGGGAAAAGATAGTCATTCAATAGTGTGGCAGCAAATATAGAGTAAACATTTTATTTTAGATTCCAGACAGATGATCTTTAATGTAAATGTTATTTAATTTTTTTTAAAGCTCCCCATTTTGGATAATTTAATTTTCCAATATTTTTACTCCATAAACATTGTCTTTATATTTTACAGGAATGTTAACTGTTTTCTCCCTACCTTTTTAGGTGTCATTGTAGACTATTTATGTATTATCCTTCAGCTCCCACAATTCAGAATCCCTGTTTTCATTGACCGTCTTAAGCCAGACTCAAAATACCAACTCATAATGGAAATAATAGTAAATTTGACTACAGAAAAATTTAACACCTTTTAATAAAATTTTTTATAAATGTAGGGATCACTGAAATCTTTTTCAATTTTAAGGGAAAAGTAGTAAAAAGATAAAAGCTAATATCTCTAGTGTATAAAGAGCTTCTACCAATCAGTAAGAAAACTGCAGACAAATTGATAGAATATTGATTAAATGACAAAAATAGATAAAGATTACCAAGTAAACATGTGAAGTTTATCATCACTATTGACCAAGCTAAACAAGAGTTCTGCTATGAACACAGTTGCATAAGCCGATGTTTTCCCCCCTCCTTTCCCTGGAAATCACATAAAAGCAACAAGAAAGTTGAAAAAGATTATGAAAACTACATTTTAAATAAAGCTAAGAGACAGATAATCCAGAAATTTCAAATTATGCAGTATCACAGATGAGATCAGGTAGAGTCAAGAAAGAAGATGAAAAGAAGTATGAAGAGACATGAGAGGGCCCAGTGGGGACAGAGAAAATATTCCAGCAAAAACACACTCTTCAGAAAAGAGACAACTTGAAATGCAAAAGCCCTTAGTATGCATGTGATAGCTATCTATTGATGCATAACAAATTGCCCCAACAGTTACTGGCTTAAAACAACCTTACTACAAACTCATAGCTCCTGTAGATAAGAAATCCACATCCGTCATAACACTGTTGAGAATCTCAACTGTATTTTCTGGCTCTGGGTCTCTCACAGGCTACAGCCATCTCCAGGCTCAACTGGGAAGGAGCCACTTTCCAACTCACTCACAGAGCTATTGGCAGGAGTCAGTACTTTGTTGGACTGAGCCATAAGGTCCTCATGAGCTGTTGGCTGCAGGCCTCTTTAAGTTCCTGGCCACAAAACCCTCTCCTTAGACCAGAGTGAGCAAATGGGAAGGCAGAAGGTGTCAGCAAGAGAGAGAGTGCCAGCAAGAC
Source organism: Neotragus pygmaeus (assembly GCA_006410875.1). Lineage (NCBI taxonomy): Eukaryota > Metazoa > Chordata > Mammalia > Artiodactyla > Bovidae > Neotragus > Neotragus pygmaeus. The sequence goes on along the minus strand of SJYV01036891.1, from coordinate 415,290 downwards.
GGAACTCACAGACTTTGTAATAATTCATTATTTTTCTCATTATTGTTCAGAGGTAATAACCAACAGATTTGGTCCAAAAAAGTATGAGGAATGAGAAAATTATATAAAATTATGTTTATAAAGGTAAGCACTAGAACAAAAAAGGCATACTTTTCTTAGAATTAATAGAGACACAAACAAAACTGAAGAAACATACAATAAATATAAATACAATACAGATCCTAAAAAAAACACCCTTTCAAAAACAGAACATAAAACATAAAACAATGTGCTAGAACTAAGGCTAAACATATTGGATATATAATTAATTAAAAATGGGCTTTACACCTAAAAACACTGGTCTTCGGATTATCTAAAGAGCAAAGCACAACTTTGTGACATTTCTAAGATCCATAAAAAGAGAAAGTTTGAAAATAAAAGAATGAAAAATAATATGTCAAGTAAATGCCAACAAAAGAAATTTACACCTAAATGATCAATGAGATAACAGGAAAAGTTTTTAATGTTAAGAGGTAAAATGCAAAATTAAGATAGAAATAGTATAAATATCTATATGACAAAAAACATAGCAGTCTTATTTATGGGGGCTTTCCTCATGGCTCAGACGGAAGAATCTGCCTGTAATATGGAGACCTGGGTTTGATCCCTGGGTCTGGAAGATTCCTCTGGAGAAGGGAATGGCTACTCCCTCCAGTATTCTTGCCTGGAGAATTCCATGGACAGAGGAACCTGGCGGACTACAGTCATAATTATAAGAAATATAAGCAGAATTACTAAAAGACTTATTCTTTGTCAAATAGAGAAAAAATTAAATATAACCAAATGTTAGCTTTTATTGACAAATGTCAAACAGTACACTTTCAGAAAATACAACTTGTAAATACTTGTGGAATAGTCATGAAAACGAATCTAACAAAAATTGCATAAGGTAATTACAACATGATCTCACTTAAGCGACAAAATCCTTTAAAAAAATTAGAAAGCAATGTCCAATAGTACATTAAATCATTATCAAATAGAATTTAATCAGGAATTCCCTGGCTGTCCAGTGGCTAGGACTTTGCACTTGCACTGCCAAGGGCAAGGGTTCAATCCTGGGTCAGGGAACTAAGATCCTGCAACCTGCTTGGTGTGGCCAAAACCAAAACAAAAAAACATAGAGTTTAACCTGAGAATTTAAGGATGATTCATTATTAGGAAATTCATCATTATAGACTATCTCATTAATAAGTCTAAAGGAAAATTCATATAATCAACTCCCAAAATGCTAAAATGCACTTGAAAAAGTTTAATAGAAATTTTTGATAAACTACTCAATAATGCATATATTCAGTAACATGACACATATATCTATCTCAACCCAAACATGCAGCATATTTGACATTCTTACAAAATTCAAAATATTAAAAGAATGAATATTGTCACCACTATTTTCATTTTAACATTATAATATCAAATATAAATTAGTTATAGACATTGAAAATAGGAGGTAAAAATATATGTCTGCATAGTTTAAAAGTCCAAACATAAATCCAAAAATAAAAGCCACTATACAACAATAAGAATTTTGTAAAATTGTTGTTGCTGTTCAGTTGCTCAGTCATGTCCAACTTTTTGCGTCCCCATGGACTGCAACACGCCAGGCTCCCTGTCTGTCACCATCTCCAGGAGTTTGCTCAAACTCATGTCCATTGAATCAGTGATGCCATCCAACCATTTCAGCCTCTGTCGTCCCCTTCTCCTCCTGCCTTCAGTCTTTCCCAGCATCAAGGTCTTTTTAAGTCAGCCCATCACATCATGTGGCCAGAGAATAGTAGGGTGTAAAATAAATGCATGGAAATAAAAAATTTCTGATACATACAAATAATCAAAACTCAGAAAATAGAAATATTCTATTTGCAATAACAACACAAGTAAAATACTTAGAAATAAATTTTACAAGAAATATGTAAGACGTATATGAAGAAAACTTCAAATTACTCAAGATGACATGGAAAAAGATATGAATCAATGGAATACAATACCATGCGCTTGGATGATAAGAATCAGCACTGTAAAGATGTCAGCTACTCTAAAGTTAATTTCTTGTGATATAAGAACTATAAAATCAAAATTTACCCCCTTTTTCTAAACCTATAAAAAGAAGGTGCTAACATTCTAAGGTTAATATGGAAGTTGGAAGAACCCTCCCCACCAAAAAACGTGTAGATAAGGTCTATCATACATTAAAAAGCATGATTTAATTTGCCTATGAACCTCAAAGTTTAAAAAAGGTGTGTGACTCTACAATAGTAGAATAGATAGTCCAGAAAGCAAACATTTATAATATGGGGATTTAGTATAAATTCAGTAGATAAAAATTATATTTCAGATCAGGAATAAATGAATTATTCAATAATTGATATTGAGATAACAGGATGGCCATCTGAAAAAAAATTAAGGTGCTGCCATATAATGAGATAAAGTCCAAGTGGATCAAATATTTCAATGTTAAAAACAATAAAGTTACTGGAAAAAAGTGAGAGGATGAAGATTCTTTTAAAACTCCAGGGTGTGGAAAATCTTTTAAACTCTTAAAAGATCAATTAATGAAAATTAAATTCTGCATGGTAAAAATTCATAAGAGAGTTAAAAAAAATTAACAATCTTTGAAAATATATGCATTCATAGCCAAAATTTCATTCTTTAATATATAAAGAGCTTTTACAAATGATAGGGAAAAGATCAACAACCTCAAAGCAGAACTTCCCTGATAGCTGAATGGATAAGACTTTGCCTTGCAATGCTGGGGCCATGGGTTCAATCCCTAGTCAGAGAATGATCCCACATGTCTTGAGCTCATATTTCACAAGGAAAGATCCTGCACAAGGCAACAAAGATCCCACATGCCACAGCTATGACCCAAGGAAATCAAATAAATAATAAACATTTTTAAAAAAAGAAAAGGAGAAGAATCAGGTGATAATGAATACATAATTCACAGAGAAGGAAATACAAATAGTTCTTAAAAACAAGAAAGGTAGTCAAGTGAATTTATAACAAGAGACACACAAGTTAAAACTACACTGAGATAGCATTTTAAACTATCTATTTGGTAAAACTCTAAACTTTGGAAGTACTTTTTGTCAAGTTATTGGAGAAATATGTTTTCTGCACATTGCTAATGGAAGTAAAAATTAGTAAATCTCTATGGAGGGCAATTTGGCAATATCTATCAAATTCAGTGGTAAAGAATCTGCCTGCAAATGCAGAATACATGAGTTCAATCCCTGGGTTGGGAACATCTCTGGAGAGGGAAATGGCAACCCACTCCTGCTGTATTCTTGCCTGGAAAATCTCATGGACAGAGGAGCCTGGTGGGTTACAGTCCTTAGAGTCAAACATGACCTAGAGACTAATCAAGAACAATCGAATTGACTTACGTGTGCACCCTTTGATTTGCAATCTCCCCTTAGGATTTTGGTGTATATCACCTTCTCATGGATCACAATTAACATCTTACCCTCTTGGGCACACTGGGCTTGAGTGTGGTTACAATTCTAGAAGTAATGAGGGGAGAGAGAGTGTGTTACTAGGAGGCTCAGTAATACCTTCCAAGGAACTACCACAGCGGCATCCATGACGGGCTCTGCGGGGATGGGGTGACTAGCTTACTCAGATAAGGGAGGAAGAGTTGCCTCTATTGATAAAGAAGATTTGACAGAATTTAGGGATTCAAGTTTCTAGCAAACTACATTCCAGATCTTCCTATAGTATCAGACAAAGATGTCACCTGATATAAAGAGCCGACTCATTGGAAAAGACCCTGAAATTGGGAAAAATTAAGGGCAAGAAGGGAGAAAGGGGTGACAGAGGATGAGATGGTTGGATGGCATCACTGACTCAGTGGACATGAATTTGAGCAAGCTCCAGGAGATAGTGAAGAACAGGGGAGCCTGGCGTGCTGGAGTCCATGGGGTCGCAAAGAGTTGGACTTGAGTTAGCGACCAAACAACAAAGAGGGTTCAGTTCAGTTCAAGTCAGTCGCTCAGTCGTGTCCGACTCTTTGCGACCCCATGAATCGCAGCACACCAGGCCTCCCTGTCCATCACCAACTCCCGGAGTTCACTCAGACTCACGTCCATCGAGTCACCTTCAAACTCCCTGTTGTTGTTGTTGTTTTGGTCTAACTTCTTCCCCTTGCCCTATCTTGTATCTCTTAATTTTCTATAGAAAATTAGAAAATTTAGATTTCTATAAAAATCACTTGCACAGGGACCTTCATTACAAGCTCTGATTCTGGAGAGCTTGATCTAACTGGTTTGATCTTCAGATTGTATCTCTCTGATCTACATTTGTATATCAAACTTATCATGTGCAAAACAGAACTCTGGTATCTCACTCATCGAGCTTTGATTACTATTTTTCATGTTTCCGGATGTGGCCATTCATCTAGCTGCTCTGGATAAAACTTTCTATATTTCAGTCAGGCAGCAGTTCTGATGCTAAGCCATTTAACCTAGAGGTAAACCATTTTTAGATAAACTGCTTTTGGGTTGGGTTCATATGCAATAAGCAGCTCCTTCACTACAATCTGTTGAAAGCCAACCCTTGACACAAGGGTTTGAAAAAATTAGGGTTAGAGTTCCTAATTCAACTTTCCAAATGAACTTGTACTGTTTACCACCACCTTCATTGCTACCACTCAGTGCAAGGCACTATTATCTCTTGCTTTATTGCAATGGCCTTCTAATGGGTCTTGCAGCTTTTACTCTTGCTTGCCTTTGGTCTGTTTTCAACATAGCAGCTAACAAGATCCTTTAAAAATATGTCACATCTCTTTCATAATTCTCCACTTGCTTTTCAACCTGGAGCAAAAGCCTGTTTTCGTGATGAACTAACATGCCCTTTATGATTTTGTCCTCCACCTCATACCTTTAAAGTCACATCCTGCTATTCTTCCCTCCTCTCACTCTGCTCTAGCCACTTTGCCTTCCTTTGATGTCTCTTGACTATGCCTGGCATATATATGACTCTCCATGGCCCCTGTATTTGATGATCCCTGGTTGGAATGCTCTTCCCCAGATACTGGCATGGTTCACTCCCGCTCTTCTTTCTGGCATTGTCATTGTCCTCCAGATTACAATCCTCCATTCCCTGCTCTGCTTTCTCTCTTTCATGTCATCATCATCTATTTTACTTATTTGTGTATTTGTTTTAATCATTTGTTTCCCTCAATCTGACATAAACTTCATAAGGACCAGGATTTGTATCTTTTTCCCCCACTGGCAAATGTAAACCATAAATATTTATCAAACACATTAATGTCTTATTTTTATCATAATTACCTAGATTTCTTTATTGTTGTAAAAATTTCATTATTTATATGCCTTTAGAAGTAACTATGGCTACTAGAAGCTGGATAATCAACTGATATTCTCTTATAAAGTCAGACACTTCAGTGATTTTTGCTGGTTCACTAATAAAATATTTAGTCTTCACATTTTTCTACAGTTGTTAGAGGTAATTGCTGCCATACCTCTTTTACATTTGAACAAGATTTTATTGACCATCTAGACATGTAGATCTAGGTACATATCTCCCTGCTAAGTGAAATGGAGATATGAAAATAGGATTTAAACCTACTGTGTAACATACTAAACCAGTTAGAGGAATATAGAACAGTTAAGAACTATGGTGTTGGAGAAGACTCTTGAGAGTCCCTTGGACTGCAAGGAGATCCAACCAGTGCATCCTAAAGGAGATCAGTCCTGAATGTTCATTGGAAGGATTGATGTTGAAGCTGAAACTCGAATACTTTGGCCACCTGATGCGAAGAGCTGACTCATTCGAAAAGACCCTGATGCTGGGAAAGATTGAGGGCAGGAGGAGAAGGGGATGACAGAGGATGAGATGGTTGGATGGCATCACCAACTCAATGGACATGGGTTTGGGTAAACTATGGGAGTTGGTGATAGACAGGGAGGCCTGGTGTGCTGTGGTTCATGAGGTTGTAAAGAGTCAGACAGGACTGAGTGACTGAGTGACTGAACTGAAGAACTCAACTGACCATTGTCAAGTACTAGTAGTTCATATAGTAAAGAGAGAGAGAGAGAGCTTTCCGTAGAGAGAATTTTAAAATGGAAATTAATCAGACATAGTTGTCTAACATTATAATGTTTAGCTACAATTTTTTTTTGTCTCAATTACATGATATTGGGGAGTTTCCATCTATCTTTGATTATAGTCTGTTTGATTTTGACATTTCTTACTATCACCAATGGCCTCCTTTCCTGAATTTTTATAGGATTATAGCCTGTATCACTGGCTACTCTTGTGTGATTCACTCAGGTGAAGGGTAATAATCTTGATATTAAAAAAAGTCATGGGACTTCCCTGGTGGTCCAATGGTTAAGACTCCAAACTTCCAGTACAGGGAGCCTTAAACACTCCCTAATCAGGGAACTAAGATCCCACATGACCCATGGCACAGGCCAAAAAATAGTCACAAGATCAAGGGTTTGCGTGGGAGGAGAGTTGTGAAGAGAGGTAAACAGTGAATTCAGATCAGAGTTGTGAAGCAGGAGTGAGCCAGGATGTAGCTTCTGGTGGCTGCTCATGGGGTTGGCCTCTCTCACAGGCTTGTAATGAATCTAAGTTCCAATGGTTTGGATGGTTGGCCTTGGTAAAAGATAAAAGCTTTTGAAGCTGGGCTTCAGCAGCAGGCAGCTGAATGCATTTTGAACTTTAGTAGGCTAAGCTGACTAACACATCTTTTAACTATAAATAATACTTTCCCTGGACTATAGCGATGAAAACTCAAGGCTTGGGTGGGGGCGGTGGTTGGCAGTTTTTTTCTTTTCTGGACTTTTATTTTCCTTTCAATGGACATGAGTTTGAGCAAACTCAGGGAGACAGTGAAGGACAGGGAAGCTTGATGTGCTCCAGTTCATGGGGTTGCCGAGAGTCAGACATGACTTGGCGACTGAACAACAACAACAAAATTTCCTTTCAATAAAATTAAACCATTTTAAAGAAGAACTCGATACACTATTTACAGAATAGTATTCATTCTCTGTTTTTCTCAAGGTGATTTTTTTAATGAGAAAATACTCCTGTGTAATCAGGAACTAATCTATCACATCAGAATTAAAGTGCAATAAATTTTGAAATCAACATGGAAAATTTGCCTTCACGGAGAACTACAGTTTTCATAAGATAAGGGACTAGGACTAGTTTTTTGAGGTTGGCAGCCTCCTACCCTGCTGACAAACTCATTGGGAGTACTGAGATTTGGTTCAACACCAAAAGTAGGATCTATTCAATTCTGTAGGGATCAGATTCAAGAAGACTGTTGATCTTATTGCTGGACAGTTTCAAATGGAGAAGGAAAATTTAGACTTTCTGATTTAGATTCTATATTCAAAGATTTAGAACTGGAAAGCATTTGCATTCTGACTACTTTGTACTGTAACAGAGAAATCCACCAGGAAGCTGGGGCGAAAGCTGCATTTCTCAAGTTAAAGCTAATGACTGTATTTGTGTGGGTGAATAACAGTATGCTTTCCTTCATCTGTGTTTGCAATTTTTTATTACATGTATTATTGTAGTTGAGTTTTTACCAACCTGTTATTTTGGGGGAAAATCATCACCTTTAGTAGCAAGACCAGACTCTCAGGGCTCTAACAAGTAAGGCTGAAAACATTTTTGTTTTTACAATGTATGTGTTTCTTTTCAGCATTTCTAAGTTAGATATAAGCATTACTACTTCTATTATGGCATTTATATAAAATCTTGTCAACTCAATCTCCTCAAAGAACCAAATATTAAAGCCCATAACTAAATATGCCAATAATGCAATTTGTACAAGGGTGACACAAAGATTATTTTAAAAAGAAAAAGCAATCAAGCTCATTCAACAAATCTTTATTTCCTGAGTGCCCACTGTGTGGGAGATGTGGGGGTTGGAGATGACCATCTTTGTTCTTTAGAAGAACAACATACCTTTCTATTAGTCCAAAAGCAATGTCTAACATTCAAGCATGCATTTAAAAGATTAAGACCTTTACTGTGTCCAGAAAATATTGTTTGAGAAAATACTTTTTTATTGTGGTAAGAATAAACAGCATAGAATTCACTCTTTCAGCCATTTAAAAGTTTACAGTTCTGTGGCATTAAGTGCATTCACACATTGTCACCACCCATTTCCAGAACTTTTTCCACCCTCTCCAACTGAAACTCTGTGTCCATTAAACAATAACTTCCCATTTCCTTCTCCCTCCTAGTCCCTGGCAACAACCATTCAAATTTCTGTCTCTATGAATCTGACTGCTTTAGGAACCTCCCATAAGTGGAGTCATATACTCTTTTTGTGACTGGCTAATATCACTTAGCCAAATGTCATTAAGGTTTATCCATGTTGTAGCATGTGTCAGAATTTTCTTTTCTTTCATTCTTTTAAAAATTCATTTATTTGGCTGCACTTGGTCTCAGCCATGGCACAGAGATCTAGTTCTCTGACTTACTTTGGGAATGGAAAGTCTTAGCAATTGGACCACCAGGGAAGTCCCAGGATTTTGTTCTTTATTATGGTGGAGCAATATTCTATTGTCTGTATGCATCACATTTTGTTCATCTATTTATTTGTTGATGAACACTTGGGTTGTGTCCACTTTTTGGCCATTGCTCCTGGAAGAATAATACTTCTATGAGCATAGGAGTTATTTTAAGTCAGTTTTTGCTGTTCAGTTGCTAAGCCATGTCTGATTCTTTTCGATCCCATGAACTGCAGCACTCCTAGCTTCCCTGTCCTTCCCTACCTCCTAGAGTTTGCTACAACTCATGTCAGTTGAGTCAGTGATGCCATCCATCCATCTCATCCTCTGTCTCTCCTGTCTCCTCTTGCCCTTGATCTTTCCCAGCATCAGGATCTTTTCCAGTGAGTCAGCTCTTTGCATTAGGTGGCCAGAGTATTGGAGCTTCAGTCCATCCAATGTATATTCAGGGTTGATTTCCTCTAGGACTGACTGGTTTGAAGTCAGTCTTTAGATTAATATACAACTCTGCATAATAATGGGACCTTGAATACTACTACCAGTTCTATCTACCCTGCCTTGTCCTACACTATGCCAGATCAGTCAACTCTTCCTAGTGTTAAATCATAGGGTTTTGCAGGTCAAGGTTAATGTTGGAGACAGAGTAGTTATTTAGTCTCCTTTATTTAAATATACCACAAATGGTTAATTAATTTTAAAACTTTAGTATTTTTTTGATAATATATGATTATTGTAGGAAACTAGAATATTGTAAAAAAGTTTAAAAATCACTCAAACTTAGGCTTCCCAGGTGGCTCAGTGGTAAAGAATCTGCCTGCTAATGCAGGAGACACAGTTTTGATCCCTGATCTGGGAAGATCTCACATACTGTAGGATAACTAAGCCTGCAACAGATGACTAGCCCTTAGTCATTGCAACTAGAAAAAATCCCATGCAGCAACAAAGACTCAGCACAGCCAAAAATAAATAAACAAATAAGCATTAAAAAAAGTACTTTAACTTCAAACCTGACACTTGAAAGAAAATCCTAAATTTAAAAAAAAATCACCGTGTCCTTTCAGATACTTTTTTCTCATGTGGAGATATAATTATATATGTGTGTGTCCACAGATATAAATAACACTAATATCTCAGACATTTAAATAATTTTTGTAAAATTTGGGTAATAAATTTATATATTTTTGTGTATTATGAATACTTTCCTTTTATGCAATGACAGGCATAGCCTTTAAATAAATATTGAAAGACTTTGAAATTTATAAGTGAAAAAGCATGCAAAATATAATGAATTAATATAATGAATAATTAGAAAAATAATCATTAATTTTTTGTAAGGAATTATCATTTCTTTTCATAGATGGCAGTTTTCTAGGATACACAAATATTTTGTGGAAAGTATGGCATAGAATATGAAGAAACCATAATGCTTAGGAGTAAAAATATTTTACTCAAAAACTTAGCTGAATGAGCAAGTTTTTATTATAAATCTTTTACAGTGATTTTAAATGGAACTAGGACACAATAAACTTGGTGATGTTGTTTTAGAATTATTCTGTCACAGTGGTACTCACTTCCCAGCACCCAGCAGGATAGTCTGAAAAGGCAGATTCTGTGTATTTTATTGCAGGAGATATTTTTATATCTTTGCTTGTTGTTTTGCAATCTAAGCTGTAATGACTGTCATTTTAAATGTTCCATTTCCTCCTTCAAAGAGGGAATCATGGGCCAGTCCTACCTAGAATCTCAGTCCATGTTTTTTGGTATTATGGTTTTATGTCCCAAGGAGCGTGCTTTCATGTGTCTTGACTTTATATTTTCTGTTTTTAGCTGCTACAGACCAATGTTATATTCTCTAAGACTGTCCTAGAGACCATATTTGTTGTCTCTGACACTTTGAGGATATTTATTATGATTACTCTATTTTGTATCAAAAATTATCATTGGTTCTCTCTTTCTTATAATTGCAAATTATGTGTTTATTTATCCTTGTTTTTATTCATCTTGTCGTAGACACCTATATTTAAATGGTAATATAATAGTTAAAAAACATCATATTGTTCTACCCTTCTTAGTTAACATTCAATTATTTTTTGATTGGCTACAGTCTTTTTTCAGCTTTACTGAGGTGTAATTGAAAAATAAAATTATACTCTCTATATAGTGTACAACATGATGATTTAATGCTAGGCTTCAATATTACATGAACCAAGAACTTCCAGATGCCCAAGTGGATTTAGAAAAGAAAGAAGAACTAGAGATCAAATTGCCAACATTCGCTGGATTATAGAGAAAGCAAGGGAATTTCAGAAAAACGTCTCTCTCTGTTTCATTGACTACGCTAAAGCCTTTGACTATGTGGATCATGACAAACTTTGGAAAGCTCTTAAAAGAGATGGGAATACCAGATCATCTTATCTATCTCCTGAGAAACCTGTATGCCAGTCCGAAAGCAACAGTTAGAATCTTGTATGGAACAACTGACTGGTTCAAAATGGAGAAAGGAGTACGACAGGGCTGTCTGCTGTCACCCTGTTTGTTTAACCCATATGCTGAGCACATCGTGAGAAATGCCGGGCTGGATGAGTTACAAGCTGGAATCAAGATAGGGGGGAGAAACATCAACAACCACAGATATGCAGATGATACCACCCTAATGACAGAAAGTGAAGAGGAACTAAAAAGACTCCTGATGAGGGTGAGGGGGCGAGTGAAAGAGCAGGCTTAAGACTAAATACTAAAAATCTAAGATCATGGCATCCACCCTCATTACTGCATGGCAAATAGAAGGGGAAAAGTGGAAGTAGTGACAGATTTCCTCTTCTTGGGCTCCAAAATCACTGTGGATGGTGACTATAGCCATGAAATCAGAAGACGATTGCTTCTTGGCAGGAAAACAATGATAAACCTAGACAGTGTGTTGAAAAACAGAGACATTACTCTGCTGACCAAGGTCTGTATAGTCAAGGCTATGGTCTTCCCAGTGGTCACATATGGCCGTGAGAGCTGAACTGTAAAGAAGGCAGAACGCCAAAGAATTGATGCATTCAAACTGTGGTGCTGGAAAAGACTCCTGAAAGTTCCTTGGACAGCAACGAGATCGAACCAGTCAATCTTACGGGAGATCAACCCTGAATATTCACTGGAAGGACTGATGCTGAAGCTGAAGCTCCGGTATTTCGGTTATCTGATGTGAACAGATGACTCATTGGAAAAGTCTCCGATTCTGGGAAAGATTGAGGGCAGAAAGAGAAGGGAGTGTCAGAGGATGAGATGGCTGGATGGCATCACCAGTACAATGGATGTGAATTTGGGCAAATTCTGGGAGATGATGAGGGATAGGGAAACCTGGAGTGCTGCAGTCCATGGGATCACAAAGAGTCAGGCACGACTGGGTGACTGAACAACAACGGCAACATACACTGTGAAAGCATTTCCTTAATCAAGTTAATTACTATATCTCTCACTTCGTATATCTACCTTTTTTCTTGAGAACACTTAAGTTCTACTGTCAACAAATTCATTTATACAATACAGCATTGCCTACTATAGTCACCATGTGACTATATATTATACATTCAGATCTTATTAATCTTATAGTGGAAAATTCATACACTTTTAGCATTTAAAGCACTCCCAACCCTTGGAAACTACCATTCTACTCTGTTTCTGCAAATTCAACTGTTTTTTTAAAAGACTCCACATGTGAGTTCACATAGTATTTGTCTTTCTCTGGGTTATTTCAGCTAAGAAAATGCCCTTTGGTTTTATCCATGTTGTTACAAATAGCAGGATTCTTTTTTTTAAATAAAAGGTAGAATAATACTCCATTGTATATTTATGTATATATCTTTATATCTATATCGTATGTTCTTAATTCATTCATCCATCAACAGACACTCAGGTTATTTCCATACCTTGGCTATTGTGAACAGCTGGCAATGAATGTAAGAGTACAGTTATCTCTTCAGGTCAATGATGTAATTTACTTTGGATATATATTCCAGAAAAAGGATAGATAGATCATAAGGTAGTGCTATTTTTAGATTCTTGAGGAACCCACATACTGTTTTTCATAGTGGCTATATCAGTTTTCACCAGCAGTGTCCAAGGGTTCCCTTTTTCTCCAAATCCTTGCCAGCATTTGTCATCTCTTAACTTTTTGAGGTGGCTCAGACGGTAAAGAATCTGCCTGCAGTCAACAGACCTGGATTTGATCTCGGGGTCAGGAAGATCAGCTGGAGAAGTGAATAGCTATCCACGCTAGTATTATTGCCTGGAGAATTCCATGGACAGAGGGGCCTGGCAGGTTACAGTCCACGGGGTCTCAGAGTCAGACACAACTGAACAACTAACACTCTCAGTCATCGTGATAGGTGTAAAGTGATATCTTGCTTTGGGCTTGATTTGCATTTCCCCCTGATGCCCAGTGATACTGAGTACTTTTTCATGTAAGTCTTCTTTGGAAAAAATGTCTATTGGGGGGTTTTACCCATTTTCATGTTGGAGTATCTGTTTATATTGCTGAGGTGTGAGTTCCTTGCATATTTCAGATAAACCCTTATGGCCTATACGGTTTACAGATGTTCTCTCCCATTCCATAGGCCATCTTGATTTTGTTGGTTGTTTCTTTACTGTGCAGAAGCTTTTGAGTTTAATGGAGTTCTGCTTGTTCAGCTTTGCTTTTGCTGTCAAATCCAAAAAAATTATTGCTAAAACCAGTGTCAAACAGCTTACTCCCAAAGCTTTCTTCTAGAAGTTTTATGGTTTCAAGTCTTACATTCAAGTTTTAATCTATTTTGGGTTGACTTTTGTGTATGGTTTAAGATGGGGGTCTGATTCAATTCTTTTGCATGCAGCTATCCAGATTTTTATAGCACAGTTTATTGAGAAGGCTCCCTCTGCCCCGCGCCCAGAGATAGCTATGGGAAGTGCTTCTGTGACCATTTAATAATCGCTTTGTTTGCAGCAGTTCTGTGAGACTTGTGAACCCAAGTCACATTAGCCCTCAGAATGAGGTGATTTGAGGGGGCCCTGTGCCTCGGGGGGCAGCCTGAAGAGATGGAGCGCTAGATGTGCGTTCCAAACTCTGTTCCTTCGGGGGAAGCTGGTAGTTGCGGGCTCCCTTGTTATTATAAAGCACTATGCCAGGGATGGGGTTTCTGGTGAGAGAATGTCTTAGCCTGTTAAACCCATTTCCACATAGGTATCTTCTTAGTCACCCAATGTGTAGGAGTCATTCAACTAGTTTCTGGGCTTCTTTCAAAGGGATTGGTCCGGTACAGTTGTGTATTTGTTGTATCCCTGGGGAGAAGGAAAGTCAGAAGCCTCTTCTGTCATCATCTTGGGGATGTCACTTTGGTTCTCTCTCTTTCACTCTCATAGCTACATGTGCAGAGGTGCCGAGTAGATGAGAGCAGAGTGTAAGGGGACAGAGAATAGAACTCAGAATGAGAAAATCTCCCTTGAAAGTCTTCCTCTAGTGACCTTGAAGTAGTCACTTAAATTCTTGTAAAAAATTTACTTACTTAAAAAATTTAATTTCGGCAAGATAGGCATAACTTAAAATTGGTCATTTTAACCATTTTTAAGTGTCCAGTTAAGTGGTATCAAATATATTCACATTGTCATGCAGCTTCATTGAAGGTGGCTCAGGGTGAAGAGTCTGCTTGCAGTATGGAAGACTCAGATTTGATCCCTGGGTCGGGAAGATCTCCTGGAGAAGGAAATGGCAACCCACTCCAGTACTCTTGCCTGGAAAATTCCATGGACGGAGGAGGCTGACAGGCTACAGTCCATGGGGTCGCAAAGAGTCAGACACGACTGAATGACTTCACTCGATCCTTGATCTTGATCTTGTCATGCAGCCAATCTCCAGAACTCTTTCATTCTGCAAAATTGAAACTCTATAACCATTAAACAAACAAAAAAAATCCTCATTTCATGCACGTCTATCCCCCAGCCCCTGGCAATCACCATTTACTTTTTATCTTTATGAATTGAATTACTTTAGGTACTTAATATAAGTTAGTTACACATTATTTGTTTTCTTGTGATGGGCTTATTTCACTCAGCTTGTTCTCAATGTTCTTTCATTGTATGTCACAATTTTCTTCCTTTTAAAAGCTGAATAATATTTCATTGTATGTAAATGCCACATTTTTTAACCCATTAATCTGTCCATTGATACTTGGGTATTTCTGCTTTTGAGTTTTTATGAATGATGCTGCTATGAGCAGGGGAGTACAGAAATCCTCTGAGATCCTGCTTTCAATTCTTTTGAGTGTATGCTCAGAAGTGGAATTGTTGGATTGTGTGGTAATTCTATTTTTAATTTTTTAGGGAACTGTCATAGTGGCTGCACCATTTTATACTCTCTCCAGCAGAGCATACAGGTTCTAATTTCTCCCCATTCTCATCAAACTTGTTATTTTCTAACTTTTTTTTTTTTTGCTAGTAGCAAAAAAATGAGTGTGAGGTGACATTTCTTTGTGGTTTTGATTTGCATTTTCCTAATGATTAGTCATTAGGAAAGTCATAAAGTCCACCTAGTCAAGGCTATGGTTTTTCCTGTGGTCATGTATGGATGTGAGAGTTGGACTGTGAAGAAGGCTGAGCACCGAAGAATTGATGCTTTTGAACTGTGGTGTTGGAGAAGACTCTTGAGAGTCCCTTGGACTGCAAGGAGGTCCAACCAGTCCATTCTGAAGGAGATCAGCCCTGGGATTTCTTTGGAAGGAATGATGCTAAAGCTGAAACTCCAATACTTTGGCTACCTCATGCGAAGAGTTGACTCATTGGAAAAGACTCTGATGCTGGGAGGGATTGGGGGCAGGAGGAGAAGGGGACAACAGAGGATGAGATGGCTGGATGGCATCACTGACTCGATGGGCATGAGTCTGAGTGAACTCCGGGAGTTGGTGATGGACAGGGAGGCCTGGCGTGCTGCGATTCATGGGGTCGCAAAGAGTCGGACACGACTGAGCGACTAAACTGAACTGAACTGAACTGAAGTGAATGATTAGTGATTTTGAGCATCTTTTCATGTGCTTGTTAGCCATATACCATTGTTAGTATATTATCTTTGGGGAAATAACTATTCAGTCCTGATCAATTTTTTTCTTCCAGTTTTATTTAAATGTAATTGAGTATAGCACTGTAAAAGTGTATCACATAATGATTTGACTTACATATGTCATGAAATGATGACTATAATAAGTTTAGTAAACATCCATTATCTCATATAGATATAACATTAAATGGAAAAAATAGCTTTTCTTCGTGATGAGAATTCTTAGAAATTACTCTCTTAATGACTTTCATATATAATGTAGCAGTGTTCTTTATATTTATCATGTCGTATGTTACATTAACTCAGTGGTAAAAAAATCCGCCTGCCAATTCAGGAGATGTGGATTCTATCCCTGGGTCAGGAAGATCCCCCAGCAAAGGAAATGGCAACCCACTTCAGCTTTCTTGCCTGGGAAATCCCGTGGATGGAGGAGCCTGACAGGCTACAGTCCACAGGGTCGCAAAAACGTTGGACAAGACTTGGTGACTAAACAACAACAATGTGGAACCTAGTTGTCCCAGCATCATTTTTGAAACTCACTAAGTTTTAATGAGTTTCAAAAAATTAATTTCTATAAAGCACTTAGAATAGTACATAGGATGCAAATAGCACTGAGTAAATACTAGTTATTATTTTATCATTTATTACACTAAATCATCATTATATGTCTACTTGTCTTTCCCTTTCAAGACTACCTGAATCTTTGTACCTCCAGGCTTGTCCTAGCACCTGAGATACATGCTACATGCTAAAAGGATTTTGTTGAATGGATGAATGATAAATAGGACTTCTCTGCTGAGGCTGCAGACAATGTACAGGGCAGATGCTAGTTTCAGCACTGACATTCTTTATGAACTGTGGGTCCCAACCAGAGGGCCTCTCCAGCTTAGAACATACTAACAGCGTCTGCCTTAGGGCATCTTCCCAGAGAGCACAGCACACAACCTTTTGATGCAGATCACCCTGGACAACTAGAATCTCTTTAGCGTGTTTATCACTTCCACATGGCCCTCCGCACTTGTTTGTTTGCCCTCCACTTGTCCCTGAGCATGAACTCAGGGAATGGAATCCCTCCCTGATATTTGCTTCAGCCAAACTTCCTCTGCTGGATCCTTTGGCTTTCAGCCTCTAAAAGTTCAAGGGTTCAAGGCTTACTCTCAGCACCTTAACTATTTCTGTCTACATTCTTTACCTACATGATCTCATCTGGCTTAATGGCTTTAAATACCACATAAGTGGTGATGACTCCCAAACTTGTTATTCCAGCCGTAAATCTTCACTGAGATCAGACTTGTATTTCAATTGTCTTCTTCACGTCTCATCTCAGATCTCTAATAGGCATCTCAAACTTAACATAAACAAAACTGCTTCTTCCACTTCTTCTCTCAGTCTTCCTCATCTTGGTTGTTGTTGCCGTTTAGTTGCTAAGTTGTGTCTGACTCTTTTGTAACCCCACGAACTGTAGCCTGCCAGCTTCCTCTGTCCATGGAATTTCCCAAGAATTCTGGAGTGGGTTGCATTTCCTTCTCTACATAAAATTCTCCTGGTTGCTGAAATTAAAAGTTTAGGATTTGTCCCTGATTTTTTTTCATCTCTATGTCAAACAAATCCTATCAGATGTGCCTTGCAAATATGCCAGCATCTTATGCCCAACTACCACGTCCAAAGCTTCCACTTAAGGACAAGCCCTCTGCCTGTACTCAGTTTAAGATAGTAGCCTCTTACTGCTCTCTTCCACTCTAGTCTCTTTCAACCCCATTCTTTACATAATAGTCCAGAAGATGTTTGAAAACATGTTATCTTGCTCTTCTGTTTAATACCCTCTAATGGCTTCAGTTACATTTGGATGATATCCAAATTTCTTACAATTGCCCACATGACTTTCTTGATCTTATCCTTTAAATAACAGCATGTTAAAGGCTGAAATTTCTACTAGGTGCAAAGATTTAATGAAAGGAGATTTCAGACTGAGTTGCCAGTTCACAGTATGCAGATGTTCAAAGGAAACGGACATAAACCTTTCATAAGTCTTGAAACTCTTTGATAAAATAAAAGAGTTGAGACAGTAGACGAGAGAAGATTTTGTGAGAAATATTTAGAAAATCCTACAGTGTGAGTCCAACTCCATATTCTACCAAGGAAGACTAGGAATGTCTCCTCCTCCCCTCAAACCTGGTGGTGGTTGGGAGCTTCCATGGGGCCACATGCAAAACTTACTGGGTTATTTCTTCTGTTGGGAAATGGACTAGGGTCTTGCTTCTGCCTGTAGGACTAAGAGAATGAGAAAAAAGCTGGGTGATTCTGGGGACAGAGTCAGGAGAATATGCCACATTAGGACTGGGGGATAGGGTTAATGGCCAGCTGTGGGCCTCAAGAGGAGAGCTGGTGTGTGAGGGTGTCCTGAGACCTGATTGACAGGGCTGGAGTGCGGCAGCTCCAGCTACAGCTTTTGGTGGTCAGTTCCCCGAAACTGAGGAAGGAGTCTTGAGGGATCACTCAAAATAGAGATTTTTTGGCCCAGCACACAGAACTGCAGAGAGAGGGCTCAGTAGGGAACCTCCAGAGTCCTGAAAATTCCCATGAGGAAGAGAGTCAGCATTAAACCTCCACCAGGCCTGGGAAACACAAAGCCAGATTACTTTGGTTCTAGTCCAAAAAAGACCCTTCAGAAGCATCTTTACCAGTCTCCATCCGCATCAGCCAATCTCAGAGGGATCGAAGCTATAGTTATCTAGTTTTCATCTACTGCATTGAAATGTCCAATTTCTGGCTTGAGGCTGCTTTGCGACTTGAAGCAATCTTGGCACGACCTGTTTGACAAGAGTGAAAAGTAATTCATATGACATGCTGGAGTTCTTTCTTTCTGGCTGGAGAAGTTTCCGTTGCTGAATAAAGTTGGAAGAAGTAGAACAGAATGAATAAAACTGTGGTGTGATAGTATTATCAGTACAGCCAGCTCCCCATGGCAAAGGCTCTGCTTGTTTGATCCCTCACATTATCCCCTGAGAAAGCCTTCCCCAGCCTATAGGTGTAAAGGAGCAACATTTTTTTCTCCACCTGTTCTTCAGCAATTTTACTCTTGTTTTTTCTTCAAAGCACTGACTACAGTGTGAAAGTGTCTTGTTCAGGTGTTTGCTTATTGTCAATTGTCTTCCCTTGGTTCCGTAAAAGCAGGAATCCTTTCTCTTTGGCTCACTGCTGTATCTACCTGCTGACTACAGTAGTTGCCCTGTGTATATAAGTGCTCACTAAGTATTTTTTGAGTGAATGAATGAGTAAAAACTATAGGTCAAAGAGTGAGAAAAATGCACATTCATCCCACTTCAATGGGGTTTTTATCGTGGGTTTTTGTTTTCACACAATTATTCATTCATCCTGTGGTGGTGACAACGGTCACATCATTTGTATGACTAACTTTTTTAGTTGACACTTTCATGAAAAAGTCATATTACAAAGGAAACACAAGCATTAAGGAAGTTTTAAACAAACACGGAGGAAGGACCAGTTTGAAGTATTCAACCAAAAACATTTGACTGTAGATCGATTTGAATATATTTTCACTCAATAATATATTTTTACTTTTCAACATGGCCTCTCAAACATCTCTCTTTACTGTTCGTACTGGAGGCAGGACTCACATATGCCCAGTAAGCTAAGGAATCTCAGTGTGGGGGACACACTCCAAATTGGCCCCCCAGGACCCTCATCCCTGGAAAGTGCACCTTTGTGGAACCCCCTTCCTATGAGTGTCCATGGTGACTGCAACTTCTTTCTATCTAATAGAATATGGTAGAGGCTATAGAATGTCATTCCATGATTATGATATGGTAGTTAACCCACATCTTTCTAGCCAGCTCTTCTCTTAGGGACTCTCTTTACTGGCTTGAGCTGTTATGTTGAAGCTGTTCACTTCGTAAAGACTGAGGGTGCCCACCAGGATCTGAGGGCAGCCTTCAACTGACACCCAGCAAGAAGCAGATACCCTCAATTCCACAACAACAAAGAAAGAAATTCTTTTACTGGAAACATAAACTCCACTTAAACCATTATCAATCATTAACACTTCAGGGTCCATGAAGGATTTAATAAGAGGTTTGGTAGAAAGGTGGATCAAAAAATCTGACCTTGAAAGGGATGACTGCTCTAGGTGAAAATAGATCTGTAACAGAAAAACTCAACTGGAGATATATCCCTCCAGCATCACCACTTTCCTGGGTCTTGGCCATATGAGTTGCTGCCCATATACTTAACGTCTTTACAAAGATCCGATGAGGAGAGATGTGTTTCTGGGGCCCAAAGGTGGAATAAGAGGGACGGGGTTGTCAACAGAATCAATAAACAGTCTATCATAGGAATTGAAAAGAATTTTATTCAAGCCAAATTGAGGACTACAGCCCAGGAGACACAGATTCAAGAAGCACTTGAATTGTGTTCCTCTGGACTAAAATATGGGAGAAGTTTGTATATAGGCAAAATCCACTAAGTTACATAAACTGTTTGTCAAGAATTAAGATTGGAACTGGCAAGTAATAGTGCTTGTTAAGCAAAAATAGGTTGAGCTCTGAAATGGTTGCAAGGGGAAACTTTGAGGCAGTTAACTGCAGTTGGCAGTTGTTAGCAGATACTGTTTTGAAAACCACTGTTGGTGTCCTTTGAATTTGATATAGTTCATAAAATTCTAGTTCTCGGCAAAGCAAGAACGTGTTTGAAACCCCATCCACGATGGCCACCCAGCTCCATTTAGATGCCTGAACCACAGTTTTTATCTTATCAGAACAAAGAACAAACACCAAATCTGACAGGGGTACATTCCTTCAAAGTTTCAGAAGAGGAAGATTAGCACGTACACAGTGAGTCAGCATGTCCTTGGTTCCTGGGAAGGGACCCTCATTTTTGAACAAGTAACTAACATTGGCATTCTAGGAAGGGTGCAAGGCCTTTATTCCTATCTTCAAAGTGGACATTCTAAACAATCTGGCAAATGCACTTTTTTTTTTTTAATGCTTAAAGTAGGTATACCATGTGTGTCTGGCAGGCCCTACAACAAGCCATTCTAGTTGGTGTAAATTTTAAGCCAAATCATGGATAAGCTGGAATGACTTCCCCATACCTCAGTACATGAAAATTCCCTCCTTCAGAGCTCAGTCACAGACACCCTGAACAACCCTCCACATTGACACTAACCATGGCCACGTGCAGGCAAAACCAGAGAAGGCAAATGGGGGCCAGTCGGTGGGCCTGATGGTAACTGAGCCCGGAGGGAAATTTGCATCCTCATTGAGCTGAGATCACCTTCCTCTGAAGCCTGAGCATCATCCTTCTAAGGGAGCTCTGGCTCAGATGCAGAGCCTGAGCTTTCTTCTCGCATCCCCAGAAAAGAGGGACTCTTCTCACATTCCCTGAAACAGGGACTGTGGATGGAGGGGGCAGGAGGCCAGGGACCAAGGCCTGGGGTGGTGACCGGAGGATGGGCCCAGATGCACCCAGCATTCACAGCCCCCTTCATGCTGCTTGGTCCTGCTGTGTATCCTGGGCCTCCTGGCCAATGGCTTCATTGTGCTGGTGCTGAGCAGAGAACGGGTGCGACGTGGGAGGCTGCTCCCCTCTGACCTGATCCTCTTTAGCTTGGGACTCTCCCGCTTCTGCCTGCAGTGGGTTGGAATGGGGAATAACTTCTACTACTTCCTGCATCTGGTGGACTACTGCAGCGGTCCCGCCCGGCAGTTCTTCGGTGTACCCTGGGTCTTCCTCCACTCCGTCACTTCCTGGTTTGGCTCCTGGCTCAGCGTCCTCTTCTGCATGAAGATTGCTAACTTCACCCACCCCGCCTTCCTCTGGCTAAAGTGGAGGTTCCCCAGGTCGCTGCCCTGGCTTTTGTTGGGCTCTCTCCTCACCTCCTTCACTGTCACCCTGCTGTTTTTTTCAGGGAACCACGCTTTGTATAAAGAGTCCTTCACTAGAAAACCTTTCAGGAACATGACCTATCATCAGTGGAGCAGGATTATGGAAATGTACTATTTCCTGCCCCTGAAACTGATCACTCTTGCAGTTCCTGGCTCTGTTTTTCTGGTCTCGATTGCTCTGTTGATTCACTCTCTGAGGAGACACGCATGGAGGATGCAGCACCGTGCTCACAGCCTGCAGGATCCCAGTGGCCAGGCTCACACCAGAGCTCTGAAGTCCGTAGTCTTCTTCCTTGTTCTTTATATTCTGTCTTTCATGTCCCTGATCATTGATGCTTCAGGGTTCTGCTCCTCAGAGAGTGACTGGTACTGGCCATGGCAAATTTTAATCTACTCGTGCACATCCATCCATCCCTTTATCCTCATCCTTGGCAACCTCAGGCTTCAAGGGGCATTTGGGCAGCTGATTTTGTTGGCCAGGGGCTTCTGGATGGCCAAGGTGGTGTGATCCCCTTAACCAATCCATCAGAAGAGGCTCAAGTGAGGATGGCATAGCCACAGTCCAAATACATGAAAATGTCCTCCATACCTGTTGGATCATATTGTGAGCTTTCTCCTTTGGGAAGGAGAGGAGGGGAGTAAAATATGGGAACTCTTTGAGCATAGTCTCTTCCTGAAACACTGTTAAAATGTGGTCCCACAGGTCCCAGAGAGCCAGCATCATCCAGAAGGTTAGAATATAAAAATTCTGTTATTCTCTCTCTTTGTATCCCCTCTGTTATGTGGAAGCCTTTGGTTAAAAAGTCTTGCCTGCACTACCTTTAAAAAAAAAGTAATTTTATTTATTTCTTTATTTTTGGCTGTGCTGGGGCTTCGTTGCTGCACGGGCCTTTCTCTAGTTGTAGTACATAGGCCTCTCATGTGGGATCCTCCCAGACCAGGAATCAAAACCGTGTCTCCTGCATTGCAGGTGGATTCTTTACCACTGAGCCACCAGGGAAGCCCCTTAACTGCACTATCTTATCTCAGTTGTCTGCTGGGAAATTAAGAAAAATCGTGTCTGTTACTGAACTAGTATGTGGCTGGGGAAGCAGTGACCTTCCTGAGGATAATGTAATAGTCACTATGCGAGCCCCAAAGGACAGTAATTGTGGTGGACAGTGGCCTGGGCTCTGAGACCTAATAGTCCTTCTTTCTATGGAGATTCTTTTTCTCTTACCAAACTTGGACACTTTGATTTTAATTTTATTAAAACTACTAGGTTTCTTCAAGATACATTTTCTCCTTAATATTTCTGTTGTTCTGGTTTTGATTTTCTTTAAGTGGCAGCCAGCCTTGTCCCATGTTTATTCTTCCTTTGGAATCACATGTTGTGATTTTTCTTCTGTTTCAGATTGTCTCAAACTTTTTCCTAAAGCAAATGTCTCAAAGTCACATGTGAATTAAATAAATGACTTAAATAAACATGTACTTTTTGTTCTGAAAAAAAAAAAAAAAAAAGAATTTCACTTAGTTTGTGTTCAAAACTGTTTAACTTCTTTTTGTTTTAAAATATCACCCCATTAAATCTTATGTTTAACTGTTTGTTTAAAACAGTTTGTTTCAATTACTACACAGAAGTTTTAAGAAATAATTTTGGAAAAAATTTTAATTAGAGTTTAGGTGCCTCTAAGGCAGAATATAAAAAGTTTTTGCTAAAAGTATCAATGTGCATATTTCAGAGACTAACCTGCAACTGGATTCCTGATAGATAGAAATTTTAATTTCCTCTGAGAGTAAAAATAATTTCCTTACTGATCAGGGTATATGCTGCTGAGTGGATGTACACTCATGAACTAAAATCTTTGGGCAATTATTCTACACTTTAGCTTTAACTATTTTTTAATAAGTAATAAGTTTACATTGTTAAAAATTCAAAAAGTACTAAAGAGTATATATAAAAAAATCTCTCTCCTATTTTCCTCTTCTGAGATATTCTTAACAGTTTCAAGTCTGTCCTTCTAAAGATATTTTATTCTATGACAGAAAGCCACGAATACCCAACAAAACTTTCAACTAAGTTACTTACAAACTACTGTATTCCAGGTGCTGTGCTTAGTTGCTCAGTCATGTCCGACTCTTCGCAACCAACTAGCCAACTGAGTTATTACCTATCACCTGTGGCCTTGACACAAATGGTTGTACATGATTCACGCTTCTCTATACCTCACTGCTTCTGTTTAACAATACACGAATCTTGGCGATCTACACAAATGCACACACATACATTTCTCACTTTTTTAGATGTACCACAATTTTTTAAAATGTCACCTGTTTGTGGTCAGTTAAAGTTGCTTCCTGTCTTCTGCTATTAGAATATTGATAGCAATGGTGCAATGTTGACCGTCTCTTGTACATATGTCTCTGGTACCTGTACAAATTAACCATAGGATAAAGTCCATGAACTGGAGTTACTGGGTCAAATGGCATGTGCATTTCTAATTTTGATGTGTTGCCCTCTATAGGTTTTGATCAATTTGCTTCCTCACTAGCAACTTATGAGTGTGCTTATTTTTACACTCTTCTTTTTTTTGTCCAATCAGTGAAATGTGGCATATTAGTATCATTGTAATTTGCAAGACTTATTTTGAGTAAGGTTTATCATTATTTTATATGTGTAGAGCCGTATGTTTTTATCCTCTGTGGAAAGCCTGTATCTTTGCTTAACTTTGAATTTGGGTTTTTTCTTCTTTTTTCTTTTTGGCTGGACTGGATTTCATTGCTGTGTGTGGCCTTCTCATCAGAATGGCTTCTCTTGTTGCTTAGCACAGGTTCTAGGACATGGCAGTCTTAAGTAGTTGCATGGGTTTAGTTATCCCATAGCATGTGGAATCTTCCCAGACCAGGGATTGAACTCATGTCCCCTGCACTATAGGTGGACTGTTAAACACTGGACCACTAGGGAAGTCCTGGCTTTTTTCTTATTGGTTTGTAAGAACTCCTTTATACCTTAGCAAAATTAGCTCTATTATTTGATGTGAATAGCAAAACACTGGCCCACCCTCAATGGTTTTATCTTACTTTATTCTTGATTCTAATGTTAATTTTTAAAAGCATCTTTATTTTGAAATAATTGTAGACTCACAAAAAGTTACAAAAAGAGTAGAATCCTATATACTATTCAGCTAGTTTTCTCCAGTGATGACATCTTATGCAGCTATAGTACAATATCAAAACTGTTAACAGTTTCCACTAATATTTTTACCTTGGATTCAGAAAGGCAATGCCAAAGAATGCTCAAACTACTGCACAATTTACTCATCTTACATGCTAATAAAGTAATGCTCAAAATTCTCCAAGCCAGGCTTCAACAATATGTGAACCACGAACTTCCAGATGTTCAAGCTGGTTTTAGGAAAGGCATAGGAACCAGAGATCAAATTGCCAACATCCGCTGGATCATGGAAAAAGCAAGAGAGTTCCATTAAAACATCTATTTCTGCTTTATTGACTATGCCAAAGCCTTTGACTGTGTGGATCACAATAAACTGTGGAAAATTCTGAAAGAGATGGGAATACCAAACTACCTGACGTGCCTCTGGAGAAACTTGTATGCAGGTCAGGAAGCAACAGTTAGAACTGGAATGGAACAACAGACTGGTTCCAAATATGAAAAGGAGTCCTTCAGGCTATATATTGTCACCCTGCTTATTTAACTTCTATGCAGAGTACATCATGAGAAATGCTGGGCTGGAGGAAGCACAAGCTGGAACCAGCTTTCTCTCTTTTTGCCGAGAGAAATATCAGTAACCTCAGATATGCTGATGACACCACCTTTATGGAAGAAAGTGAAGAAGAACTAAAGAGCCTCTTGATGAAAGTGAAAGAGGAGAGTGAAAAAGTTGGCTTAAAGCTCAACATTCAGAAAACAAAGATCATGGCATCCAGTCCCATCACTTCATGGCAAATAGAGGGGGAAACAGTAGAAACAGGGTCAGACTTTATTTTTTGGGGCTCCAAAGTCACTGCAGATGGTGATTGCAGCCATGAAATTAAAAGACACTTACTCCTTGGAAGGAAAGTTATGACCAACCTAGATAGCATATTCAAAAGCAGAGACATCACTTTGTCAACAAAGGTCTGACTAGTCAATGCTATGGTTTTTCCAGTAGTCATGTATGGATGTGAGACTTGGACTATAAAGAAAGCTGAGTGCCAGAGAATTGATGCTTTTGAACTGTGGCATTGGAGAAGACTCTTGAGAGTCCCTTGGACTGTAAGGAGATTCAGCCAGTCCATCCTAAAGGAGATCAGCCCTAGGTGTTCATTGGAAGGACTGATGTTGAAGGTGAAACTCCAATACTTTGGCCACCTCATGCGAAGAGCTGACCCATTGGAAAAGACCCTGATGCTGGGAAAGATTGAGGGCAGGAAGAAAAGGGACAACAGAAGATGAGATGGTTGGATGGCATCACCAACTCAATGGACATGAGTTTGAGCAAACTCCAGGATTTGGCAATGGACAGGGAGGCCTGGTGAGCTGCAGTACACGGGATTGCAAAGAATTGGACATGACTTAGTGACTGAGCAATAAAAATTAATTTTAGAATAATTGCAAAGATTTAATGTGTAATATATGTGTGTGACATGTTAACAGTATTCATCATAATTTGTTAGTAGTATTATAATAATGCATAATGTTATTTTAAAAAATTATTTTCTGTATCTTCATCAGCATGAAAATAGTAGAGGAAACAGGTAGTGGCAAGGAGTTTTCTAGCCAACAGGAAAGACCAGGTTTTCTTTCTCTTTCTCTGACTCCTGTTTTTTTTTTTCTTTCAATTTTTTGAATTGCCAAGCAGTGCAAATATGGTAAGTGTGACTGAGATAAAGAAAAGCCACTTGTGGTGGATAAGAAATCACTGAGAAGGAAGTCTGATGCTGAAGAAGGCCACTGCAAGTTCACTAGAGGGTGTGGCTAAGAGAATAATTTACTTAAGTAGCATTTTGACATCAGCTGAGGAAGTAAGTCTAGTCAAGGCTATGGTTTTTCCTGTGGTCATGTATGGATATGAGAGCTGGACTGTGAAGAAGGCTGAGCATCAAAGAATTGATGCTTTTGAACTGTGGTGTTGG
>SJYV01036891.1:344832-380892 GCA_006410875.1 Neotragus pygmaeus | reverse complement strand
GTCTGGCACTGTTTCCACTGTTTCCCCATCTATTTCCCATGAAGTGATGGGACCAGATGCCATGATCTTCATTTTCTGAATGTTGAGCTTTAAGCCAACTTTTTCACTCTCCTCTTTTACTTTTATCAAGAGGTTTTTTAGTTCGTCTTCACTTTCTGCCATAAGGATGGTATCATCTGCATATCTGAGGTTATTGGTATTTCTCCCAGCAATCTTGATTCCAGCTTGTGTTTCTTCCAGTCCAGCATTTCTCATGGTGTACTCTGCATAGAAGTTAAATAAGCAGGGTGACAATATACAGCCTTGACGTCCTCCTTTTCCTATTTGGAACCAGTCTGTTGTTCCATGGCCAGTTCTAACTGTTGCTTCTTGACCTGCATACAGATTTCTCAAGAGGCAGGTTAGGTGGTCTGGTATTCCCATCTCTTTCAGAATTTTCCACAGTTTATTGTGATCCCCTGTTATTTGACCTGAGGCCAAACTGTGGTGGAGATAATGAAGGTAATGGCGACCTCCTTCAAAAGGTCCCATGCATGCACTGCCTGACTCAGTGTCCCCAACCCTGCAGCAGGCCACTGCTGACCCACGCCTCTGCCAGAGACTCCTGGACACTTCCAGGCAAGTCTGGGTCAGTCTTTTGTGGGGTCACTGCTCCTTTCTTCTGGGTCCTGGTGCATACAGGGTTCTGTTTGTGCCCTTCCCGAGTCTGTTTCCCAGTCCCGTGTAGGTTCTGGCAGCTCTATGGTGGGTTAATGGTGACATCCTCCAAGTGAGCTTATGCCATACTGAGGTCTGCTGCATCCAGAGACGCTGCCCCCATGGCAGTCCACTGCTGACCCGTACTGCCACAGGAGACACCCAAACACAGTTCTGTCTCAGTCTCTGTGGGGTGTCTGGGTCCTGGTGTGCACACAGGTTTGTTTGAGCCCTCTGAGCATCTCTGGCAGATATGGGCTTTGATTCTAAAGTGATTTTGCCCCTCCTACCATCTTGCTGGGAGTTCTCCTTTGCCTTTGGACATGGGATATCTCCTTAAAGTGACTCCAGCACAGCACAGGTGCTGCTCCAATGCCACGTGGCAGACGTGGGGTATCTCCTCACCCTTGCTCCAGTGGTGCTCCAGAGCATTTAGATAATGCTCATAATTTCAGAGCATTATCTGAATAAAAAGGATTTGTAGTAAAGATATGCAGGATGGGCCATAGAATCTAATGAAATGGAAATGAAAACAATTCAACCCAAGTCTTTCTAACAGGGTTTGAAGATGGGGCTCTGGCTGGATGGGGGTGAAGAGGGCAGAGCAGCTTTATGCTATTGTCTTTCCTATTGAGTTGGAACCTACCCACTTCCTTCTTTCAGTCCTTTTGTGGCTGGAAGGTGTCATTGTAGAAAATGCCAAAGATAGAAACTGGCTTTGGCACAATACCCAGCCCTGGCTTTCCACAGAGCCTATTTCTTTCATCAGTGCAGTAAGTAACCAAGCTATGGTCCGCAAATGTGGTTCATGAGTGCTGAGAACAGCACCTGAAATTCTCACCACTGAAGAAAGTGAAATGCACAGTGAGAGTCACAAAAAAGAATACAAGCTGGGAGGAAATTTTAGGATCACCATCTTAATTAACCTCGATGGTTACAAGTGAGGAAGCTGAGGCTCAGAAAGCAGAAGTGATTTTCTCAGGATTGTTCTGCCAGTTGGGAGCAAAACTGGAACTGAACCTGAAATCTGATGACCACAATCCCATGTTCTTCCTGTTACATCACATATGTACCATCTGGAGCATCAAGAGTGTATCACAGCCACTACTGGGGAGCAGCATCACCATAGAATGAAATGTAGGACAGGTTTGGTTTATAGGGAAGGGGTGTCAGAAAAGATGTAGGGTTTGGATGCTGCTCCTGGGGAGTCAGATGGAAACTGAACTGTCATAAAGGGCTCTATAATCACTGCAGATGGTGACTGTAGCCATGAAATTAAAAGATGCTCACTTCTTGGAAGAAAAGCTATGACCAACATAGGCAGCATATTAAAAAGCAGAGACATTACTTTGCCAACAAAGGTCTGTCTAGTCAAGGCTATGGTTTTTCCAGTGGTCATGTATGGATATGAGACTTGGACCATAAAGAAAGCTGAGTGGCAAAGAATTGATGCTTTTGAACTGTGGCATTGGAGAAGACTCTTGAGAGTCCCTTTGACTGCAAGGAGATCCAACCAGTCCATCCTAAAGGAGATCAGTCCTGAATATTCATTGAAAGGACTGATGCTGAAGCTCCAATACTTTGGCCACCTCATGTGAAGAACTGACTCCTTGGAAAAGACCCTGATCCTGGGAAAGATTGAAGGCAGGAGAAGGGGATGACAGAAAACGAGATGGCTGGATGGCATCACCGACTCGATGTTTGAGCAAGCTCTGGGAGTTTGTGATGGACAGGGAAGCCTGGTATGCTGCAGTCCATGAGGTCACAAAGAGTTGGACACGACTGCACTGAATGCAGGAAAACAGACTGAAGAGTAGCTTGGCCAGATCAGTGGACTGGCAGTCCAGTTTGCCAAGTACCAACTGACCTCTTTCCATTTTATCTATAAAAGGGAAACATCCACCCCATGGTGAAGTAGAAGGATGGAGCCCACATACCTGGACTCTCAACTTTCTCTGAAGCCAGGAGATAGAATTGGAAAACCGCCTCCACTAAGCCCAGCTCTTTCACTCTCCTTTTCTGATTTCCAGCAAACAAACTGCTTAAAGGATAGAGAGAGTATTTTCTTCTTTTTATTGTGCCCTTTCTAGTTTGAACCTCTGAGACTGGCATATAGAGCTGGTGGACTGACTGACTGAATGGACATCATTTATTCATTGAGAAGTGGTTTCTTTAAATTTCATTGTCTTATCTAGAAGCTCAGTGTAGAATCTTAGTATTGATGTTTTCACAGAGTTCACTCTATTTTACCAGCTCAAGAATGACTCTAATCAGAAGAGTCTCTTGAAGGATAATAGAGTTTTTGCCTCCTGATAGTAAGTGTCCTTTAAATACATTGCGTTTCTCTTTAAAGTCTAAAAAGGTCCAGAAAGACTTTAGAGGGCTGAAAAACAAGTCCTAAAGCTCAAATAATGGAATCGGAGCAGAAAATAGGAAATAGGAAAATATTTTGTACAAATCTCATGAATTGTTATCTTCTGTGGATAAACTACATGTATGCACTACAACTATGGACAATAGAAATTAAGTTTTATTTACAAAAAATATGTTTTATTAGGATTCAGTTCAGTTCAGTTCAGTCGCTCAGTCGTGTCTGACTCTTTGCGACCCCATGAATCGCAGCACGCTAGGCCTCCCTGTCTATCACCAACTCCCGGAGTTTACCCAAACTCACGTCCATTGAGTTGGTGATGCCATTCAGCCATCTCATCCTCGGTCATCCCCTTTTCCTCCTGCCCCCAGTCCCTCCCAGCATCAGAGTCTTTTCCAATGAGTCAACTCTTCGCATGAAGTGGCCAAAGGACTGGAGTTTCAGCTTCAGCATCAGTCCTTCTAATGAACAGCCAGGACTGATCTCCTTTAGGATGGACTGGTTGGATCGCCTTCCAGTCTAAGGGATTCTCAAGAGTCTTCTCCAACACCACAGTTCAAAAGCATCAATTCTTTGGCACTCAGCCTTCTTCACAGTCCAACTCTCACATCCATACACGACCACTGGAAAAACCATAGCCTTGACTAGATGGACCTTTGTTGGCAAAGTAGTGTCTTGTAATTCTTAGGATTAGAAGATGTCAGTAGATTATTGTCCCAACTATATCATAATTTGATGAAGAATTATAGCTCAACAAGTATAGAACCAACATCAGTTGACTGCTTCCAACTTTTAATGGGTTTTTATCAAACCTCATCCACAAAGTTTGCTCATTCAACAACTTGATGAGCATTTCTGTAGGCAGGTTATGTTTGAAAGTGTCGTAGAATATCACACTGCTCAAAGCTGCTTCCATAGACCTGTGATAAGGGTAAAAGAAAATATACCAAAGTATAAGTGCTTTTGGTTTGTTCTTTCAGGAAAAACTCTTGAGATTTCTTTGCTGTAGAAATCACAGACAGCAGGCAAAGGGCAGGCAGATGCCTAAGTGTGAAGGCTTTCGTTGGGGGAGAGACCTTTGAGAAGGAATAGAGAAAGGAAAAGATAATCTGTTGATCTGGGGGGAGAAATTGATAATATAAAAATGAGAAGAGTCTGAAAACGAGAGTTAACAAATTTTTCCCAGGGGATAGAGCTGGGTGCTTCAGATGGGAGTGGGAGTGGTAGGGAAAGGGGCTTCCTTAAGTGGCGTTAGCATTAGTGGTAAAGAATCCGCCTGCCACAGCAGGAGATACAGGTTCAATCCCTGGGCTGGGAAGATCCTCTGGAGGAGTACATGGCAACCTACTCCAGTATTCTTGCCTGGAGAATCCCATGGACAGAAGAGCCTGGTGGGCTATAATCCATGGGGTCTTAAAGAGTTGGACACGACAAAAACGACTTAGCACACACATACGTGGTAGGGGAAAGGACCAGGGAGGGGATTAAGAAGAGGATGGAGGGTGGTGGTCATGGTCTTAGGGGGAGAGGGTAGCAGAGAGGGGCTAAGGCAAGGAGTGAGAGGAAGGGAAGGGAAGGGAAGGGGCGGGATCTTCAATAAAATTAAAAATGAAAGTTTTGCCAGATACTTCTCTAAAGAACATACACAAATGGCCAACACACACATGAAAAGATGCTCAACATCTTTAGTCATTAGGCACATGCAAATTAAAAACACAATAACATGTCATTTCACATACTGGGATGGCTACAGTCAAACAGAACATAAATTTTGTCAAGAAAGCAGAGAAATTGGAACTCTCATTTATTGCTAGTGGGAATGTAAAACAGTTCAGCTATGGTGAAGAGCAGTTTGGCATTTGCTCAAAAAGTTAAATATAGAATTACCGAATGACCCAACAGTTCCACTCCCGGGTATGTACCCCAAAGAATTAAAAACAGGTTTTTCTATTAATAACAAAAACTTGTACATGAAAGTTTATAGCAGTACTATTCACAATAGCCCAAAGTTAGGAAAAAACCCAAATGTCTATCACCTGATGGATAGGTAAAAAAACATGTGGCTATTTCCATACAAGGGAACATTATTCAGACATAAAAAGGAATGAGGCCTTGCTACATTTGACAATATGGATAAATTTCAAAAATAATATGCTAAGTGAAAGAAGCCAGACACAAAAGATCACATATCATATGATTCCATTTATATGAAATGTCCAGATCAGGCAAATCCATGAAGACCGAATACACTGTGTCTTTAAGAGCCAGCCTGGGAGGAGGGAGGAATCAGTTCAGTTCAGTCACTCAGTTGTCACTCATTTGTGTCTGACTCTTGTTGACCCCATGGACTGTCCATCACAAACTTCCCTGTCCATCACAAACTTCTGGAGCTTGTTCAAATTCATGTCCATCGAGTCGGTGATGCCATCCAATCATCTCATCCTCTGTCATCCCCTTCTCCTCTTGCCTTCAGTCTTTTTCAGGGTCTTTTCCAATGAGTCAGTTCTTCATCAAGTGGCCAAAGTATTGAAGCTTCAGTTTCAGCATCAGTCCTTCCAAAGAATATTCAGAACTGATTTCCATTAGGATTGACTGGTTTGATCTCCTTGCAGTCCAGGGGACTCTCAAAAGTCTTCAACATCACAGTTCAAAAGCATCAATTCTTCAGCGCTCAGCCTTCTTTATGGTCCAACTCTCACATCCATACATGACTAATGGAAAAACCATAGCTTTGACTAGACGGACCTTTGTTGGCAAAGTAATGTCTCTGCTTTTTAATATGCTGTCTGGATTGGTTACAGTTTTTCTTCCAAGGAGCAAGTGTCTTTTAATTTCATGGCTGCAGTCACCATCTGCAGTGATTTTGGAGCCCCCCAAAATAAAGTCTGTCACTGTTTCCATCATGAAGTGATGGGACCAAATGCCAGGATCTTAGTTTTTTGAATGCTGAATTTTTAAGCCAGCTTTTTCACTCTCCTCTTTCACATTCATCTAAAGGCTCTTTAGTTCCTTTTCACTTTCTGCCATAAGGGTGGTGTCATCTGCATATCTGAGGTTGTTGATGCTTCTCCCTGCAACCTTGATTCCAGCTTGTGCTTCATCCAGTTCAGCATTTCCCATTTGGGGGGTGATGAAGATGTTATAGAACTGTGTAAGCATGAGGTTCCATGACATTGTGAATATACTAAATGCCACTGAATTGTACACTTTAAATGGTCAAAATCTTGAATTGTATGCGATGTGAATTTTACCTCAATTTTGAAAAATTGTTTTACTAGGAATTTTCAAAGGTACTTCATTTCCTCCTTCTCAATCTTTTGATATTTTCTTAACAGACTCAGTTTGAATTATTCTCAATTTATATTTTGTTTGTTTGTGGGTAAGATAAACCAGGGAGCTGTAATATTTAGGTAAGAGATGCTTCATTCTGATTTTTAAAAGTAGTTTTAAACATTTTCCAGATAAAATATCATGGTCTAACTTTATATTCTAGGATGTTTTGAGTGCAATCATTAATTTTTGTGTCAGTACAGTGAAAAGATCACTAACAGGGAGTTGGGATCCCTTTTTTCTTAAGTAGCCTGTCTTACCTCTGATGGTTTGTGCACGATTCTTAGGCAAGCATGAGTTCTGAAAACATCCTTCAGTTTTCATAAGAGCATATCCTTAAACCTGATTATATACAGAGATGTTTGCGGTTATGAACTTTTCACTTTTGGGCCAGCCACTTGCCACCATGGCAAGTTTGAAAGGAAAATGAGTGACGTGATATCCACTGACTCACATGGAGCCAGTCCTGTTCCTCATGGTTGTGCGGATAATTACTGCGACTTTGGCTCCAGGTTCCCCTGTGAACTCCCCACCCTTGGAGCTGAGTGGGACCATTGGTGACCACATGATGACCCTTTTACCTCTGGCCCAAGGCCTGTTTGATCCCATGGGCATGGTGAATCTTGTAAGTCACAACTTTTTCTCTCTTTTTCCCCGCACTGATTTCAGAAAAGCTTAGACTTGTGGCTGTAGAATTTAGGAAATAGACTTTCTTGGTATAAATTCTGTGTACTGCCCAACATTTCGATTTAGTCTTCCTTTCTAATTCATATATACCAGTATATCTTTCTTTTCTTCTCCATATAATTTTCTGTGGACTGTTATGTATTTCTAAGTGGTTGTAATTCACAATGTTTAAAGACTAAGTCAGGGATCAAAAACAGAGCCCAGAATTGAAATTCCATTTCTCTGTGACTTTAAACGATGGTGCGGAATTGGGGCCCCTCCCATCGGCTCCCTCACACAGACACACACCACAGACGTGCACTCACATGCCCACACACGTACATGCACGCACAGTAGGCAGCAGGCACGCTGCCCTGCCCACCGTCCTCAGAGCGAAGCCCTTGAACGACAAGGTCCCAGGTTACCGTTTTGATTCAGAGCTCCTCGTCAGAAGCCGAGTCAGAGCAGCCTTTATCTCCTTGTTCCTCAGACTGTAGATGAGCGGATTCAACATAGGGGTCACCACCGCGTAGAAGAGCACCACCACCTTGTCCTGCTCAGCGGAGGCGGTGGAGCGGGGCTGCATGTAGGTAACGAGGGCCATGCCGTAAGACACGGAGACCACTGCGAGGTGCGAGGCGCAGGTCCCGAAGGCTTTGCGGCGCCCCGCGCTGGAGCGGATCCGCAAGACGGCGGCCGCGATGCGCGCGTAGGACAGCGTGACCAGGCAGCAGGGCACCAAAAGCACCACCACGCTGGATGCCAGTATGACCGCCTGGTTGAGGGTGACGTCCACGCAGGCCAGCCTGACGAGCGCCAGCGTCTCACAGGCCACGTGGTTCAGCACGTGGCGCCCACAGGTGGGCAGACGCACGGTGACCGCGGTCTCCACCGCCGCGTTCGCCAGGCCCACGAGCCAGGAGACGGCGGCCAGGCCTGCGCAGGGCCGCGGCCCCATGACGGCCGCGTAGCGCAGGGGGTCGCAGACGGCCACGTAGCGATCATAGGCCATGGCGGCCAGCAGCAGGAACTCGGTGCCCCCCAGGGCCAGTGAGAAGTGCTGGGTACCACATCGGGCGGAGGAGATGGTCTTCTTCTCCAGGAGGAAGTGCGCCAGCATCTGGGGAACCCCGCTGGAGGTGTAGCAGATGTCCACTACGGAGAGGTTGCCGAGGAAGAAGTACATGGGCAGCTGGAGGCGGGAGTCCAGCCGGACCAGGACGAGGATGAGCCCGTTGCCCAGCAAGGTCAGCAGATAGGTGGCCCCGAACAGGACAAACAGCCCAGCCTGGGCCTGCCGGTCCCCGGAGAGGCCCAGCAGGACAAACTCACTCACCCAGGTCAGGTTGTTCCTCCCCATGGAGCAGGCGGGCCAGGCTGCCAAGGGAGGAGCAGTGGCAGGGAAGGGCAAGTAAAGGTCTCTCTTTAGGAGTCTGGGATTAAGCCATGAGCCAGGACTGGAGCTGGAAGTGGGGCACCTGCCCTCAGGTTCCTTAGCCTAGGTGCTGAGGGAACAATGCCATGAGGCGGGAGGGAAAAGGAGATTTGAGTTTTCACGATGGACTCAAGGATGAAGCCCCTGTTCTGGTCGTCCTTGTGCATCTAGGATCCAACAGAGTTACAGTTACGCAGGATATAAGCGATCAGTGTGAAAGGAAAGATAGAGGAAGAGGTGGTGAGAGAAGGGAGGAAGGGTGGTAGGAAAGAAAGAAGGAAGTAAAAGAGAAAGANTTGACTAGATGGACCTTTGTTGGCAAAGTAGTGTCTTGTAATTCTTAGGATTAGAAGATGTCAGTAGATTATTGTCCCAACTATATCATAATTTGATGAAGAATTATAGCTCAACAAGTATAGAACCAACATCAGTTGACTGCTTCCAACTTTTAATGGGTTTTTATCAAACCTCATCCACAAAGTTTGCTCATTCAACAACTTGATGAGCATTTCTGTAGGCAGGTTATGTTTGAAAGTGTCGTAGAATATCACACTGCTCAAAGCTGCTTCCATAGACCTGTGATAAGGGTAAAAGAAAATATACCAAAGTATAAGTGCTTTTGGTTTGTTCTTTCAGGAAAAACTCTTGAGATTTCTTTGCTGTAGAAATCACAGACAGCAGGCAAAGGGCAGGCAGATGCCTAAGTGTGAAGGCTTTCGTTGGGGGAGAGACCTTTGAGAAGGAATAGAGAAAGGAAAAGATAATCTGTTGATCTGGGGGGAGAAATTGATAATATAAAAATGAGAAGAGTCTGAAAACGAGAGTTAACAAATTTTTCCCAGGGGATAGAGCTGGGTGCTTCAGATGGGAGTGGGAGTGGTAGGGAAAGGGGCTTCCTTAAGTGGCGTTAGCATTAGTGGTAAAGAATCCGCCTGCCACAGCAGGAGATACAGGTTCAATCCCTGGGCTGGGAAGATCCTCTGGAGGAGTACATGGCAACCTACTCCAGTATTCTTGCCTGGAGAATCCCATGGACAGAAGAGCCTGGTGGGCTATAATCCATGGGGTCTTAAAGAGTTGGACACGACAAAAACGACTTAGCACACACATACGTGGTAGGGGAAAGGACCAGGGAGGGGATTAAGAAGAGGATGGAGGGTGGTGGTCATGGTCTTAGGGGGAGAGGGTAGCAGAGAGGGGCTAAGGCAAGGAGTGAGAGGAAGGGAAGGGAAGGGAAGGGGCGGGATCTTCAATAAAATTAAAAATGAAAGTTTTGCCAGATACTTCTCTAAAGAACATACACAAATGGCCAACACACACATGAAAAGATGCTCAACATCTTTAGTCATTAGGCACATGCAAATTAAAAACACAATAACATGTCATTTCACATACTGGGATGGCTACAGTCAAACAGAACATAAATTTTGTCAAGAAAGCAGAGAAATTGGAACTCTCATTTATTGCTAGTGGGAATGTAAAACAGTTCAGCTATGGTGAAGAGCAGTTTGGCATTTGCTCAAAAAGTTAAATATAGAATTACCGAATGACCCAACAGTTCCACTCCCGGGTATGTACCCCAAAGAATTAAAAACAGGTTTTTCTATTAATAACAAAAACTTGTACATGAAAGTTTATAGCAGTACTATTCACAATAGCCCAAAGTTAGGAAAAAACCCAAATGTCTATCACCTGATGGATAGGTAAAAAAACATGTGGCTATTTCCATACAAGGGAACATTATTCAGACATAAAAAGGAATGAGGCCTTGCTACATTTGACAATATGGATAAATTTCAAAAATAATATGCTAAGTGAAAGAAGCCAGACACAAAAGATCACATATCATATGATTCCATTTATATGAAATGTCCAGATCAGGCAAATCCATGAAGACCGAATACACTGTGTCTTTAAGAGCCAGCCTGGGAGGAGGGAGGAATCAGTTCAGTTCAGTCACTCAGTTGTCACTCATTTGTGTCTGACTCTTGTTGACCCCATGGACTGTCCATCACAAACTTCCCTGTCCATCACAAACTTCTGGAGCTTGTTCAAATTCATGTCCATCGAGTCGGTGATGCCATCCAATCATCTCATCCTCTGTCATCCCCTTCTCCTCTTGCCTTCAGTCTTTTTCAGGGTCTTTTCCAATGAGTCAGTTCTTCATCAAGTGGCCAAAGTATTGAAGCTTCAGTTTCAGCATCAGTCCTTCCAAAGAATATTCAGAACTGATTTCCATTAGGATTGACTGGTTTGATCTCCTTGCAGTCCAGGGGACTCTCAAAAGTCTTCAACATCACAGTTCAAAAGCATCAATTCTTCAGCGCTCAGCCTTCTTTATGGTCCAACTCTCACATCCATACATGACTAATGGAAAAACCATAGCTTTGACTAGACGGACCTTTGTTGGCAAAGTAATGTCTCTGCTTTTTAATATGCTGTCTGGATTGGTTACAGTTTTTCTTCCAAGGAGCAAGTGTCTTTTAATTTCATGGCTGCAGTCACCATCTGCAGTGATTTTGGAGCCCCCCAAAATAAAGTCTGTCACTGTTTCCATCATGAAGTGATGGGACCAAATGCCAGGATCTTAGTTTTTTGAATGCTGAATTTTTAAGCCAGCTTTTTCACTCTCCTCTTTCACATTCATCTAAAGGCTCTTTAGTTCCTTTTCACTTTCTGCCATAAGGGTGGTGTCATCTGCATATCTGAGGTTGTTGATGCTTCTCCCTGCAACCTTGATTCCAGCTTGTGCTTCATCCAGTTCAGCATTTCCCATTTGGGGGGTGATGAAGATGTTATAGAACTGTGTAAGCATGAGGTTCCATGACATTGTGAATATACTAAATGCCACTGAATTGTACACTTTAAATGGTCAAAATCTTGAATTGTATGCGATGTGAATTTTACCTCAATTTTGAAAAATTGTTTTACTAGGAATTTTCAAAGGTACTTCATTTCCTCCTTCTCAATCTTTTGATATTTTCTTAACAGACTCAGTTTGAATTATTCTCAATTTATATTTTGTTTGTTTGTGGGTAAGATAAACCAGGGAGCTGTAATATTTAGGTAAGAGATGCTTCATTCTGATTTTTAAAAGTAGTTTTAAACATTTTCCAGATAAAATATCATGGTCTAACTTTATATTCTAGGATGTTTTGAGTGCAATCATTAATTTTTGTGTCAGTACAGTGAAAAGATCACTAACAGGGAGTTGGGATCCCTTTTTTCTTAAGTAGCCTGTCTTACCTCTGATGGTTTGTGCACGATTCTTAGGCAAGCATGAGTTCTGAAAACATCCTTCAGTTTTCATAAGAGCATATCCTTAAACCTGATTATATACAGAGATGTTTGCGGTTATGAACTTTTCACTTTTGGGCCAGCCACTTGCCACCATGGCAAGTTTGAAAGGAAAATGAGTGACGTGATATCCACTGACTCACATGGAGCCAGTCCTGTTCCTCATGGTTGTGCGGATAATTACTGCGACTTTGGCTCCAGGTTCCCCTGTGAACTCCCCACCCTTGGAGCTGAGTGGGACCATTGGTGACCACATGATGACCCTTTTACCTCTGGCCCAAGGCCTGTTTGATCCCATGGGCATGGTGAATCTTGTAAGTCACAACTTTTTCTCTCTTTTTCCCCGCACTGATTTCAGAAAAGCTTAGACTTGTGGCTGTAGAATTTAGGAAATAGACTTTCTTGGTATAAATTCTGTGTACTGCCCAACATTTCGATTTAGTCTTCCTTTCTAATTCATATATACCAGTATATCTTTCTTTTCTTCTCCATATAATTTTCTGTGGACTGTTATGTATTTCTAAGTGGTTGTAATTCACAATGTTTAAAGACTAAGTCAGGGATCAAAAACAGAGCCCAGAATTGAAATTCCATTTCTCTGTGACTTTAAACGATGGTGCGGAATTGGGGCCCCTCCCATCGGCTCCCTCACACAGACACACACCACAGACGTGCACTCACATGCCCACACACGTACATGCACGCACAGTAGGCAGCAGGCACGCTGCCCTGCCCACCGTCCTCAGAGCGAAGCCCTTGAACGACAAGGTCCCAGGTTACCGTTTTGATTCAGAGCTCCTCGTCAGAAGCCGAGTCAGAGCAGCCTTTATCTCCTTGTTCCTCAGACTGTAGATGAGCGGATTCAACATAGGGGTCACCACCGCGTAGAAGAGCACCACCACCTTGTCCTGCTCAGCGGAGGCGGTGGAGCGGGGCTGCATGTAGGTAACGAGGGCCATGCCGTAAGACACGGAGACCACTGCGAGGTGCGAGGCGCAGGTCCCGAAGGCTTTGCGGCGCCCCGCGCTGGAGCGGATCCGCAAGACGGCGGCCGCGATGCGCGCGTAGGACAGCGTGACCAGGCAGCAGGGCACCAAAAGCACCACCACGCTGGATGCCAGTATGACCGCCTGGTTGAGGGTGACGTCCACGCAGGCCAGCCTGACGAGCGCCAGCGTCTCACAGGCCACGTGGTTCAGCACGTGGCGCCCACAGGTGGGCAGACGCACGGTGACCGCGGTCTCCACCGCCGCGTTCGCCAGGCCCACGAGCCAGGAGACGGCGGCCAGGCCTGCGCAGGGCCGCGGCCCCATGACGGCCGCGTAGCGCAGGGGGTCGCAGACGGCCACGTAGCGATCATAGGCCATGGCGGCCAGCAGCAGGAACTCGGTGCCCCCCAGGGCCAGTGAGAAGTGCTGGGTACCACATCGGGCGGAGGAGATGGTCTTCTTCTCCAGGAGGAAGTGCGCCAGCATCTGGGGAACCCCGCTGGAGGTGTAGCAGATGTCCACTACGGAGAGGTTGCCGAGGAAGAAGTACATGGGCAGCTGGAGGCGGGAGTCCAGCCGGACCAGGACGAGGATGAGCCCGTTGCCCAGCAAGGTCAGCAGATAGGTGGCCCCGAACAGGACAAACAGCCCAGCCTGGGCCTGCCGGTCCCCGGAGAGGCCCAGCAGGACAAACTCACTCACCCAGGTCAGGTTGTTCCTCCCCATGGAGCAGGCGGGCCAGGCTGCCAAGGGAGGAGCAGTGGCAGGGAAGGGCAAGTAAAGGTCTCTCTTTAGGAGTCTGGGATTAAGCCATGAGCCAGGACTGGAGCTGGAAGTGGGGCACCTGCCCTCAGGTTCCTTAGCCTAGGTGCTGAGGGAACAATGCCATGAGGCGGGAGGGAAAAGGAGATTTGAGTTTTCACGATGGACTCAAGGATGAAGCCCCTGTTCTGGTCGTCCTTGTGCATCTAGGATCCAACAGAGTTACAGTTACGCAGGATATAAGCGATCAGTGTGAAAGGAAAGATAGAGGAAGAGGTGGTGAGAGAAGGGAGGAAGGGTGGTAGGAAAGAAAGAAGGAAGTAAAAGAGAAAGAAAAACTAGGGGAGGGAGGTAGGAGAGCAAAAAATGAGGGAAGGAAAGTGGAAGGCAGGGAAGAAAGGAGAGTCTCCAGTGTGGCGTGGCCAAAGACCGCACTTGAGCACAAGAGGAGGGCCTAGGGGTTGATGCCTAAGTCTGAACTCGCTCGCTCCTTATGTGTTCTCTGGGGTTCAGGTCTGGGTCTCTGCCTAGTCTTCTCGCATAGCTCGTGTGCCCAACAGTCTGGATAAAGTTTAAATCAGTATCTCTAAGCCNACAAGAGGAGGGCCTAGGGGTTGATGCCTAAGTCTGAACTCACTCGCTCCTTATGTGTTCTCTGGGGTTCAGGTCTGGGTCTCTACCTAGTGTTCTCGCATAGCTCCTGTGCCCAACAGTCTGGATAAAGTTTAAATCAGTATCTCTAAGCCCCTGCTGTGTGTCACAGACTGTGCGAGACATCAGACACCTGTCTGTGAAACAGAAGCGCAAGTTCTGTTCCTTTGGTTCTTATAATTTGATCAGGGACACAGACTAAATTAATAATTACAAAAATTAATTATGTATAATTCTGCTAAGTGCCAGGAAGGAGAAGAACGAGGTTTCTAGTTAGTTAATTAAATTTGCAGCTGTAATTAAATTATGACTGCAGTTGTGCCTTATTTCTCAATAATATTCAATTTATATAGTAAGTTGTGGGCATTTATTTAGGTGTTTAAATAAATAGTAAACAGTGTAATGAGAACATTCATAAACTATTGATACTTACATGTTTGTACTGAGTATGAAGTGACTGACATCCGCTGATTTTTTTAGGGGGAGTGAATTCTTTCTCAGCTAAGATTGCACTGGGTTATTTTCCTTCCAGCACGTTGACCGGTCTTCTATAAACATAAATAAACGTCATCAGCTTTTTCTTAGTAGAAACAGAATCATAAGGTGTATTTCTTGCTCTTAAAATAATTAGTAAATTAATTCAATTCAAAATATTTATTGAGTATATGAGGCACTATGCTTCAGCCAACTTCTGGGAAATACTGCCTTTCTATGTTAGGAGTTTGTTTTAGAAAATCAGCAGTGCCACAGAATCAAAAAAAAATTTTTTAAAAATTGAATCTTTGTAAAGTCTATGAGAATCAAATGAGACAGTGTAACAAAGGACAAAGGCAATATATCAGTGTTAAGAAAACCAGAGTGGAGCCACATAATCAAATACAACAGAAATGAGAAGGGTAATCTAATTCAGTCTTTCTGGCTGGGAGCAGGGCCTGGACACTGGTGGAGGAGAGAACCAAGAACCTGGATGAAGCAGGCAGCTCTTGCCGTCTGTTCAGCCCTAGGCCTGCAGTGGCCAGCAGGTGTCACTGTAGAAACTGCAAAGAATAGAAACTGGCTTTAGGGTCTCAGGATTGGAACCCAGTTCTGCGTCCGGAGTATAGGAGTTGGTGGCTGGGCTTCTGAGCACTGCCCCAAGGAGTCCGTGGCTACCGCAGAGCCTAGTCCTTGGGTCAGTAGAGAAAGCAATTCAGCTCTGATCTCTGGAGGTGCTGCACCATCCAGAATCCTCACCTTCAGAGTTGCTGTCATGGATTCACATTCCCTCCAGAAGGTCCCTGTTATTGTATGAGAAAGTTAAAAATGTTAGGAAGGAAACCACAGAGATCAGGTATTGCATCCATTTCATTCTACAGTTGGAAACCAAGGAACAGGGGTGAGGTGACTGGCACTGGGCGCAAACCTGGAACAGGCCTGGAACCTGAAGCTTCATGCTGTGCTGCACAGCCTCAGTTCTCACTGAGACTTTTAGTGAGGGCTGCAGAGGGGTTCTAGAAGGATGTGGTCTAGGAAGGGAGGCACTTGAAGAATCTTAGATTGGAAACCCAGGACAGCTATCCTGCCATGCAGAGAAATGCTATGTGATGAGTGGGAAAATCTCTGAATGAGAAATCAAGGGATCCAAGTTCTAGTTAGCCTGCTGTGTGCCCTGGGCAAGTTAGTTGACCTCACTGAACTTCAGTTTCTCCATTTGAAATGTGGTAATAATAATAATAATACCTGTCTCACTGTATTTTGAGTAAGAACAGATAAAGATATGAATACGAATGTGCTTTGTAAAGTACTAAGTAAACACAAAGGGCTATTTTATTATACTCAACAGGTGAGGTCAATTTGCCTGGTGATAAGGGAATAAGAAACAATATCAATTTGTGCTATAATGGCCAGAGAGTTAACAGAATGTGGGCCATCAAGCCCCTTTGCAATAAATCTTCTTACCTGCTGCTGCTGCTGCTAAGTCCCTTCAGTCGTGTCCGACTCTGTGNTCCAGGCAAGAATACTGGAGTGGGTTGTCATTTTCTTCTGGGGATCTTCCCAACCC
This sequence comes from Neotragus pygmaeus, assembly GCA_006410875.1. Classification (NCBI taxonomy): domain Eukaryota; kingdom Metazoa; phylum Chordata; class Mammalia; order Artiodactyla; family Bovidae; genus Neotragus; species Neotragus pygmaeus. The sequence continues at coordinate 364,654 of SJYV01036891.1, read as the reverse complement.
AGGGATTGAATCCCCCGCCCCCTATCTCCTGCATTGGCAGGCAGATTCTTTACCACTGAGCCACCTGGGAAGCATTTAAGCATTATTAGTATTTAAAAATGCTAATTATTAGCATTTTGTTTCTGGCAAGTTCATTTTTTAACTCTGTATGTTTGAAACTGTCTTGGACTTTGTCAAATAAATTGAGCCTGTCCAAACAAAACACATCCTCCTTTATGTAACTATGTCAGGCATAAACAAGGTACATCTTTAAGCTTACAGGTTAAGGCATATATGTAATGGCAGATAAAATATAGAAGTCAGGCACAGACCTGCCTCATAAATCCATCATCCATAACTCGCTACATTCTTTCATGTTGTTATTAATAATACCCAGAGTCATACCTTCCTTCAAAGCTGACTCTGAGACTTGGATTCTGATTCTAGTCATAGACTGCCTGGCTTTGCTTCTGTAGCTTCTATCGTTTTGAACACTTCTAGATTATGAATTTTTCAAGGAAGCAATAGTCTGCCGGTGATACATACTGACAGTTCCAGTTTCACCTCCATCTCCATGGGCACACACATTCTTGTCAGTACAAGTGGCCTTCGTACAGCACAGAGAACTCTGCTCAATGTTATGTGGCAGCCTGCATGCGAGGGGAGTTTGGGGGAGAATGGATATACGTGTATGTACGACTGAGTCCCTGTGTGGTCCACCTGAATCTATCACAGCATTGTTAACCTGCTATGCTCCAATATAAAATAAAAAGTTAAAAACAAATACAAGCAGCCTGATTTTTGGTTGGAAAATATAGTCAATGCAGTGCAAGGGTTCCGTTTCAGTGCCATACTATATGCATTTCTGGGGTTACACAAAAATAATTCCTGCATGTGTACTGTGTTCATCAACAGTCAGCAAGAGTCTATCAGACCACAATAAGGTAGGATGAGTGAGAACAGGTTTATAAAGTAATGTGTTCTGCAGATATGTTATTATTACTTGCAAATATAATTACACACTACAGTGGGATCTCCCTTTTAGAGATGGTTTAAATGTGGGACCAATTTGTCTCCTTCCCACTCAAAGGCCCTCATATGCTTAGGTGTCTATAAAATACCTACGCTTTTAAATGTTTGCTTTGTCCAGAAAGTCATTGCAGGAGCGTAGCTCTGGGGACAGATTATAGCAAAAATTCAGTGTCATTCTTCAATATATGTTCAATTAAAAAAAAACTATGTATTAGTTCAAGTTGGTTGGTTGATTCTTATTTGTGGCAACTAGAAAGTAATTTAGAAATCGAATACCAGGTTGATAAAAATTTTAGGTCAGTATATTTTATTGGAACTTACTCATGAGCATTATTTAGATCCTGGAGTTTGCTATTCTGCTGCCTCGCTCAGAATTGTCCCTAATATTTTCTACAGTGTTAATTGGCAATATTTGAATTTTTAACATTTCTTATCACACTTCAATGAAGGTAAAAAAGGAAATTTGAAACAAGTACAGTTTAAATTAAATATTTAGCATGTGGTTAATTGAGGTATTAGAGTTCCATACCACAGGTGCGTCAAAAGTATGTTTCCCCCCAAGGTAAAGATTTAATCAGGATAGCAAGCAGCAAACTGATTTTAAAAAAGAAAACAGGAGTACACAGGAATTGTTTTGTTGCTGTCTTCATTTCAGACCTCCTAATTGGCTGCTTCATATATTTTCTGAGGTTACCAGGTTAATGGAATTCCCTGGTTAATACCCTTTCCTGATAGCTCAGCTGGTAGAGAACCCGCCTGCAATGCAGGAAACCACAGTTCGATTCCTGGGTCGGGAAGATCCGCTGGCATAAGGGATAGGCTACTCACTCCAGTGTTCTTGAACTTTCCTGGTGGTTCAGCTGGTAAAGAACCCTCCTGCAAGGTGGGAGACCTGGGTTCGATCCCTGGGTTGGGAAGATCCCCTGGAGATGGGGATGGCTACCCACTCCAGTATTCTGGCCTGGAGAATTCCATGGACTGTGTAGTCCGTGGGATCACAAAGAGCCAGACATGACTGAGCGACTTTCACTTGATCTCATTTCTTGCTGCCTCATAAAATAATTAAGTTTGAGGTGGCTCTGTGGTAAAGAATCCATACTTGCCAATGCAGGAACCGCAGGAGCCGTGGCTTCAGGCCCTGGGTAGAGAAGATCTCCTGGAGCAGGAAATGGCAACCCACTCCAGTGTGCGTGCCTGGAAGATGCCATGGAAAAGGAACCTGGTGGGCTACAGTCGAGGGGGCGTCAGAGAGTCGGACACGACCGAGCGCCTCTGCCTTTCTCCGCTCTGCTGCTGTGTTCACCACTAGATGGCGCTAAAACCCGGGTTATAGCTGCCAGAGACGGGCCGAGTTGGGAGTCCAGAGGGCTGGAACTTAATAACTGGAAGATCCATTCAAAGCTAATCTGGCCAGCACTTCCTTTTTATTATACAAATGAGGAAACCGAAACTCAGTGAAAATGAGTGATTTGTCAAAGTCACATAGACTTCTTCCTATTCTCCTCCTCCTCCCCTCTCTCTCCATTTCCTCTCTTGCCTCTTCCTCGCTTTCTCCCTTGCCCCCTTGTCCGCTCCTCCAGTTTATTACTGCTGCTGCTAAGTCGCTTCAGTCGTGTCCGACTCTGTGCGACCCCATAGACAGCAGCCCGTCAGGCTCCCCCGTCCCTGGGATTCTCCAGGCAAGAACACTGGAGTGGGTTGCCATTTCCTTCTCCAATGCATGAAAGTGAAAAGTGAAAGTGAAGTCGCTCAGTCGTGTCCAACTCTTAGCGACCCCATGGACTGCAGCCTACCAGGCTCCTCCGTACATGGGATTCTCCAGGCAAGAGCACTGAAGTGGGGTGTCATTGTCTTCTCCCCTGTTTATTACTAGCTCCCTCTATAAGCTCATCACTTGAGGAGGAGCCCGGGAAGGGATATATCTCAGGGGGTGATGATCAGATCTGCTTTCCAGAAAGAGCATTCTGGCAACTGCAGGGTACCATTGACCAGGTACCATTCATTCATCTATTCATTTGTTCATCCAAGAAACAGCTATCAGATGCTTACCTTTTGCTTTGCACAGAGCCTGACACTGGGAATAATTAAAANTACCAGGCTCCTCCATCCATGGGATTTTCCAGACAAGAGTACTGGAGTGGGGTGCCATTGCCTTCTCCACTTCTTACCTAAGTCACCTAAAAAGTTCTTGTTTAAATAAAATGAATTAATGTAGAGTCTGTCTATACCCAGTGAGTATACCATGCTCCACATAGAGTATAAGCACAATATCTTTTTTTTCAACAAAAAGTTGATGTTTTTAGATGATAAAACATTGATTTTATTAATAGATGGCTTTGTTTTCAGCTTTTGAGGGTAATTAGAGAATTTCTTTCCACTTTTCTTGACTTGGTGAACATTTACTGAACACTGAGTAGAGCCTGGACCAGGGGCAGGTGCCAGGGTGAGAAGGATCAATACAGCCTGGTCTCCATCTCCAGGAGCTCAGCCTGGCAGGTGGATAGAGAGGATAAGTTACCATGATCTTATCAGAGAATATTTGAGTATCAAGTCTGGTAACTGGAGACATAAGTTCAGTTCAGCTCAGTCGCTCAGTTGTGTCCAACTCTTTGTGACCCCATGGATGGACTGCAGCACGCCAGGCCTCCCCGTCCATCACCAACTCCCAGAGCTTACTTAAACTCATGTCCATTGAGTCGTGATGCCATCCAACCATCTCATCTTCTGTTGTTCCCTTCTCCTCCTTCCTTCAGTCTTTCCCAGCATCAGGGTCTTCTCTAGGNAGGCCTCCCCGTCCATCACCAACTCCCAGAGCTTACTTAAACTCATGTCCATTGAGTCGTGATGCCATCCAACCATCTCATCTTCTGTTGTTCCCTTCTCCTCCTTCCTTCAGTCTTTCCCAGCATCAGGGTCTTCTCTAGGGAGTCAGTTCTTCGAATCAGGTGGCCAAAGTATTGGAGCTTCAGCTTCAGCATCAGTCCTTCCAATGAATATTCAGGATTGATTTCCTTTAGGATTGACTGATTTGATTTCCTTGGAGTTCAAATAGAGTTGGACTATGTAAATAGCCAGAAAGGTATGTAGAAATACTAACATACAAGCAAAGAAACAAACAGTGCATTTGCTTCTTGAAAAAGTAGATATGATTTATGGCATATGTAGATTGGTAGTAAGGAGACCCGGTTTTCAATTTGTATCAATAAATCATCTAGGTATTGTTGTAAGTCACTATGTTTTCGAACTGTAATTTCTTCATCTGTAAAATGAGTGAATTAGGTAAACACAAAGATTTCTACTCGTTCTAAAGCTCTGCAATAAGTGAATTTATGTAAGCTGCATGTAAGATAAAAATCTTTGCTTTTGATCATCCTAAATATGGGTAGCTAATGAGACTGTAGAAATTAAGATATGGGTTACTGAGTTTAAAGTTCAAAGCATTAATATCACACGTAACTGTTTGGTGAGGTGCTAATGAATGAGACCAGGTTGACTTGAAAACCAGAGGCTAAGGAAATAGGGAAGGGACAAAACAAATAGAAACGGGAGAATGACTTGGGTCAAGGCTGAAAGACTTGTAGGCTTTAACACACAAGTTTCTTTTCAAAGTTCGTCCCAGATATTTCGTATAGCGAGGTAATTCCTAACAGCAGATCAGGATCCAAACCTGAGAAAACAAGGAATCCATGTCTATCTTTGGTTCTTATACCAATCCCGCTTTCTCGGTTCATTTTCAATATAGTACAAATGCCATAAAGCTAAGAAAAGAGTCTTATGTCTTTTGATCTCCACTCTTTAGCTCGTTGAAGGTATGTCTGTATATACTGAGCACTTCAGTTTATAGAGGGGATTGGATCACTGACCAAGGCCAAGGACTTTGTGGGGTGGGAAGAATCAAAGTGCTTCCAACTGCAACCAATGAGAAAAACCCAGTGGAGGATCCCAGGACAGTCCTGGCTGCTCTCGGGGGTTTGGGTTCTATTTTCTCACCTTCCTCCTATTCTTCTCGGTGGAGGACTCACCAAGGTTGAGTGCTTACCTTATGCGTGGAACTCACTTTAGGTGAGGGGGAACCGTCTTTCAGGAAGTCCTTGAGGCAGCTGTCCATTCTCTTCTTGGAAATGAAGCTTTACTTTCTCAGTCTCAGCGATAACTTTTCACAGCCTAAGAATCCCCAGAGGGCAATTACTTGCTCTTGCTGTTTTTTTAATTCATTCTTCCCCTCCTCCCACTCCAGCTTCGTCTTACAACCACAGCTCCCACTCTTCTAAGTTCCCAATGGTATAAACATTCTGAAAATGTTTTATCCCAACTTTTAATTGTCTTTCTAGTTTCCAGACTAATGAGTTCTTCCCTGACTTTTTTGGGTCTTTCACTGCTTTTCAAGGCTATGACATGGCTGAGGACTTTTGGCAGGAGTCAGGAGACAAGACTGTTTACACCTCTGACTTGAGGGGGAAGGATTGCAGTTAACTGGGAAGAAGTAGAACTAAACTCCAGATTTGAACTCCTAACTAAGAGATGACGAATGCGTCTTCTCCCCTCCTTCCACATATGTAGTTTTAGTGACCAGGGAGTAGTGAGTAAAGTAAAAATTGTCAAGGAGAACCATCACGTCCTTGCCCTGGAAGCCTTCGAGAAGTTGCAAGTTCACAGTCATTGAAATCCTGCCACAGTCTCCTTGATGGTCTCCCATCTCACATGACTGTTGAGTTATGTATTCTCATGCTATCAAAAACTTGTCCATTTTTCACCAAACTTGACTTCCCAGTTCTTAATCATCTTCCATGAAAGTTTCAGTCTCTTCACCAGGATTATTCCAAGGAGCAGAGAAAACAGTGGGTCAGTGTGGGAATTTTTTCCTATTTACTTATCCATTTACATAACAATAGAACGTGATTCTTTAGTAAGATGGGAAGAAAAAAGAGAGACAAGGTTAGCAGGTAATCCATTAGAGTTTTCCTGTAATAGTTGTCCAGTATCAGCAAGGTAAATTTTTAATTATCTTGGAGGTTTGTCACGCTTATGACGATGGGCTAAGGAAAGGTAGTTTCACTCCCTGCTCTTCCCTTTGTGCAGGACCTGTCCAGCCTCAGGCTCACCTCCGCTCCTTCCACCATTCAGATAAACCCAGGACTCAAAGGATCTGAAGCTCTCCCAGCCTCCAGCGGTGAAAACTGATAGGGCCTTTGGACTGAGAGTTTGAGCCAAAAGTTGAAGGGAGCGCAGAGGTAAAAAAGAAGTCTGAGGGTGCCATGAGGGAGAAGAGAAAGAGAGACTGACAACGGACAGGCAGGACTCTTGATGTATACCAAAGACGGACTGAGTTATAAACCAGTAGAGATGACTCAAGGGTAGAATGACTGCTGGGCACCGTCTTTCAAGTGACATAGTGCGTGATCATCTAATAAAAATATTTCCTTGCTGTTAAAGCAAAAAATCATCTTTCATACTTTCCCAAGTACCAAGGTTACAGATGACATGTAACTCGATGAAATGAAAAGGTTAAAGATGGTAGGTTTAGTAAGACTCTAAGTTAAAAAGAATAATACACATACATTTAGATGTGCATAAGGACAAACACAGAGAAAGAATTGGAAGGATGATCATGAAATGTCAATGGATTTTCTCTGGTAATAGGCTTAGAGGTATTTTTATTTTCTTCTTTTTGCTCATCTGTAGTTTAAAAAATATCTATAATAAACATAATTGTTCCAATATGAGTCCAAATTAAAATTTGAAATTATTATTGATACATCACACTGAGACAGGGATGCTGGGAAGTTAGCTTGCTGGCTTAATGTCCCGCACTACTGACTGGCCCTTGGACAAAATGGGTGAGTGTTAACGGGTGGAGAGAAGGAGTAATTAAAATTCTGCTTCAGCAAAGTAGATATGACTGCAGGCTTTAAATCATTTATACCATGAAAGGTAAATCTGTAAATATTTTATAACAAACACTGCGGACTGGGGATAAGATGTTTGCTGGTGTTTGCTCTGGCTCCAGTGAAAATAGCTCTATGACTTTGGGCACGTCATTTACTTTCCTTGCTTTGCACTTATGAAACAGAGATTCAGTGAGACTCTAGGGACCCTACAGCTCTGGAAGTCTGTGTCTTCCAGGGTGGACATCGCAGTATTCTCCTAGATACCGATGTCTGAGACTGGAGTCAGACCATCATGGGATCCACACTGTGGTCCGTAGGAGTAATTACCTCCTTCCAGCCTGATTCCCATGAGGAGTTTCATTGACAGAACTGATATTTTATGCACTCTTTGGATCCCCAGCCCTCGGAAGTAATTCACTTCCTGCAGTGAATTATCTGTGCAGCCCCAGGCCTGCTGCTTCCCTGGTCTCTCCCTTCTCTCTGGTGAAATTGCCCCATCACTGCTGCTTCCCACCCTTATTTCTCTCCCAGGCTATCTCATTGACACAGGACTTTCCTGTTACTAGGAATAGTTTAGTTTATTCCCAGTTATCTAGTTCTCAGTTAAGCACCCTCTTTTGGTTCTTTCCACTCTTTTTTTTTCTTTCTTAAAGAAGAGGTCTCTCTCTTTAAAATTTATTGATCTATTTATTTACATTTTTATTGGGCTGTACTGGGTCTTCGTTGCTGTGCACAGGCTTTCTCTAGTTGTGGCAAGCAGAGGCTAGTCTTCATTGTAGCATGTGGGCATCTCATTGCAGTGACCTCCCTTGTTGCAGAGCATGGGCGGTAGGCGCGTGGGCTCTGTAGTTGTGGCACAGGCTTCGTTGCCCCCAGGCGTGTGGACTCTTCCCAGACCAGGGATGGAATCCATGTCCCCTGCTTTGGAAGGTGGACTCTTAACTGTTGGACCAGTAGGGAAGTTCCCACTCTGTTTTTTTCTTAACCAGGACAAGCTTTTTCCCGTGAAATGTCAATAGGCAACTTATCGGAAGCAGGTTACCTGGGTTGACGACCTCTACACTTGACAATAGCTTAAATAGCTTTGGCTACAATTCACCACTAATTATCTCTGTCATGAGAGAGTCTGAATACCCTGATTCCTACCTCTCACACACTAAGCAATGTAAAATGATGTTTCTATGCTTTAGTCTCCTCTCTGTGCATAACCAACTGTGTGACTTGAGGGAAACCACTTAAGTGGTAGTGGCGGGGATGAGAAAGAAACACTTGACAACTAATATGTAATGAGTACTCAATGCTATATGAGTCATCTCCTTGAAGCTTTATGTAATTTCCTTATTATGTATTAACATTGGGCAGGAACAGTACAGTCCATTTCTAGAAAGGAAGGCTTTCCTTAGTAGATTACTAGCACACACATGGAACACGGGGCAGTCTTTACTTCAAGATGGCAAAACAATTTTCAATACACTCTTCAGGGATGTTAAATGAAAGTGTAGCATTTTTTTCTACAGTGATCTTATCATCCTAAGTCTATGTTCTGATGCTTGGTATGGGATAAGCCAAAATAAGCAAACAATATAATATGGCCTATTAAGGAGATCGTTCCAGTAATCATGTGTAGATGTGAGAGCTGGACCATAAAGAAAGCTGAGTGCTGAAGAATTGATGCTTTTGAGCTGTGGTGTTAGAGAAGACTCTTGAAAGTCCCTTGGACTGCAGAGAAATCAAACCAGGGAATCCTAAAGGAGATCAGTCTTGAATATTCATTGGAAGGACTGATGCTAAAGCTGAAGCTCCAATACTTTGGCCACCTGACGAAGAACTGACTCACTGGAAAAGTCCTTGATGCTGGGAAAGATTGAAGGCAGGAGGAGAAGGGGATGACAGAGGATGAGATGATTGGATGGCATCACTGAGTCGATGGACATGAATTTGAGCAAACTCTAGGAGTTGATGATGGACAGGGAAGCCTGGCATGCTACAGTCCATGGGGTTGCAAAGGATTGAACACGACTGAGCGACTGAACTGAACTGAACTGAAGGATGTTAGTTTCCTACAGTACAAACATTATCTTTTGACTAAAAATAATCTTTCCAAGTAAATAATTAATTAAAAGTTCAGCCTTTGATCAAAATGGTTTCTTTCTTTTCTCAAGGCGGCTTCTTGGTATAAGAGAAAACCGCTACTATGGGACAACGTGGAATGTGGGACGAGGGTATAGAGTCCCTGTGTTTCAGGCTGGTGGTGGTATTGGTCTTTGCAGCTGGGTGATCACTCTTATCAGTGCATACACACATGGCTGGTTTCTGTTGATATGTGGCCAATCCAGATCTAGCCCTTGGCATCTGCTATGGAAGTCTGTGCCCAAGGGTCCAAAGGGCAGTTTGCTGTCTCAGCTTTGTCAGGGTTCAGTGGCAATCCTTTTGTTGAGATGGCTCCATTTTAGACTTTTCTGATGTGATTTCCCCCTGCCTTCAAGAACACACATCATCTCCAAGAACTGACTGTGATTCCTCTTGGGGCCATGGCTTAGAAAGTCCACCTGGAGGCCTTTTTCTGTACCTGATCCTACCCTGGCAGGTCCTCTGGTAGAGCTTTCAGCTGCTTTCTGTACCTTTCATTTGAAATATGCAGGAACTGTGGCATCCAGCCGATGTTCTAGGCGCCAGGAACATGCCCCAGACCTATCTGGTGCCCTCTTCCCCTGCTGTACTGTGGCCTCCCTGCTATCTCCTGAGAGGTTTACAAATGGGGATCAAGAACACATTTCTACCTTTGACCCTCCCCTCCCCTTATCACTTCTCCATCCTTTAATCTCTGTGTTCCATATGTATCCCAGCCCTGATCTAGCATGCAGCTTCTCCTTCTTGGCCTTTTCCTGAATTTCCAGTCATTCTGTTCCATTCCATTCTTCCATGGATGCTATTGACTAGGACTGTGGAACCATCTAGGAAGAGGAAAGATTGAAGGAATATACCGACAATTTTGACCACAGGACCAAGCAGCTACATGACAATCAGATTGTGATCACTAAGCATACGATGGGCTTCATTCATAGCTCAGTTAGTAAAGAATCCACCTGCAATGCAGGAGACCCCAGTTCAATTCCTGGGTCAGGAAGATTTGCTGGAGGAGGGATAGGCTACCCACTCTAGTACTCTTGGGCTTTCCTTGTGGCTCAGCTGGCAGATAATCTGCCTGCAATGTGGGAGACCTGGGTTCCATACCTGTGTTGGGAAGATCCCCTGGAGAAGGGAAGGGTTTCCCACTCCAGTATTCTGGCTTGGAGAATTCCATGGACTATATAGTCCATGGGGTCACAAAGAGTCAGACACAACTGAGCAACTTTCACTTTCGTTTTCAAGCATAAGACGTTTGAAATACTTTGGCCTGTTTGGTTCTTTTTGAGAGTCCCTTCTGAGTTCCCCTAACTTAGTATGGACTTGACCCTAAAGGGGGCTTGGGTATCTGCCATGTCACAGGGAGTGAGGACGGAATAACAGTGTTCTGTCAAATTCAGAACTGTGATACAGACTTGGCCAGAGCTAGGCTATTTGTAAAAAACAGCTAAGATGAAAATTATCATACATCTGACATCAAATCTTAGTCTCTTTTCACTTGCTGCCTCCATGGTTCTTATCCTTCTGAAATGAAGGGGTTGCAAGTGGAAGAATAGAGAAGTCTCTTCCTGCCCTGATGTTCTGAACTTCACTTCATAGAGGTCAGCAGAAGGGGAAGCAGTATCTTCCTGAGTTGGGATCTTTTCCATGCCCCAGTTAAGAAAACCAAACCTCTCACTCAAAAGGAGCAGAGAAAAGTTCTGGCCAGATGTTTCCTGCTACTCTTAGATACAACTGGCTTCCTGACTGTTAGATGAGGAAGCTGAAATGCCTTTTTCTCTAGAGTCTTCTCACCTCCAGGCTTCAACATTTGCCTCAGTGTTGCCCTAACAAAGTTGGCTATTTTTGATATACCGAAATGGGGATGTTTAGGGAAATTAAAGTGACTATAAAACTTTATATTTTCTATGGGAACCAGGACATTATGCTCCATGCTGTGGATTTAGCCCAAGGGTACCCCACAATGCAGATGTGAGGGTATGGAGGTGAGAAGGAATAAAGTTATTTTCTGCTTATACCTTGAGAATTCAGGATGTCTGATGAGCCAGTTCCTTTTAGTTCCCTTGAGATCTGGTGGTCTAGAGCCTGGGAGTTCCATCCTGGCTGTGACCTTTGCCTAAGACTTTCAAAAAAAATTTAAAGTCTCAAATGGACTCAATGCAGCAGAGGTGGTTTTATCTACTTAGCAGATCATGACCATAGCTGGAGGCAGCAAAGCCTGGTGGCTAAGAGTGTAAGTGCCTAAACCTAAATGCCAGCATCAGAATCTTGACTCTCCACATTGTGTATTGATGACACTGGGCACGTTAAAGCCTCTTTTGCCTCAGTTTATTCAAATGTAAAGTGTTGAGAATGATAATATCTCTCTTGTGTGGCTCTTTTGAGGATTAAATGGAAATACATGTAAAGTCATCAACACAGGGTCTTATTCTATGGTGAATCCTCAACCAATGTTAGATATTTTTATGTTTAAAATACTTTCAACACTTTAGAAAAAAGATGCTAGCCAAACCAGTGCTATAAATAGAAAACTGCTTCTTCCCCTTCACACATTTACTTCTATCCCGTCGAGCCCTGTAAACTCAAATTTTCTTGTTTTCTCTTTTGCAAGATACAAGCTGTTCCCACAGTTTTCTGCATCAGATACAGAATGTTTCATGCCACTTTGGGATTTTGTGAGATGTTTTGGAAGTACCTTTTTAGAAACGTCACTGGTTGGAACTGATGTGCATGCTTTGGTGTACGTGTAGAGAACTTCCAAGCTCCTGTTCTGCGGAGCTAGAGAGGGCAGTTGGGACTGAGCCAAAGGAGAGGACAGATTCCAGCCCAGGAAGCCGCCTTCTGACCAAGTGGCGTGGGCACGGGGATACTGAAGCCTGAAGGGAGTTCAAGAGGAAAGTGAGTGCCGGGGCCGGGAAGGATTATTCAAGAGCAGATATGGGTGCAGAAGCTATCCACAGAGGCGACCAGCCTTTCCCATCCTGCCTCTGTTCAGGCTGATGGAGAACTTCCTGCCAATGTCCTGAAGAAAGGGTGAGCAGGTGAGGAGTGCTGTCTTGAGAAACTGCCTTACACACTTCCTCCCTGCTTTCTCCAAGCCCAGTGGAAAAAAGTTTAAAGAAATTCCTTTGGCTCCCAGAAGAAAGACAACTCTCCAGCTCCGATTTGGCTAGAAGGGCATTGTCTTCTCCTTATCCTGAAAAAAGAGAAAAAGAACTTACATTTATATCATGCTTAATTACTTTCAAACAATGTCACAGACACAATCTCATCTGAGGAAGGGGAAAACTGAGGCTGTTAGGCTACACAAAGAATGCCCATTATCAAGAATTTCCTAAGTCTTGCTCCAAGGGTTGTATTAGATTGGTTCTTTTAAGAGTTCTAGTGGGAGAAGTACTGTAACCATGGCGATTATTATCACCATATCAGACATATATTTAAAATCCTCCTCTACTAGTTTTTATAGCATTAACATCAGTGGAATGACTTTAAAGGTCTATTTTCATGCACCTGTTAAGCGAGCTTTAGTTTAGATGTGGGCAACTGCCTCATACATAGGGAAGTTTCATTAAAGACTTAAACATCTTCCATGCTCACTTCACCTTTCTTTTTCTTCTCTGCATGACTGTATTCTAGATCCCTCCCTCTTTCATCTTCTAACCAGCTTGTCTCTTTGCCTACCCCAAGCGGGGAAGTAGTCATTCATCTAACCACCAGTCCAGTTGGAATTTGCCACTTCAAGAAAAGGACCTTGCAATCAAAGTAATCAGAATTTTCCCATCATAAAGATGTTTATATGCTCGAGTTCAAGGCATGGGAGATGCAGCAATAAGTAATGTATGAACTCTCTGAGGAAGTAGATAAATATGGAATCTGGAGCCCAAGCAGAAGGATTATAATTATTCCACACATACAGTCTCAGTTATCGTTTGTAGAGTTTGTGTTTGTATTAATCATGTCTTAAATTTTTCATGCTTTATGATGTTTTGATATCTTGGGGACCTTGCTGGTGGGGGTAGGCTGCCCCTCTCAAGAGCTGGCTAATTCCCAGACACTGGAAAGCACCTTCCTTTAGTGCGCTTCTCATATGCAAACCAGCCAATCCAGGGCCCCCATCCGGTCACCTTTATTTAATTCTCAGACACCAAGCCACCATGCTGTATCATCTCAGAGCCAGGTCAACTAGACTGGACAGCTGGAGACCCATCCTATGACCCAGAGCTGCCAGAATTACTCAAATTATCCAAGCCTAAGTTTCCTCCAGCTTTCCTACACCGCCTTATCCGTCCGTTCCGCAGAAACCACACTAGTGGCTGAGGGTCATGCTCTCTCCCTCTCCTTCTGCCTCCTAACTGACCAGTTAGGACTGGTCCTAACTCCCTCTCCTTCTGCTTCCTAACTGACCAGCGCTTTCCCATGGCTGCCTGCATGGTGGGGCCCACCCCCTTCCCTTGCTGTAGTTAGTAAACTCTTCTTTCAAAGGCAGCTGTCTCTGTATCTGTCACCTTACCATACTGGAGTAAAACAAATCCCAGGGACAGATCTTAAAAAGGTGTCAACGATTTAAGCGTTAAAAATGAAAGCCAATGTCGCTTCCTACTTCAGCAAGCGATTAAACACGATTTGAGTTGGTTTCTTCGGGACTGACCAGAGCCAGGCAGTCCCTGCGTGGGCTCTGGCTCTATCGCATTCCTGAAAGCGGCCTGTGTAATTTGGCTGCCAGGCCTTTGCACACGTTTTGCTGAGGTTTGTGCAGGTGAGCTTGGTGCCCTTTGGGCTGGGTTAGACATCTCTAAAGTTGTCTCTGGCTCCAGTATCATATTATTCTAGAAATGGGAGCATCATTTAACACTGTTGATCCCTCTATCCTTGAAATTCTCTTTCCTTGGTTTCCATGACCTCATACTCTCTTGGGTTTTTGTCTACTTTTTTGACTGCTCTTTTTTAAAAACAAAACAAAACAAAACTCTGTGCATTCCTTTTCCTTTGCCTACCTTTTATTTTGAAAGTATTTATTGAGTAAATAGTGTATATATGTGTTTAAGCAAAGTATTCAAAAAAAGTAAAAGTCGACTCTACTTCTGCCGCTCAGTTGCCCAGACTCTTAATTTGATTATAATGCATATGTATGTGTGTAAAATTATAGGACATATATAAGCACACACATATGTTCATACATACATGATATTCTTTTGTGAATATCATGAGTGCTTATATATATATATATATATATATATACACTATCATTCCACAATACTTATATATTCACTTATTTCTTTAACAACTTACTGCTGTTTACTAATGAGTAACTACTACATGCCAGACACTGTTTAGGCACAGGGAAGACCAGGTGAGTAAAGCAGAAAATTTTAATAGAGTTTATGATTCTGTTGGGAGGAACAGGCAATTTAAGAGAAAGTCAGATAATTTTCAGTAATGATAGATGATTAGAATTTAAAGCATGCTTATGTGAGAGAGGGCAGAAAGATGACATTATATAGTGTGACCAGGGAGGGCCTCTAGAAGGAGCTAATATTTGAGCCAAGATAGCATCTGAATGATGAAGAATAGGATTTCAGGAGTGAAAATAACATGGAAAAGGCCAGAATCAAAGATGTACCAGAATTAAGGATGACTCCTTAGTACATACTGTCATGTACCTTGCTTTTTCACTTAATAGCATTTATGAGAGATAGCTTCAGATCTCTCACAGATAAAACTGCTTCATTCTCTTCAGCAGTTGCACAGGACTCCCTTATAGGGCTAAACCACAATTTATTTAATCAGTCACACACTGCTATTTAAATAATCTTTAATCTTGCTGATGCAAGTAATGCTGAGATGAATATTTCTGTATGTACATATTTGCCCACAAGGCAAATACATTAGCAAGGTCAAATTCTTGAAGTAGAGTTATTGGAACAAATGATATGTCTTTTAATTCTAAATTAATTTAATTAATGTACCCAATTGGCCTCCATAGAAACTGAACATAGAAATATATTCTACCACCAACAATATATGGGGGAGACTGATGTACCCTCCAAACTCTGTGTTCACATTTTTGAGGAGGAAATGCTCTAAATAACATTTTCTAATTTTGTGTTGCATTTCTCTTGAGTGGGGTTGAAACTCTTTTCCTATCTTTAAAAGGCATTTGCCTTTCCTGTTCTGTGATCTGTCTTTTCATACTCTTTGCCCATTTTTCATACTCTTTGCCCATACATAAAAGACTTATGTATTAAGTCTTTTTCTTAACTGGCAAAAGTTCCTTATGAACCTCTTTCCTACATTATATATGATCTTCCCAGTTTGTCTTCTTTTCATTTGGTTTAGGACATTGTCCCAGGAGTCAAGTTTTTGCTTTATTAATGGAGTTAATAAATTATGCATTTTGCTTCATTCAGTCATCCATCCTTCACTGCCTGTCTTCCTGAGTCCTGTCTTGGAACCGCTCTGTGTTCCTCTGTTCACTCTATTGTAGACCATGTCAGCCACGCCAATTGCCACTGGCGTGTTAATGATTCTAGATATGTTTCTTCTGACTCATACTCACTGCCAACTCTACTTCTCCACAGCCCAAGTCAGCATAGTCAATACTGAACTCATTAGTTTAGCTTTGTCCTGCATTCATACTGGTTACTCTTTCTATGGACTCTATCTCAGCAAACCCAATTTTTCATTTTTTCCAGATCAATGAAAGGGATCCATTATCAGTGAATCCTTTCTCTGTTTTATCCCTAAGCATTCAATCTGCACAGTTCTATTATATCTACCTTCTAAACAGTTCTTCAATATGTCCATTTCTCTCCATTTCCATTACCACTTACCTAAAGTGGGTCTACATCATCTCTAACCTGTGTTTCTCCACTAGCTGCCTAAGAAATAAACTTTCTGTCATGTCCTTCTCCAATTCATTCTTTACATAGTAGTCAGAGTGCTCAGACTGGATCATATCACTCCCCTGCTTAAAAAATTTTAATTCCTTCTCTTTTTTTCTTCTTCTCCTCTTCTTCCTACTTTTCTCTCCTTTCCCTCCTTTTTTCCCCCTCCTTTTTATTTAGGGTAAAATCCAAACTCTTTAATATGGCATACAGAGCTTACATGATCTGGCCCATATTTATACCTTTAGCATAATCTCTTAATACAAACAACACACGGCACTCCACTCCCGATCACCATCAATAAGAATCAGTCCTCTTGACAAGTCCCTGGAATGACTCATGGTCTCTTACATTGGGAATATTTACTCCCATTGTTTCCTTTGCCTGGACTCTCCTTCCTCAGCTATCTTTGTCTGGCTCTAGCTATCTCACTTACCCTTAGATCTCACACATTACTAAGTGAAGAGGAACTAAAGAGCCTCTTGATGAAAGTGAAAGAGGAGAGTGAAAAAGTTGGCTTAACGCTCAACATCCAGAAAACTAAGATCATGGCATCTGGTTCTATCACTTCATGGCAAATAGATGGGGAAACAGTGGAAACAGTGGCTGACTTTATTTTGGGGGGCTCCAAAATCACTGCAGATGGTGACTGCAGCCATGAAATTAAAAGACACTTACTCCTTGGAATGAAAGTTATGACCAACCTAGACAGCATATTAAAAAGCAGAGACATTACTTTGTCAACAAAGGTCCATCTAGTCANTGCCTTCTGTGTCCAATTGCCCCTGTGTGCTCAGTGAGATAACCTGTCTCTTATACACATCTAGATGTGTATAAGAGACAGCTATCAGTTGGGTCCCTGTAACCACCTGTGTTGAGGGATGTGGTCTATCTGGATGTGATCTGCATGAAATTAAAAGATGCTTACTCCTTGGAAGGAAAGTTATGACCAACCTAGACAGCATATTAAAAAGCAGAGACATTACTTTGTCAACAAAGGTCCATCTAGTCAAGGCTATGGTTTTTCCAGTAGTCATGTATGGATGTGAGAGTTGGACTGTGAAGAAAGCTGAGCACTGAAGAACTGATGCTTTTGAACTGTAGTGTTAGAGAAGACTCTTGAGAGTCCCTTGGACTGCAAGGAGATACAACCAGTCAAAGGAGATCAGTCCTGGGTGTTCACTGGAAGGACTGATGTTGAATCTGAAACTCCAACATTTTGGCCACCAGATGAGATGTGCTGAATCATTTGGAAAGACCCTGGTGTTGGAGAAAATTGAAGGCAAGAGGAGAAGAGGACAACAGAGGATGAGATGTTTAGGTGGCATCACCGACTCAATGGACAGGAGTTTGGGTAAACTCCGGGAGTTGGTAATGGACAGGGAGGCCTGGCAAGCTGTGGTTCATGAGATCTCAGAGTCAGACATGACTGAGTGACTGAACTGAACTAAATTATCATATATGGCCTTTACTATGTTGAGGTAGTTTCCTTCTATGCCCATTTTCTGAAGAGTTTTAATAATGAATGGGTGCTGAATTTTGTCAAAGGCTTTTTCTGCATCTATTGAGATGATCACATGATTTTTATCTTTCAATTTGTTAATATGGTGTATCACATTATTTGATTTGCATACACTGAAGAATCTTTGCATTCCTGGAATAAACCCAACTTGATCATGGTGTATGAGCTTTTTGATGTGTTGCTGAATTCTGTTTACTATTATTTTGTTGAGGATATTTGCATCTATGTTCATCAGTCATATTGGCCTCCAGGTTTCTTTTTTGTGTTGTCTTTGTCTGGTTTTGGTATCAGGCTGATTGTGGACTCATAGAATGAGTTTGCAAGTGTTCCTTCCTCTGCAATTTTTGGAAAGAGTTTTAGAAGGATAGACATTAGCTCTTCTCTAAATGTTTGGTAGAATTCTCCTGTGAAACCATATGGTCTTGGACTTGTGTTTTCTGGGAGATTTTTGATCACAGCTTCGATTTCAGCGCTTGTAATTGGGTTGTTCATAATTTCCATTTCTTCCCAGTTCAGTCTTGGAAGATTGAACTTTTCTAAGAATCTGTTGATTTCTTCCAGGTTATCCATTTTATTGCCATATAGTTGTTAATAATAGTCTCATAATCCTTTGTATTTCTGCATTGCCTGTTGTAACCTCTCCTTTTCCATTTCTAATTTTGTTGATTTGATTCTTCTCTCTTTTTTCATTGATGAGTCTGGCTAAAACTTTGTTAATTTTGTTTATCTTCTCAAAGAACCAGCTTTTAGTTTTATTAATTTTACTCTTGTTTCATTCATTTATTTCTNTGTTGATTTGATTCTTCTCTCTTTTTTCATTGATGAGTCTGGCTAAAACTTTGTTAATTTTGTTTATCTTCTCAAAGAACCAGCTTTTAGTTTTATTAATTTTACTCTTGTTTCATTCATTTATTTCTGCTCAGATCTTTATGATTTCTTTCCTTCTAAAAATTTTGAGGTTTTTTTGTTCTTTTTCCAGTTTTTTAGGTGAAAAGTTAGGTTGTCTCTTCTATGTTTTTCTTGTTTCCTGAGGTAGGATTGTATTGCTATAGAATTCCCTCTTAGCACTGCTTTTGCTGCATCCTATAGGTTTTGAGTTGTCGTGTCTTCATTGTCATTTGTAGAAATTTTTTTATTTCCCTTTTGATTACTTCAGTAACCTGTTGGTTATTTAGAACGTGTTGTTTAATCTCCATATGTTTGTGTTTCTTACAGTTATTTTTCTTGTAATTGATATCTAGTTTGATAGAATTGTTGTCGGAGAAGATGATTGATACTATTTCAGTTTTCTTAAACTTACTGAAGTTTGACTTGTGACCCAAGATGTGGTCTACCCTGGAGAATGTTCCATGTGCACTTGAGAAGGTGTATTCTTCTGCATTTGGGTGGAATTTCCTGAAGATATCAATGAGATCCATCTCATCTAATGCATCATTTAAGACTTGTGTTCCCTTATTAATTTTCTGTTTTGATGATCTGTCCATTGGTGTGAGTGGGGTGTTAAAGTCTCCTACTATTATTGTGTTACTGTCAGTTTCTCCTTTTATGTCTGTTAGTGTAGGTCTTATGTATTGAGGTGCTCCTATGTTGGGTGCATAGACTTTTTTAAATTTTTTTAAAATTTAAATTTATTTATTTTAATTGGAGGCTAATTACTTTACAATATTGTATTGGTTTTGACATACATAAACATGAACCCACCACAGGTGTACACATTTTCCCCATCCTGAACCCCCTTCCCACCTCCCTTCCCATACCATCCCTCTGGGTCATCCCAGTGCATCAGCCCCAAGCATCTTGTATCCTTCATTGAACTTGGACTGGCGATTCATTTCATATATGATATTATACATGTTTCAATGCCATTCTCCCAAATCATCCTACCCTCTCCCTCTCCCACAGAGTCCAAAAGGCTGTTCTATACATCTGTGTCTCTTTTGCTGTCTCACATACAGGGATATTGTTACCATCTTTCTAAATTCCATATATATGCATTGGTATACTGTATTGTTCTTGTTTTTGTTGACACTATAGAGCTTCTCCATTTTTGGCTGCAAAGAATATAATCAATCTGATTTCGATGTTGACCATCTGGTGATGTCCATGTGTAGAGTCTTCTCTTGTGTTGTTGGAAGAGGGTGTTTGTTATGACCAGTGCATTTTCTTGGCAAAACTCTATTATGGTCTTTGCCGTGCTTCATTCCGCATTTCAAGGCTAAGTTTGCCTGTTACTCCAGGTGTTTCTTAACTTCCTACTTTTGCATCCCAGTCCCCTATAATGAAAATGACATCTTTTTTTGGGTGTTAGTTCCAAAAGGTCTTGTAGGTCTTCTTAAAACCATTCAACTTCAGTTTCTTCAGTGTTACTGGTTGGGGCATATACTTGGATT
>SJYV01036891.1:305487-343540 GCA_006410875.1 Neotragus pygmaeus | reverse complement strand
CTTGATCATTATGTAGTGTCCTTTCTTATCTTGAACCTTCCGTGGTGACTAAGAGGTTAAATCGTCTGCCTCTAATGTGGGAGACCTGGGTTTGATCCCTGGGTTGGGAAGATCCCCTGGAGAAGGAAATGGCAACCCACTCCAGTATTCTTGCCTGGAGAATCCCATGGATGGAGGAGCCTGGTGGGCTACAGTCCATGGGGTCGCAAAGAGTCTGACATGACTGAGCAACTTAACTAACTTTTTCTTATCTCTTGTAATCTTTATTTTATGGTCTTTTTGTCTGACATGAAGATTGCTACTCCAACTTTCTTTTGCTTCCCATTTGCATGGAATATATTTTCCATCCTCTCACTTTCAGTCTGTGTGTCTTTTGGGCTGAAGTGGGTTTTCTCTAGACAGCATATGTATGGGTCTTGTTTTTTGTATTCATTCAGTCAGTTTGTGTCTTCTGGTTGTAGCTTTTAGTCCATTTACATTTAAAATAATTATTGATATATATGTTCCTATTGCTATTTTCTTAATTGTTTCAGGTTGATTTTTTAGATCTTTTTTCTTCTCTTATATTTCTTGGTTATATAAGTCCGTTTAACATTTGTTGTAAAGCTGGTTTGTTGGTACTGAATCCTCTTAACTTTTGCTTGTCAGAAAAGCTTTTTATTTCTCCATCAATTTTGAATGAGATCTTTGCTGGGTATAGTAATCTTGTTTGTAGATTTTTCCCTTTCTGTGCTTTAAGTATATAATGCCATTATCTTCTGGCCTACAGAGTTTCTTCTGAGAGATCAGCTGTTAAATGTATGGGGCTTTCCTTGTCTGTTACTTGTTGTTTCTCCTTTGCTGCTTTTAATGTTCTTTTTTTGTGCTTAGTCTTTGTTAGTTTGATTAGTATGTGCCTTGGGGTGTTTCTCCTTGGGTTTGTCCTTTATGGGACTCCTTGTGCCTCATGGGCTTGATTGACTATTTCCTTTTCCATGTTGGGAAATTTTCAACTATAATCTCTTCAAAAATTTTCTCATATACTTTATTTTTCTCTTCTTCTTCTGGGACCTCTATAATTCAAATGTTGGTGCATTTGATATTGTCCCAGATGTCTTGGAGACTGTCCTCAGTTCTTTTCATTCTTGTTGCTTTATTCTGCTCTTCAGAAGTTATTTCCACCATTTTATCTTCCAGATCACTGATTAATTCTTCTGCTTCAGATAGTCTGCTATTGATTCCTTCTAGAGTGTTTTTAATTTCAAGAGTTGTGTTGTTTGTCACTGCATGTTTATTATTTAATTCTTCTAGGTCTTTGTTACTTGATTCTTGAATTTTCCCTATTTTGTTTTCAAGGTTTTGGATCATCTTTACTATTATTATTCTGAATTCTTTTTTCAGGTAATTTGCCTATTTTCTCTTCACTTATTTGGACTTCTGTGTTTCTAGTTTGTTCCTTCATTTGTGTAGTATTTCTCTGCCATTTCATTATTTTTTTTTAAACTTGTAGTGTTTGAGATCTCCTTTTCCCAGTTTTCAAGGTTGAATTCTTCCTTTTGGTTTCTTCCCTCTTAAGTTTGGTCCAGTGGTTTTTATTAAGCTTCCTATAGGGTGAGATTTGTGCTGAGTTTTTGTTTGTTTGCTTTTCCTTTGATGGACATGGCTGAATGAGGTGCTAATCTTTTCTCCTGATGATTGTATTTGTATTTTTGTTTTGTTTATTGTTTAGATGAGGCATCCTGCAAAGAGTGCTACTAGTGGTTGGATGTTGCTGGGTCTTGTATTCTAGTGCTTTCCTTTGTATGAGTTTTCACTATTTGATACCCCCTAGGGTTGGTTCTCTGGTAGTCTCAGGTTTTGGAGTCAGTGGTCCCACTCCAGAGGCTCAGGGCTTGATTTATCAAGAAGAGTCTAGTTCTGTGATGTCTGAGGTTTGACTGTTCTACATCTTCTGAGATTGGAATTCGGGAGATCCTCAACAAGATGAGCTGGGTTTATTAGCAAAACTTCTTTTCTTATCCAGTTCTCCTTTTTTTTTTTTTTTTCAACTTTTCCTTTGTGCTTCTTGTAGTTTTACTTGCTCATAGGATGCTGCATGCAACGACCTCCACCTTGTGCTCAGACCACAGTTACAGGTGTGAAGGGCCGAGGCTGACCCATGCAGTTTGGTTGTGTGCTGAAGCACTGTGCATGGCACTGCAACTCAAGATAGCAATGGCAGGCCTTGCACCAATGAATTTTTTTAAAAATGAACAGTTCAATTCAGTTCAGTTCAGTTGCTCAGTCATGTCCGACTCTTTGCAACCCCATGAATCGCAGCATGCCAGGCCTCCCTGTCCATCACCAATTCCCAGAGTTCACTCAGACTCATGTCCCTCAAGTCGGTGATGCCATCCAGCCATCTCATCCTCGGTCATCCCCTTCTCCTCCTGCCCCCAATCCCTCCCAGCTTCAGAGTCTTTTCCAATGAGTCAACTCTTTGCATGAGGTGGCCAAAGTACTGGAGTTTCAGCTTTAGCACCATTCTTCCAAAGAACAAATCCACATAAATGAGCCCACAGATAAAGAAACAAATATTGCTACCTACTCAGAAGCCTTCCATGCCCCTTCCAGTCATTGTCTCCTGTGTTACCTCTATTTTGATCTCTAACCGAAGTTTTGCCTGTTTTTGAACTTTATATAAAAGGCATAATCAATTGTTTATTTTTGTGTCTAGCTTCATATAATCACCATTATGTTTGTGAGATCATCCATGTTCTTGAAATTGGGTGCATTTACGTTTATTGAAGTGAAAATCACATAACATAAAACTGACCATTTTAAAGTGCCATGTGTGTCAGTGATATTTAGTGTGTTCAGTATTGTGTAAACATCTTATCTATCTCATTCCAAAATATTCTTGTCACTCCAAAAGGAAATTCTCTAACCATTAACCAGTATCTCCCCCTTCCCCACTCCCCTCCTACCTCTGGAAGCTATTGGTCTGTGTCCAGTCTATGGATTTGCTTATTTTGGATGTTTTATATCAACTTTTTGGTTAGTTGCTAAAGTCATGTCTGACTCTTTCATGACCCTATTTTCTGTAGCTTGACAGACTCCCCTGTCCATGGGATTTCCCGGGGAAGAATTCTGGAGTGAGTTTTTATTTCCCCTTCCTGGGGATCTTCCTGACCCACAGATCAAACCTGAGTTTCCTGCAGTAGCAGGTGGATTTTTTACCACTGAGCCACCAGAGAAGTTCTTCATATCAGTGGAATCATATAAAATGTGATTTTTTTATGTTTGGCTTCTTTTCACTTAATGTTTCAAGGTTCATTCATACTGTAGCAAGAATTCATTTTATAGCTAAATATTCCATCATATTGATGTATAATACTTTCTTTTTATATGAATCAGTGTAATGATGGGAATTTGGATGGTTTCAACCTTTTAGCTATTGTGAATAGTGCTGCTATGAACATTTGTATGCACATATTTATTTGAACACTTGCTTTAAATTCTTTTGGGTATATAACTAAGAGTGGAATTACTGGGTCATGTGGGAATTCTTAGTTCAACTTGTTGGGAAGCTACCAGAATATTCAACAGTGCCTGCATCCATTTATGTCCCCAATAGCAATGTCAAGCTTTCAAATCCCTCCATATCCTTGTCAGTATTTGCTATTTATCATGGTTTCTATTTTTAACAATCCTAATGGATATGAAAGATATCTAATTGTAGGTGTGATTTGCATTTCCTTAATGACTAATGATATGGAACATTTTTTCATGTGTGTTTTGGCAAACCTAGACAGTGTATTAAAAATCAGACATTACTTTGCTAACTGAGGTCCATATATTCAAAACTATGATGTTTCCAGTAGTCATGTATGGATGTGAGAGTTGGACCATAAAGAAGGCTGAGTGCCGAGGAATTGATGCTTTGGAACTGTGGTGTTGGTAAAGATTCTTGAGAGTCCCTTGGACTACAAGATTAAACCAGTCAATCCTAGAGGAAATCAATCATGAATATTCATCAGAAGGACTGATGCTGAAGCTGAAGCTCCAATACTTTGGCCACCTGATGTGAAGAGAAAATTCACTGGAAAAGACCCTGATGTTGGGAAAGATTGAAGGCAGAAGATGATGACAGAGGATGAGATGGTTAGGTGGCCTCACCAACGCAGTGGACATGAGTTTGAGCAATTTCTGAGAGATGATGAAGGACAGAGAAGCCTGGCGTGCTGCAGTCCATGGAGTCAAAAAGAGTCAGACACAACTGAGCAACTGAACAACAGCAGCAATATCCTCTTCACAGAAACATCTATTGAAGTCCTTTGCCTATTTTAAAATTTTATTGTCTCTTTTGTTTTTGACTTGTAAGAGTTCTTTGTATATTCACTGAATATGAGACCATTATTAGATATTTGATTGTATTAGTTTGCTAGTGCTGCCATAATAAAATTATACTACAGACTAGGTAGTTTAAGGAACAAAATTTATTTTTGCACAGTTCTGGAGGCTTGAAGTCTAAGATCAAGATGTCAGGATGTTTGATTTCTTAAGGCCTCTTTCCTCGTTGTACAGATGGCTACCTCCTCACTGTATCCTCACCGTGTACTTCCTTGTATGCTCACATTCTTGTTGGTTCTTTTTATGTGTCCTGGTCTCTTTTTATAAGGACACTAGCTATATTGGATTAGGATATACTTTAAGGGCCTCAATTTAAGTCAATCGTGACTATAATGGCCCATGGACTTCCTTGGTTGCTCAGTGGTAAAGAGTCTACCTTCCAATGAAGGAGATATAGGTTCGATACCTGGGTTGGGAAGATCCCCTAGAGAAGGAAATGGGAACCCACTTCAGTATTTTTGCCTTGGAAATTCCATGGACAGAGGAGCCTGGTGGGCTATAGTCCATGGAGTCATGAANTCAGTCCTGGGTGTTCATTGGAAGGACTGATGTTGAAGCTGAAACTCCAGTACTTTGGCCGCCTGATGCGAATAGATGACTCATTTGAAAAGACCGTGAGGCTGGGAAAGATTGAGGGCAGGAGGAGAAGGGGACGACTGAGGATGAGATGGCTGGATGGCATCACTGACTCAATGAACATGAGCTTGGGTAAACTCTCCAGCAAATTGTCCCACCATCCACCTTGTGACCTAGGTTAGAAACGATCCTTAGCGCCTCTTTCCTCCTCACCCTCACATCTAGCCAAGATGCTGTAGTTTCCTCTACCTGCATGTGCTTTGGGTCTTCCTCGTCCCTTAGACCCCAGTGTCAGGACTCTGGTCCAGACTCCATCACCTCTCTCCTGGAATATGGTAGCAGCTCCCGCGGGTCTCCATGTCTCCAATCCAGTCTCCGTGCTGCAGCCAGAGTGGCCACACAAGGAGGGGCAAACTATTACATTTTCCCATGAACTCAAACACTTCAGCTTTTTGCAAGGTCCTTCCCCCCAGTGCCCCCACCCCTGTTTAACCATTTCTATCTGGAGCAGTCTCCACTCTCCTCTTCATCAGGCTGACCTCTTCCCATTGTCCAGTTCTCCACCTAGCCATCTTAGTCCCCCAAGAAGCTTCTCCTGACTCCCCTCTCCCCAGGAAGGGTCTGGCCTGAGCCCGCCCCTTCCATCTCCCGTTTGCTCCTCATGTCCTCCGCTCTCCCTGTGAGCTCTCTGGCGCATGCGTTGTGGCTTCTTTGTCACCCCAAGCCCACGGTCTTGCCCCGGGCCAGCACGTGGGAAGAACTCGACAGGTATACTCCTGGAGCCGCTAAGTGGGGGTCTAGGGTTCTTTTCTACATGGGAGGGGCGGAGGATGGAGCCACTGCTGGGAGGGTCTTAGGCAGACGTGCTTCCAGATTCTTCTTGAATCCGGTTCTTGAGTTCCCCGCGGGCACTCCACAGCGCAGACATGTGCTGATGGGGGAAACTTGAGAGCAGAGCTGCCCACTCCGGCCAGGCCCCTGCCTGCGGATCAGGGCTCACACAGACAGACCCTCCTGACCCGGGGCCTGGCGGGGTCGCCAGCGCCCCAGCACCTGGCGGATGGCCGCCGCGATCTCGTGGTTGCGCAGGCTGTAGATGAGCGGGTAGAGCAGCGGCGTCACGTGGGTGTAGACCAGCGCCAGCACGCGGTCCCGCTGCGGCGAGTAGCTGGCCTTGGGGCGCGCATACATGAAGGTGGCGCAGCCATAGTGCAGGAAGGTGACGGTCAGGTGCGAGGCGCAGGTGGAGACGGCCTTGAGGCGGCCCCGCGGGGAGTGCAGGCGGCGCAAGGCGCCGGCGATGGCGCCGTAGGAGGCCAGGATGAGCAGCGAGGGCAGCAGCAGCAGCAGCAGGCAGGCGCCCAGCAGAGGCAGCTCGTCAGCGTAGCTCTGTGTGCAGGCCAGGTGCAGCAGCGCAGTGATGTCGCAGAAGAAGTGCACCAGCAGGCGGGAGCCGCAGAAGGGCAGGTGGAAGACAGCCACCGTGAGCCCCACGGACACCGCCAGGCCCCCGAGGCAGCAGGCCAGGGCCAGCCTCGCGCACAGCCCGGGGGTTACCACCGCCGCGTAGCGGAGCGGGTGGCAGATGGCCACGTAGCGGTCATAAGCCATGGTGGCCAGCAGGAAGCACTCGGCCCCGCCCAGGGCCACGAACATCTGCATCTGCACGGCGCAGCCCAGGAAGGAGATGGGGCTGCCTCGGCCCAGGCTCGGCGAGGCCAGGTCGGCCAGGGTGCGGGGCACCACCACCAGCGTGTAACCGAGCTCGATGACTGACAGCTGGCACAGGAAGAGGTGCATGGGCGGCCGGGTGGTCGCCGAGGCCACGGCCAGCAAGATGAGCAGGTTCCCGCTCAGGGTGGCCAGGTGCAGGGCCAGCAGCAGCAGGAAGAGCGCTGGCCTCAGGTGCGGGAACTCGGCGAAGCCCTGCAGGAGAAAGCCCCGGGGCAGGGTGGCATTGCTAGGGCTGGCCATGCACCCACCTGTCCAGGTCCAGAGGCACCTGTGAGAAAGAAGCAGGGGAAGGGGGAGTTTGTGGACTCGGTTCCTCTGGCCCTGCTGGTGAAGAAAGGGCTGGATGGAGTTAAGAGGGTAGGAGCCAGTAGAGCTGCAGTGAGTGGACCGGTTGGTGTGTTTATTTCCAACTCCCTCCCCATGTGGTTATCGGCGCAGTCCTGTTGGACTGTTTGTGACTCCATGGGCTTGTAGCCCACCAGGCTTCTCTGTCCTTGGGGATTCTCCAGGAAGAGAGATACAGCAAGAATACAGGAGTGGGTTGCCATGCCCTCCTCCAGGGGAGCTTTCCAACCCAGGGATTGAACCCAGGTCACCTGCATTGCAGGTGGATTCTTTACCCTTTGAGCCACCAGGAACATCTTACTGTCTTGTTCTGAAAACTGGTCCAGTTTTTCCTGCCTTATGGACTAGAATTCTTACAACTCCTTTCTCAACAAGCTGTTTGTAAAGAAACCTTGATTTGAGACCCTTTCTTTACTTTGCATCTCTCTTGACCTCCACCAAGGAAGAACGCCCTTTCTTCAGACTCCACTTGCTTTGTGGGTCTTGCATAACCACTAGTACTCAGCTGGCTGACCGGAGGCAGGCACTGTGGGAAAGAGTTCTATAGGTTCTGCTTCTCTTTCCTCCTTCCTGCCCTATGCTGCTCTTTCTGAGTTGCTTTCCTCGAACCGCAGAATTACAAAATCATAGAGCTTCCCTAGTGGCTCAGAAGGTAAAGAATCTGCCTGCAGTGCAGGAGCCCTGGGTTTGATCCCTGGGTCGGGAAGATGCCCTGGAGAAGGGAATGGCAACCCACTCCAGTATTCTTGTCTGGAAAATTCTATGGAGAGAGGAGCCTGGCGGGCTGCGGTCCGTGGGGTCACAGAATTGGACACGACCGAGCGACTTCACTTTAATGCAGATGAAGACCTTAGTCATCATCTCATTCAACCTCATAATTTTAAAGAGAAAAAAAAAATCTGGAGAGGGACAGGATAAAGGGCTTAACTGTTGACAGATAATTAGAATCAGAATCTGCATTCCCGAGACTGAATCCAGAACTTCCCATGACCCTATATGAAGATGTGAAACATCCCTGGCATTAGTCAATCCATACTGATTCAGCTTTAAATAGAGACCCGAGTCTGTGCCTGGCGTTAAGGTGGACACAGACAGCAGCCGATGGTTAGCGGGAAGCCCTGGCCAGGCCCGTCTGGAGCAATACATCCTAGCAGTCTTCTCAGTGCTGCGGCAGCAGGACAAAAAGCCGTGTGCATCTGTTCCAACTTGCCCTTCGGAGGTAGCAGCACATTCCAGATCTGCTGTCAGAACAGAGCCTCTGAGTATTATCCGGTGACTCATTACAGGCAACAGTGGAGCATTGATAGTGTGTATGTTGGCTGCAATTGTTATGAACCTCCAGAGTCAGGGACCATCAAGTGGTAAGAAATTCAGAGCTGTGCCAACTAGAGGAGGATGTCTGATGTTTCCGATGGTCATTAATGATATCTCTTTTTAAATGAATGCAAATTATAAGCTCGACTGTTGTTTCCTCTCAGTGCCCTTGAGTCACTGTTTCTAATCGGTGTTGGAAGTGGAATTTGTTACTACAGAGTGCAACAGCGATAAAACTGAGGCGCTGGCAACAGGTAAACTGAATACAAGAATGGGAAGGAATGCCAAGAGCTCGCTCTTTGCTATTGAAGCTCCTATTGAGGAGAGTTCTGGGGATTTACATCTGTCAGTGTCAGCCTGTGCTCTTTTTTTGTCATCTGAGGGGAATGCCTGGAAACAGATGTTTGCATTGTTGCATTGATGGGGGAGGAATAGGGTGGGGTTGTGGGTGGGTCGGAGGGATGTGGAATCACTTCCTATCATTCCCTTCCTCGCCCTGCTGTGTTCAGTCATTTGAACAAATTTAACAAACCTGTGTTGAGTTGGCAGCCTCGTCCCCGCCAGGTGTTGTAGCTGTGGGTGTGACTGTTCAGGCAGGACGAAGCTGTTGCAGGGACCAGCTCTCTTCACTCTGCCTCTGCTGACCCCCTCAGTCTTTTACTTCTTCCTTTTCATCTCCTTAGAGAAGCAGGGGGTGGAGGGCAGAGAGACACAAACAATCCATTTCTTTCCCCCTCACATGCATACTTCACAGAAATGGAGATGTTGCGAAAGGCCGGGTAGTGGCTCCAATAACCCTAAGCTTGAGTCGCATCATGTTTACAAACGTGGCAGCTCAGTTCAATCTAAAGGAGACTGAGGAGTGTTTCTACTTTGTCTAGAGTTTTTAGGAGGATTTCTCACAATCTCTAGGAATGCGTGTTAGAAAAGTCTTTTCCCTGGGAGGGAGAAGGAGAAGACACACTTTCACAACTGCAATAGTTTGTTCAAAACCAGGCTCCAGCCTCGTAGGAGAAGCCACAGAGGGATAAGAAAGCCTCACCTTCCTCCTTCAGGGCCAGAAGGGCCGTATTCTCACTCTTCAACAACCAAAGCTGAGAGAGTGTCAGGCAAATGCGTGTACAGACTCCATCCATTTAACTCCCTTAATCCTAGCAACAATCTGATGAGGGAGGTGAGCTCTTATTGTACTTATCTAGCAGGTAAATTGAGGACTTCCCTGGTGGCTCAGAGGATAAAGTGTCTGCCTGCGATGCAGGAGACCTGGGTTCCATCCCTGGTTTGGGAAGATCCCCTGGAGAAGGAAATGGCAACCCACTCCAGTATTCTTGCCTGGAGAACCCCATGGACAGAGGAGCCTGGTGGGCTGCAGTCCACGGGATCACAAAGAATTGGACACGACTGAGCGACTTCACACTCACACACACACAAATTGAGGACTAAAGGAATTAAATGTCACGAAGCTAGTTAGTAGTAAAGCCAGGTTTTCACTCAGGCAATCTAGTCCATGCTAGTCCATGGTTTTATCCACTATAAATGTCTTCCCTCTTTATCAGTCTCCTAAAAATTCTTCTCACATAAGACACACCCTGTTCCTCTACCCACATCTCCCACCTCCCCTTGCCCAGGAATTACCTGCACCCTCCAAGACCTTTCTGTCCTCAAATTTCCCTTCGCTGACATTTCTCTTGAGGACATGTGGATGTAAGCAGCCATACAGATGATCTAAGACAGCAGATTTAAAAGGAATCTCCACTTAGCCTTGACATTCTCCATTCCTATTGTTACTGTCCTGGCAGACCGGCTTTCCTGATTGTATAAGGCTCTGTGGCGCACTCACAGATTAATGACTGCCTGGTGGCTCAGAACGTCTGGATGTCGTTGGGCTGGGGACATAGATCTGGGATTTGATTTTTCACTATGTAGAATAAATAAAATTATCTGTAATAATGATGTTTTTAGCTGGTCATTTTAATAGCCAGATGAAGCACTTCGAAGGAGAGGTTGTGGGGAGATCTGAAAGGCAGGCAGGTCAGGCCCCTCTTGAAGATTCCATAAAATATGATACTGAACTAATTTGAAAGTCAAATGGTCCAGATCTTCATGTTACAGCGAGGGATGCTGCAGAGAGTTCATATAGCCAACCTGGGACCTTGCCACTATTTGTTGGCAGCAGAGCTGGACTCAGAACTCCTGTTAGATGGTTCAATTTGTTGCCAGAATTGTCTTCCAGAGTAGACCTGAGTCTGTGGATCTAGTATTATTGTTTACAAAAACACCAGGGGACAGGTCACAGAAAAATCAGATCATTGTCCCATAAGAAATTAAATTTAGAATTGTCAATATGCCTGAATTTCCATTATTTGACTTATTTGACTATCATGAGCACCTGGGCTATGAATTTACACAAATTGTTCTGAAATCTATTTTCATCCTGTGCATCTTTTTATGAAAAATACACACTGTGCATTCAAAGGGCTTCCCAGGTGGCGCTAGTGATAAAGAATCTGCCTGCAATGCAGGCGACACAAGAGAGGCGGGTTCCATCCCTGGTCGGGAAGATCCCCTGGAAAAGGAAATGGCAACCCATTCCAGTATTCTTGCCTGGAAAATTCCATGGACAGANCATTCAAAGGGCTTCCCAGGTGGCGCTAGTGATAAAGAATCTGCCTGCAATGCAGGCGACACAAGAGAGGCGGGTTCCATCCCTGGTCGGGAAGATCCCCTGGAAAAGGAAATGGCAACCCATTCCAGTATTCTTGCCTGGAAAATTCCATGGACAGAGAAGCCTGGCCGGAAAGATTTTTTTTTCTTCCTTTCCTTAATCCTCAGTGAACTAGAAAGACTCCCTACAGTCTAAATTTTTGCTCTGGTATTTGATGCTCGATTCAGGTTGCAGATGAGTTAATTAACATTCTGAAACCTTGCCTCCTTATGTTGAATGGGGACAGCAAAGGAGGGACACGTGAGGATTCTGTGAGATAACATGTAAAAGCTAGCACAAAACCCACACGTACATGCACAACAAGACTGAAGGCATTCTCATCTCTGTCCTTCATGCCTTGACGAGCTTAGATCCCATTTC
The DNA here is from genome assembly GCA_006410875.1 of Neotragus pygmaeus. Classification (NCBI taxonomy): domain Eukaryota; kingdom Metazoa; phylum Chordata; class Mammalia; order Artiodactyla; family Bovidae; genus Neotragus; species Neotragus pygmaeus. Next base: position 332,115 of record SJYV01036891.1, on the reverse strand, counting down.
CTATGAATATTCATCTTTCCATCACAAAAATCTCACCCCTTGATTGTCTGGGATCCATGAAACAGGTGTGCATAGTATTCTGGCTTTAGAGAAGAATGCTTTTCTCACGGGGAGAAAAGCAGAGATAGACATAATAGATAAGTCTCTGTCTATCTTCATCATCATTTTTCTTTCCCCCACCTCTCTCTCTTTCCACTTTGTTTTCTCTTTGGTTTCCCATCATTTTTCTAAGCCTGTACAGATTTTGGAAGAAGATATCCGTGAATTCAAATCCTGGCTCAGTCACTTACTGGCCACATTCCCTGCAGTTGAGGTACTCAGTTTCCCTGATTCTCCATCTCTCCATCTCAATGGAGGTAATGGTGTCTAATTCCTAGGCATCCCACAAAGGAAGCTCACAGCACAGAGCTGGACACGAAGCAGTCACAAAGAGATGGTTATTAATCACACCATGCTCTCACCCAGCTTCCACAGCATCATGTCAGCCCATGGGTGCCACCTGCACAGCAACTAGCAGCTGTCATTACTATAATAACTCTTTCCTATGTCATCTGCCTTTTCCTTGGTTTATGACAGGTAACGTGAACCTCATTAATTAACATACATTTGCATTATTATATATTTCAGATTCAAATTTGTGTTCTAAATTCAAAAACTTGTTTACAAAAAAAACTCGTTTACCTTTTTCATGCTTTGTCATGCAAAATTACATCTCTTAGTGAGTGTGTGTTTATTTTTGCATCAATTTGGTAATTTCTTTACTCAAAGGAGCTAAATATCATCTTTGGTTGTAGAGATTTCACTGTGCTCCCTCCTCCAACCATTTATGATCTCAGCCTCGACCCCTGGGATATGAGCCTCCTTTCTGGCATGATGTTTCTGCCTTGTGAACCGCTTTCTCTTACATGATAAAGCAGTCTACTGAGTCCCCATGACTAAATTTGGTAAGATAGCTTGTCAAAGGCTTTTGAAAGTGTAAATAAAAGAAGTCCTTGCTAGTTTCTTTTTTGGCATCTTTATCCCCTAAAAGCATTTAAGTAGATTTAATGGGGAATGTTTTCTTCATACAAACATTCTTGCTTTCCCCCTTCTACATGTTATAAAAATGAGATGCTCTTGATATTTCCTGTGTCTGCTCTGGACCCCTTCTTAAAATGATGGTTACGATTCTGGACATTTTAGTTCTCCTGCTCTGGGTCAATATGTTACCTTGGGTTTTGCATTTGGTCAACGTCTTGTCCTCAGTTGCCTGANACCCTGTTCCTCTACCCACATCTCCCACCTCCCCTTGCCCAGGAATTACCTGCACCCTCCAAGACCTTTCTGTCCTCAAATTTCCCTTCGCTGACATTTCTCTTGAGGACATGTGGATGTAAGCAGCCATACAGATGATCTAAGACAGCAGATTTAAAAGGAATCTCCACTTAGCCTTGACATTCTCCATTCCTATTGTTACTGTCCTGGCAGACCGGCTTTCCTGATTGTATAAGGCTCTGTGGCGCACTCACAGATTAATGACTGCCTGGTAGCTCAGAACGTCTGGATGTCGTTGGGCTGGGGACATAGATCTGGGATTTGATTTTTCACTATGTAGAATAAATAAAATTATCTGTAATAATGATGTTTTTAGCTGGTCATTTTAATAGCCAGATGAAGCACTTCGAAGGAGAGGTTGTGGGGAGATCTGAAAGGCAGGCAGGTCAGGCCCCTCTTGAAGATTCCATAAAATATGATACTGAACTAATTTGAAAGTCAAATGGTCCAGATCTTCATGTTACAGCGAGGGATGCTGCAGAGAGGTCATATAGCCAACCTGGGACCTTGCCACTATTTGTTGGCAGCAGAGCTGGACTCAGAACTCCTGTTAGATGGTTCAATTTGTTGCCAGAATTGTCTTCCAGAGTAGACCTGAGTCTGTGGATCTAGTATTATTGTTTACAAAAACACCAGGGGACAGGTCACAGAAAAATCAGATCATTGTCCCATAAGAAATTAAATTTAGAATTGTCAATATGCCTGAATTTCCATTATTTGACTTATTTGACTATCATGAGCACCTGGGCTATGAATTTACACAAATTGTTCTGAAATCTATTTTCATCCTGTGCATCTTTTTATGAAAAATACACACTGTGCATTCAAAGGGCTTCCCAGGTGGCGCTAGTGATAAAGAATCTGCCTGCAATGCAGGCGACACAAGAGAGGCGGGTTCCATCCCTGGTCGGGAAGATCCCCTGGAAAAGGAAATGGCAACCCATTCCAGTATTCTTGCCTGGAAAATTCCATGGACAGAGAAGCCTGGCCGGAAAGATTTTTTTTTCTTCCTTTCCTTAATCCTCAGTGAACTAGAAAGACTCCCTACAGTCTAAATTTTTGCTCTGGTATTTGATGCTCGATTCAGGTTGCAGATGAGTTAATTAACATTCTGAAACCTTGCCTCCTTATGTTGAATGGGGACAGCAAAGGAGGGACACGTGAGGATTCTGTGAGATAACATGTAAAAGCTAGCACAAAACCCACACGTACATGCACAACAAGACTGAAGGCATTCTCATCTCTGTCCTTCATGCCTTGACGAGCTTAGATCCCATTTCCTATGAATATTCATCTTTCCATCACAAAAATCTCACCCCTTGATTGTCTGGGATCCATGAAACAGGTGTGCATAGTATTCTGGCTTTAGAGAAGAATGCTTTTCTCACGGGGAGAAAAGCAGAGATAGACATAATAGATAAGTCTCTGTCTATCTTCATCATCATTTTTCTTTCCCCCACCTCTCTCTCTTTCCACTTTGTTTTCTCTTTGGTTTCCCATCATTTTTCTAAGCCTGTACAGATTTTGGAAGAAGATATCCGTGAATTCAAATCCTGGCTCAGTCACTTACTGGCCACATTCCCTGCAGTTGAGGTACTCAGTTTCCCTGATTCTCCATCTCTCCATCTCAACGGAGGTAATGGTGTCTAATTCCTAGGCATCCCACAAAGGAAGCTCACAGCACAGAGCTGGACACGAAGCAGTCACAAAGAGATGGTTATTAATCACACCATGCTCTCACCCAGCTTCCACAGCATCATGTCAGCCCATGGGTGCCACCTGCACAGCAACTAGCAGCTGTCATTACTATAATAACTCTTTCCTATGTCATCTGCCTTTTCCTTGGTTTATGACAGGTAACGTGAACCTCATTAATTAACATACATTTGCATTATTATATATTTCAGATTCAAATTTGTGTTCTAAATTCAAAAACTTGTTTACAAAAAAAACTCGTTTACCTTTTTCATGCTTTGTCATGCAAAATTACATCTCTTAGTGTGTGTGTGTTTATTTTTGCATCAATTTGGTAATTTCTTTACTCAAAGGAGCTAAATATCATCTTTGGTTGTAGAGATTTCACTGTGCTCCCTCCTCCAACCATTTATGATCTCAGCCTTGACCCCTGGGATATGAGCCTCCTTTCTGGCATGATGTTTCTGCCTTGTGAACCGCTTTCTCTTACATGATAAAGCAGTCTACTGAGTCCCCATGACTAAATTTGGTAAGATAGCTTGTCAAAGGCTTTTGAAAGTGTAAATAAAAGAAGTCCTTGCTAGTTTCTTTTTTGGCATCTTTATCCCCTAAAAGCATTTAAGTAGATTTAATGGGGAATGTTTTCTTCATACAAACATTCTTGCTTTCCCCCTTCTACATGTTATAAAAATGAGATGCTCTTGATATTTCCTGTGTCTGCTCTGGACCCCTTCTTAAAATGATGGTTACGATTCTGGACATTTTAGTTCTCCTGCTCTGGGTCAATATGTTACCTTGGGTTTTGCATTTGGTCAACGTCTTGTCCTCAGTTGCCTGATAATTGAGAATCACGACAATGTGTGCACTTGTGTTAAGAGTTCCGCTATTAGTTGAATAGTTGCTGCTGTTAGTTCTTTTCTCCAAAAATCAACAGTGGGATTAGAACTTTAAGTGAAGTGGCATTTCAGGCTTGCCGGTCTCTCCACTTTCATCTGGAGAGGAGCTTTGAACCATACAAACCTAAGAGTCCTGCTGATTTTAGAGCCGGCTCTCAGCCTTTAATGCTTTTAAAGAAACTCCCGGTTTGAACAAAGCAGCACCCATTTAAATTGATATCTCTTCCACCAGAGGAAGAGGGATATGCTTCAAAAATGAGCATTTTAATCTTCAGCATCAAAATTGTCTGGCAAGCAGACTGTCCCAGTTCTGGGACCATGAAGGTCAGCTTATCACACATAAATGTATGATCATTGTGCTGTTACATTTTTAAAAATATAAATCTATTTATTTTAATTGGAGGCTAATTACTTTACAATGTTACATTTTAAAAAAGTATTCTAGATCTTAGGGTCAGTTACTCTGTCTACTTGAGTAAATATTTGCATTTTTACTCTATAAAAAATTTAATTTACTCTCAAAAATTTTTTGAAAACCAACTATCATTTTCCATGAAGTTGGTCTTAGTAGGTTGGAAAATATTTTTAATTTCCAACTTCATCTGATGCTACAAAACAGAGAGTTCCCCACAAAACCCAGAAGACTTGTTTCTTGTTGGTCACAGACTGAGAGAGCTGGGACTAAGCAATGGGTGAAGAAATTGAAGCTACCTCTCTTCTGTCAGGATATTTTCATGATTCATTAAAATGGAAAAAAATAAACCCACCATGGTTAAGGAAAAATGTTGATTTCCTGAGCCAGCCACCTATCAGAAGACAGAGCTGCTGATTTCTTTGGAATTTTGCCTCAGAAAGTCACAGGCATCTCAGGAAAACCATTATCTGCAAGAGTTGTGTGCGTACTTTTAGCTTCAGGACCTTTTTCCAATGGGACGTCCCCCCACCATCCTGCTTTAGAAGACTCCTGTGGTTGCTGAGAAGGAGCAATAAATTCCTAGAGGAAATAAGATAGAATGCACAGGATTCAGCCAGCCCAAAGGTGGGCTCTGACGGGGGCCTGGGTCTTCTTCAAGGGGAGGCCCTGTGGTTGCTATGTCTGGGGCCCAGGGATTTCATTCTTTGTCCAGTATGGGAGGCATCCATGGAAGCTTCCCTGTCATGGCATTGTCAGAGGTCAAGTGTTTGTGTTCCACGAAAGTAAAATGATAATCACAGGTAAAATGTTCCTGAGTACTTTCTTTTCTGCCTCTGAGAGTTGAAGAAATCATATTTTCTTCCATTCTATTCTTACATGTTATTCTAGAGAACAGAAATATCATTGGATCTCTCACTGTGAAAACCTGTTTGTTTGATAAGACAGAATTCTCCCCTTTTTAGATGAGAAAGCTGAGACAGAAGAGAGGCATTTGGGCAAAGGCTGTTCAATAAAAATAGAAGCAGAAGCTAGCAGGGCTGGCATCTGTGGCCGCCTCACGTTTCTCAAGCCCCCTCCCCACCTCAGGGCACCCGGGGCTGAAGGGCTCCACAGGAGACAGCCCAGGATTCATCACAGGATGAATTCATCACAGGATCCTTTTGCTCTTGCCCTCCATCAATGAACGTTGAGTGCTCCAGGGTTTACTGCTGTGGGGACAGCGGATCTGATTTAAGGAGGGGGTCTTTCTCTCACAAGAAGTGATCTCTCTGGGGCAAACCTACTTGGGAAGCATTTTGAGTCCCTAGTTTCCATGCTCTGCTCTTGGTGTTTCTCACCCTCTGCCCTCCTACCCCACAGGCATCTCCTTACCTGGGCTCAGAGACAGGGGTGGACAGGAGATTCAGATCATGGTGACTGGAGGTTAGAGAGATCACAGGTAAAATGGGAACAGCAGACTCCAGAACTGCAGCGGGCAGGTGTGGAGGAGGAGGAGGGCTGGAAAGGAGACGAGTGAGGATGGAGAGGCTGCAGAAGGGTGAGCACCCGGAGGGGATTTCCACAGCGGCAACTGATTAGCTGTGTGCGGTCGGTCCTATAACCTTAGCTTGTTTATATCCCTGGAGAGCTGGGGCTGTGAGAAAGAGAAGGATATACTAGTCCCTTCCAGAGGGAGGGCAAAAGCAAAAGGATCCTGTGATGNGCACCCGGAGGGGATTTCCACAGCGGCAACTGATTAGCTGTGTGCGGTCGGTCCTATAACCTTAGCTTGTTTATATCCCTGGAGAGCTGGGGCTGTGGGAAAGAGAAGGATATACTAGTCCCTTCCAGAGGGAGGGCAAAAGCAAAAGGATCCTGTGATGAATTCTTTCATTACAGAATCCCTCCTCAAGGTTGAACACCTAGGAGGGCTTGGCCCTCTCACAGTGACTCTGCAGTTGTCCAGAGAGAAACAGCTTCCTGTTTCATCCTGACCACCTGCCCAGAATACCCTCTGTCCCACTGGTGCCCACTCACTCCCTGGAGTGTTCCATGCTCCTCTGTCATCACAGCAATTCCCATTCCCATCTATGCATGCTGGACCAGGGGGAAATTCTAGAACCTGTGGAGAAGGATCAGGTCCATAGGTCTGAGATGTGTTAGCCTGTCCAGTGTCTAGAGCAGGGAGTTGGCTGTTGAGATGCATGAATGGATTGTTTTTAACTCTCACATGTGTGCAAGGACCCCAAGAAACTGCACTGGGCCATTTCCACCAAAGGATACTCCTGACTCTGGAGTATGAACTTGAACTTGACTCTGGAGTATGGAGCATGAACTTGACAGCACTGGCAGGTCCCTCTAAGTTTGGGGGCTGAAGACTTGCTCTTGATTTTTTGATTATTATCCCTCCTATCCACATGCATATGTGCACCAGCCACATACAGCTTAGAGGTCATCTGTTCCAGTCCATTCACCCATTCACTTGTACTTTAACAATTCAGCACAAGCTGCTTGAGTACCCACTATGTGCCAGGCTTCGATCTAAGTACTGACGTGTAGATCAAGGGGCAAAATAGACAAAAATTTGTCTTCACGAAGCTTACATTTCAGGGAGATGAGAGAGACAGTAGCCAAATTAGATAAATTAGATGGCGTATTTGAAAGTAAGTCCAATGGAGAAAAATAAAGGAGGCTAGGAAGTGTGAGAGGGTGACATGAACTTTAGAGGGCCAGGTTGGAAGCAGAAATCAGCAATACAATGATCAGGATGAAAAAAAAATATGATTTAGATGAGAAAAGCAATAGAAGTGGTGAGACAAAGTTGGGTTTTGAATACACTTGACTTATTAATATTTTTTATAATGCATTGTAAATGTAGAGGCAGCAGAATTTCCTGATGGATTGAATATGAGACATGAAAGGAAGAGAGGGCTCAGAATGATTTTTCACCCGAGAAGCAGGAAGAATTAGAGGCATCATTACCTGAGATGAGGAAGGCCTCAGGTGCAGTGACTGTGGGGAGAAAGAGTGGTCAGAAATTCAGTGAAGGGCATCTAAATGTCTGTTAGATGTCCAAGTGGATCTGTCTAATCAACAGCTGGACATGTGATCTACATTTCACAGGACAGGTTCAAGCTAGAGGTGTAGATTCGAAGTCATCAATGATAGGTGATACTTTAAGTCATGAAACTCGATGAGATCACTATGGGAATGAGCACAGTTTAGAGAGAAAAGGAAAGGCCCCCAGACTGAGTAAGGGAGTGCTCCAAAGTTAAAGGTTTAGGAAGATGAAAAGAGACCAGCATGGTAGGGAGGCTACAGTCTACATCTTTCAGCCAGGTAAATCAAATGCTTGTGTCTGCTCATCCCAAATTTGCACATCTCCATCATGGAATATTTCGGAGAAGGCAATGGCACCCCACTCCAGTACTCTTGCCTGGAAAATCCCATGGACGGAGGAGCCTGGTAGGCTGCAGTCCATGGGGTCGCTAGAGTCAAACACGACTGAGTGACTTCACTTTCACTTTTCACTTTCATGCATTGGAGAATGAAATGGCAACCCACTCCAGTGTTCTTGCCTGGAGAATCCCAGGGACGGGGGAGCCTGGTGGACTGCTGTCTATGGGGTCGCACAGAGTTGGACATGACTGAAGCGACTTAGCAGCAGCAGCAGTCATGGAATATTTACATGGAAAATGATTCCATGATAGTAAGATGTCTTTCCCCACTGATAACAAGCAATTATTTCACTCTCTACATAATTCTTCCATTAAAGGTAATGTGGAGGGTTGAATGATGGTCTTACAGGGAGCAGGGCATCTTTCCCTTCCCATTTCCCCTTCTTCATAAAGTATAAGGAGATACTCCAGAGGCGGAAGTGAGGGCAGAACCCAAATCCCAGGGAGAAGAAAAGAACTGGAAACAAAAACTCTGGGTTCCAAAATTCTAGATTTCTTTCCCAAATTTGGTTTTGTTTGTTTAACTCAGTATACGGAAGAAGTAATTTACCTTCTCTGAGCCTTAGCTCACATGACTTGAATGTAAGAATGATAATTCCTGTGTCTAATTAGCAGAGTTTGTTTGGACATTTTATTTTATTTTTAAATAGTTTTGTTGAGGTATAATTGAAATACAAAAATGTGTACACATTTAATTTGTTCAACTTGATGTATTTGGACATGTGCACACACCTGTAACACCATCACCATAATTAAGGGAACAGACATGTCTAACAACTCCCAGAGTTTCTCTGGGTCTCTCTTTCTCTTCTTTTTTTTTTATGGCAAGAACACTTAGCATGAGACCTATTCTCTTATCAGAAGTCGAAGTGCATTAATACAATGTTGTTATCTACAGGCACGACGTTGTACAGCAGATCTCTAGAAGTTGTTTACCTAACAAAGCTGGAATGTTTACCCTTTGAATGACAACTCCCCATTTCCTCCATCCCCCCGCCCCTGGCAACCACTATAGTATTTCCTTCTTTTAAGAATTAGACTACTTTAGATTCCTCGTACATGCGTAATTAAACAAACTGATATTTCTCCCATCTTAAAGAAAATCTTTCTTGATCCAATTTTTCTGTCTAGCCCTGGTATCTTTGTACTTAGAGAAAATCCTCAGGAAAGCTGTGTGTCCTTGTTGTCTGTATTTTCTCTCTTATTCTTTCTTTCAAAAAATAACACTTTATTTTAAAAAAATTGCACTTTATTGAGGTATAATTGACATGTAAAATGCTGTTTGGAGATGAGATCTTACTTATGAAAACATTTTATAATTCCTAAAATGCTCCATAAATGTCACTTATAATTATTATGATGTTGAAGAACCACGGTCAAGGCATTTTCCAATAGAGAATGTGAGCCGGCCTTTCCCTGGTGCTGGGCTTCAGCGTGTAGAGTGCCCTCACCTTGGCATTCTTTTGATGCACGTAGTTTCCCTGTAAGGAGGGAAGCAGCTGGGAAGGGACTCAGTCTGGGCAGGCCTCCTGAGTGATCAGGACTCACGGATGTGGTGGTATTATTCATAAACAGCAGTGTAGTCATGGTGCAGAATTTTGGAAACAGCGCCAAGAGGCTCTTGGACATAATTTGCAGGATGGATAAGCCCTGACCTGAAGCAAAATTAACCAGTGACAGGGGTTTGGAGTTTTATACACAACATTTTCTTTGGCTGGAGTCTGGCTTTATTTGAAGGGTTGTGTCAACACAGGGATTGTCTGCTTGGACCCAGGGATTCCTGAGTGGTGGTGCCTCTGTCCCTGCTCGGGGGTGAGTTTTCTCAGACTTGGAATCATGTGGGATCTATGTTTGAACAGAGACTGGAAATACTTACATCATCTCCACATTCCATAGCCATTTGTCACCAGATTGCAAATTGACTGGAGGGAGGCCTGTTTCTAGGGAGAAAAGACACTGCTTCTTTCTGGCTTCAGCAGAGAAGAGATCGAATTAGGTTATTGAGTTTGGTGAATATCTATGGCCCTGGGGAGGAAAAGTTAATTTCCTTGGGGGCTTCGCAAAATTTGGGGGTAAGTTTATAGAAATATAAGTGAAACCAAAAGAGTGATAGAGTAAACTTCAAGTATCAAAAATAAATGAAATTGTAATGCTAAATTAACAAATCAAAGGCACAGAAAAAAACCAGAGCAGATCATAAATAGAACCTCACGTTGATTGAGGGTTATAAAAAGACACACATTTCTATATTTTCACCTAGGAAAAGTGGCAAAAGATACAAAGGAATTAAAAAACAAAAAGGTATAAGCTAAAATAGATGTAGTAGAGATTAAAAATAAGAAGATAATATTATTAAAAAGTATTTATGGTTGTAGTTGACACACATCTAAAAATAAAAGCCTAACTGGCCCAAGAAGAAATAATAATTTTATATACAATTATGATCATTAATAACATTGAATTGCTACTGAAAACATAAGCCCTCTGCCTTTCTCACTACTCCCATGGAAAGTTCTTTTACTGGTGGATTTTACCAGAGTTTCAAGGGGATATAAATATAATAATAAATGCAAATAAAATATACTATAAAGTATATAATCCACATTAGGCTTCCTCAGTGGCTCAGCAGTAAAGAATCTGCCTACAATGCAGGAACTATAAGAGATTTGAGTTCAATTCCTGGGTCGGGAAGATCCCTGGAGAAGGAAATGACAACCCACTCCAGTATTCTTGCCTGGAAAATTCCATAGACAGAGGAGCCTGGAAGGCTACAGTCCACAGGGCTGCAAAGAGTTGGACACAGCTGAGCATGAACACATATAATCCACATATGTTATATGTTTTTCCAGAAAATGAAAAAAGAAAAATTGCCCAACTCATTTTATGATACTTGTATAAACTAGATTAAAATAATTCTAATTAGTATATTCTGTAAAACACATACACTAATTTTATAGATTAAAATATAGTTAAATAGTACCCAGGGAAATTTAACATTTTTTTTTAACTTTTTTTTTTTACCAAGGGGCAATTTTCTCAGGGATATACAAATGATTCAACTTCAGAAAAATCTATAAGTTCACTCTCACGTTGGTTGAGTAAAGAAAAACAACATTATCTCAATACACTTGAAAAAAATGATGAGAATTCTTAGGACGCTAGAACTAGAGAGGAACTTTATAACCTAATAAAAACTACATATAAAAATTCTACAACAAATGTATTTAATGGAATCTAAGGCACTTCTTGTAAAGTCAGGAATAAGACTTAGCAACACAATACTTGGAATTCTAGCCAACACAAAAGGAAAAAAAAATAGTAATTGATAAAGAGGAGGATATATTATAATTATTTGCTGATGATGTGATCAGTTACATTTAAGGTCCAAGAAAATTAATGGGCAAATGAGTCACACCAGGAAGAAAGTTCAGCAAGATTTCCTAATATAAGATTAACTTATAAAAATAAATAAAGTTAATCTAAACCAGAAATAATCAATTAGAAAATATAATAAAAATAAGATACCAATACAATAGCAACACAAGTCATAAAATATGTAGGAAATAATTTAATGAAACACACAAGAGATTTATAAATAAAAACTATAAGACTTTAATAAAGGACAAAAAAGGAAATCTAAATAAAGGTAGACAATTACCAAATTCATGAATGGGTAAAAATGCCTTTTTTCCTTGTAAAAATGCCACCTTTTCCAAATTTAATATTATCAAATACATTTCCAATAAAAATTGTGATAGGAAACATGTGGCAAATTAGTACATTGGTTTAAATATATATAGAAAAATAATATAACTAAGAAAAATGTAAGATTTTGGACTAAGGAAAAGATGAAAGAGAATGAGTACCGCTTCAGATATTAAGATACACTGCAAAGAAACAATTAGTAAAACACATTGATATACATTTGTATAAGAAAAAATAGGCATTTGGTGAAGGATTGACACCTCAGAAACAGATCCCAGAATTCACATGAACTTGAAAAAAAAAAAAAAAAAAGTGGGTTTGACTATATTAAAAATAAATATTTTGGTTAACAAAGGACAACCAATATAAGTAGAAATATAAGTATCAGGTAGTGATACTTGTACATCAATAATAAAAAATACCTTGAGTTATATAAGGAAATATCACTAATTAATTTTCTAAAAGACAAGAAGAAAAATGCAGAAAGGATGTGATTAAGCTATTCAAGAAGAGAAATTTGAATGAATAAGGAATCACTGAAGAGATTGTCAGCATTGTCTTTAGCCAGAGATAATGACATTTCAGGGACTTCCCTTGTAGCTTCGTTGGTAAAGCATCTGCCTGCAATGCAGGAGGCCTGGGTTTGATCCCTGGATTAGGAAGATCACCTGGAAAAGGAAATGGCAACCTACTCCAGTATTCTCTCTCGCCTGGAGAATCCCATGGACAGAGGAGCCTGGCGGGCTAGAGTCCACAGGGTCATGAGAGTCAGACACGACTTAGTGACTAAACCACGAGCAATAACACTTAAATAGGCGTGCTGTCCCTCTTTCGTCTTTCTCCATCGTCCCTGGATGACTTGAATACTTGGCCTTCATTTTGTCTTCACATCAGCCTCTTAGGATCCAGTTGTCTTTTGTTAAGAAACAAAAGCAGAATTGTCCTATTTCTCAGGGGATTCGCATAAAAATTACTCATCAGAGCAGGTACAATGCTGAGGTAAGACATGAAGAGTGAGGAAGCTGGGTTTACATGAAGACAGCATCTCACTTGTTTATCTCCACTGATTCCACATTCTTACTAGGAGACTCCAAACCAAGGACCTTTCATGGTAACTTGTTACCATTTGGTGGAAAATGTAACCCATTGAAGTTTTTTCCCCTGTTTTTTTTTTTTTTTTTTTGTTGTTGTTGTTGTTTTTTTGAAACTTAAACATATGAGATACTTTTTGAACTATTTTAAAAGTTTAAAATAATTTTCCCACAGTTTGTGAAATAATCTATTTACCAAATATGAGTTTGAAGCTACACCCCAACCTCACCCAGATGGTTTAATACATTGAACATCACATCTGCCACTTATAAGATGCTATTCTCCAAGCCAGGCTTCAGTAATACGTGAACCATGAACTTCCTGATGTTCAAGCTGGTTTTAGAAAAGGCAGAGGAACCAGAGATCAAATTGCCAACATCCGCTGGATCATGGAAAAATCAAGNCTTTTTTAAAATCAAAGTTAAAAAATAAGTATGTAAGACTGAAAAAAATATGTCCTCTACTTTGTCCCTGCCTATCTCTGATTTCTGCTCCTCAATCCCAACTCTTTATTACTTCTTCAGGCAGTGTGCTTAAAAAGCAATCTTAATCTATTATTGGTTAATATTTTTTTTTTAGTTTTACATATTTCTCAACTTTCTATTGTGGAAGATGGGAGTCTGACTTTCTTACATTCTTCCCCAACACAAATACACACAAGACAAACACATATACTTCCTTTCCCATGGAATAATTACATCATTATCTTGGTATAGAACAATATTCGCTTTGTACACTATTGTAATTATGTTAAGAGTATTCAAGGATGAGCCATAGATTACACTGTTAGTACCAATGATTACATTTCTTTTCTTGTAAAGCTTTTATTCTGCCTAGAGTTAACGATTACCTCATTTTTGTCTGTTTGCTTAGCTTTCTACGTAGCTATCACTACTTTCACCCCCAGAGAACTGAGCCAAAAGTATAAATCTCTGAGTACACTTAAACATATCAGCAATATGTCAGTTTCATCATTGTTGTGGAGACGTGACCTCACTGGAGCCTCAAACTCTTGTGCCAGCGTGGCTAGTTGATTTTGCTCATCTATTTTCCTAATATTGACCACCCTTCATCCACGTCCTAGAGACTAGCTTCACTTCCTTGGGGTCCCCGTTTCNTCATCATTGTTGTGGAGACGTGACCTCACTGGAGCCTCAAACTCTTGTGCCAGCGTGGCTAGTTGATTTTGCTCATCTATTTTCCTAATATTGACCACCCTTCATCCACGTCCTAGAGACTAGCTTCACTTCCTTGGGGTCCCCGTTTCCTTGATGCCCAGTTTTTCTCTGTCTCCTTTATTCCCTTGTTTGTTGGAGAATATTCCCCTAGGGACTTCCTTAAGGAATATGAGAAAGTAAAGTTGTCAATGTCTTTAATGTCTTGATAATGTCTATTTGTCCACAAAGTGGATTCATACCCTGGGTAAATATAACATCCCAGGCTGAAAATCATTATTTCTCAGAATTGTGAAGGATCATTCTATTGTTGCTGGCTTCCAGTGTTTCTCTTGAGAAGTCCATTCCTATTCTGATTCTCAACCCTTTTCAAATAACCTATTTCCCTTTTTCTCTCTGAAAACATTTGATATCCTCTTTCTACTCAGAATAATCTGACAAATTGTGGCACTGTGACTTCGTGAGAGTCATTTTAAAATGAATCATGAGCTCTTTGGTGGGTTCATTCAACCTTGAAACAAAGCTTTTGTTTCCAGGAATATTCATTTCTTATGTTTTAGACAACAGTCTTCCCTTCACTTTCTTTTTTCTTTTTTGAAACTTCTACTCAGGTATTGAACCTTCTGGACCACGCCTCTTCCATTTTTTTTAAAGTATGATTTTTCTCTAGTTTTTCCTCTATGTCTTTTTCTTTACTACATAAGAGAGATTTTCTTGACTATCTTCCTACACATTTATTGGAATTTTCATTTCTACTGTCAAAGCTCTGATATTAAAGAACAATTTATTCTCAGATCTTTCTTTTTCTTGGGTGATGCTCCATTTGGTTTCATTTGATAGATGCAGTATCATTGTAATTTCTTTGGGGGAGATGCATTATATACATTTTGTGATTTTTTTCTTTCTCCCGAGATTCTTTTGTGTGCAAATTTTCTCTAATATTAGAGGTTTTTAAAATGACTAGTGCTTCCTAGCTTTTTGTCATATTTATGAGTCAATAAAACTGTTAAGAAGCACAGTATGTACAAATCTTGCTGATGGGTGGGCTTCAACAATCGAGCTGTGGCTGAGCTACTCCAGCAGGGGACCTATAAATATTAAGGTCTGTAAATTTCTTCTACTGACTTGTCGGTATATTCAGAAAGAAATTCACTAATCTCTTGTTGGTATAGTATGAGTCTGGCTGCCAGCGTCTGGTGAAAAGGATTTGAGGGTGAGATGGGGAAAAAGCCTCACTCAATGTCCCTGTTTTCAGCAGACTAACCCTGTTCTTTCCTGTTAGTTCAACTGGTAAAGAATCATCTGCAAGGCAGGAGACCCCAGTTCCATTCCTGGGTTGGGAAAATCCCTTGGAGAAGGGAATGACTACCCACTCCAGTATTCCAGCCTGGAGAATTCCATGGGCTACACAGTCCATGTGGGTAGGAGCAGCTCATTGACTGTATGAATCTGACTGCAGACTTTTAAACCAGACCTCATGCCCTTCCCTTGTGCCTCAGCTGGTAAAGAATCCATCTGCAATGCGGAAGACCTGGGTTTGATCCCTGGGTCAGGAAGATCCCCTGGAGAAGGGAAAGGCTACCCACTCCGGTATTCTGGCCTGGAGAATTCCATGGACTGTATAGTCCATGGGGTCGCAAAGAGTCGGACACGACTGAGCAACCTTCACTTTCACTGTGTTCTTTAGCTTTCAAATCCCAACTCTCTCCTGATTCCAGAGACTTTCTAGTAATCTGCAGTATAAATCGAGCTTTTAGAGCTACTGTATTTTCAGCTTCAGTTTCCCTTGGTCTCCTACTCTGGTTACCATCTGTTTTGCAAAGACTAACATTGTGTTGCTTCTGTTTTCACTCCTCTCTTCCTGATCCTTAAAGATTTTCACCTTTTGTAATCCCCCCATCGTCATTTTAGTGAGATATGAGAGGAAGAAGAGTTAAATCTCTTGCATAAATGGAAGTTTCTTGAGAAGCACTTCACCATCTTCTGAAGGGTATATGTGGTTACCAAGTATAGAAGATAGGTTTCCCTCCGCCGCCCCCTGCCACCTTTTCATTTATTTTCCTTTCTGACAGTAGCCAGATCATCTTAAGATTTAACTCCTTCATAGTCACATGGCCACTGGTCCTGCTCTCTCCTGCTCAGGGGACTGGGCACTTGGCTACTGCTGAGCCAGAGTCATTCTTCCTCTTGAGATTTCAATCATCAGAAGATGTAAGACAAGTCCGAAGACATTTGCCATCCACCCATCCCATCCATGGTATCCTACTAGATTTCTTCTTCTATTAGATAAGTTCTTATTTTCTTGCTTTCTAGATTTCAGAAATGACCTTTATTCCTACTGATTTCAAATTGGATTCTATGGGCTTCCTGTCAGTTTAACTAGCTTCTGATAGCACTTTAATAGTTTCACCCTTGATTTTGTCTTTACTCTGAGGCTGTGTAATAATCACCATACCTTTGATTTGGTAAGAAGCTGCTTCATTCCCCAATGCTACACATTCTCAACTCACTAAATTTTTCTCGAAATCTTGCAAGCTGAGAAGTTCTTTTCTTAGTTCTTTCAGACAGCACCTTAATGTAGCTAGTAGCAGTCAGCTCATGTTTCACCATTCTTCTACAAACATCATTGCCTAATGCTATAGTTTTGTTAGTGACAGTTTGTCTTACAAGTTATCACAGTCATGGTTTATACCAAATGTCTTACTTCTGTATAAAACACAGCAGCATTTTTTCAGCATCCACCAATAGTCTCCTAATAGCCTAAAGCTAATGATGTATATTCCAAGTGTTTTTTATAGCAATAGCCCACATCTGTGTTTCAGTTTGCTTCAGTCAGCTATTGCTATGTAACAGATAACTGCAAATCTCAGTGATATATGACAAAATTATGCATTCTTCATTGAATGCCCTTTTTTTTACACCGTATGAAAGATAAATTAACCATCTATTATTTTACACTGATTTATGTGTGTATACTTTTGTCAACATTGCATTGTCTTGACTAATGCAGTTTTATAGCAATCCTTGATATGAGGCAGTCTTCCTCCAAGTTTGTCTTTTACAAAATTGTTTCAGCTCTTGACTGTAGCCCACAATGCTCCTCTGTCCATGGGATTTCCCAAGCCAAGAACACTGGAGTGGGTTGCCATTTCCTCCTCCAGGGGATCTTCTCAACCCAGGGATCAAATCCTGCATCGGCGGGTGGATTCCTTACCGCTGAGCCACCTGGGAAGCCCTATTACACTGCTACTGTTTGCAGTTTTTGGTTTCCATGCGTCATATATAGAATACACAGAAACATGATTGATTTTATAATTAAATTGAACTTACATTGGCCTTCTACCCATTGACCTTGCTAAACTTATCTTCTAGTTCTATTCGCTTCCTTGTAAGTTCTTTGAGATTTTCTCAGTATGTAACTGCATCGACTATGAAGAGAAACATTTTTATGTCNACATATAATTAAATTGAACTTACATTGGCCTTCTACCCATTGACCTTGCTAAACTTATCTTCTAGTTCTATTCGCTTCCTTGTAAGTTCTTTGAGATTTTCTCAGTATGTAACTGCATCGACTATGAAGAGAAACATTTTTATGTCTTCCATTCCAATCTGTTCATGTCTTTTATTTCTATTTCATCTCTGATTGAAATGAATAGAACTTCCAGTATTCTGTCAAATAAGAGTGATGAAAGTTGACTTCCCTAGCCTTATTCCTGATATTAGGGGTAAAACATGTCTTGTTTCACCATTAACTATGATGTTAGCAGGCCATTTTGTAGATGCTCTTACTTAGCTTTAAGAATTTCCCATCTGTTATTAATTACCTGAAAAGTTTTTTTTTAATGAATAGATGCTGAATTCTGTCATGATTTTCTGCATCTCTTGTGATGAGCATATGATTTTTTTCTTCTTTTCTGTACTGATGTGGTTAATTCAGTTAACTCTGAAATGTTCAACTATCTTTGCAAGTGAGAAAAACCTCACTTCACCATGATGTCTTTTTTTAAGCATATTATTGGTTTGCAATTGCTAGTATTTTATTGAAGAGTTTTGGATCTATGTTCATGAGGGGTATTTGGTCTGTAGTTTTCTAGTAATATGTCTTTAATATCAAGTAATGCCAGCCTCATAAAATGAGTTGGGTAGCATTCCCTCCTTTTTTATTTCCTAGAAAAAAAATTTGTGTAGATTAGTGTTATTTTTTGAAATGTTTGCGAAAACTTGATGGTACAGCCATCTGAACTGAAGAGCTGTTCTTGGAAGATTTTTAACCACATATTCAAATTTTAAAATAAATGTTAGGATATTGAATCTATATATTTCTTCTTACTATTGTTCCATCTTTATGGTTATAAATGTCTGTAGGATCTGCAATCCCTTCTATGTTCCTCTAATTGGTAATTTATATCTTTTCTCTTTTTAGAAACCTTGGTCAATATAGCTAGACATTTAATAATTTTTAATTTTTTCCCCCAAAGGACCAGCTGTCTGATTCATTGATTTGTTCTTTCTCTTAGTCTCTCTTAGTGTCCCCCCCCCCTTTTTTTTTTGCTGCTATTTGTATCATTNTCAATATAGCTAGACATTTAATAATTTTTAATTTTTTCCCCCAAAGGACCAGCTGTCTGATTCATTGATTTGTTCTTTCTCTTAGTCTCTCTTAGTGTCCCCCCCCTTTTTTTTTTTGCTGCTATTTGTATCATTTCCTTGGAATTCTGGATAAATTTCCAGGAATCAATACTCTAGGTTGTTATATTTAAAACTTAAAAAAAATTGTGACATAAGAAATAGTCTTTACATTTTATCTTGATATGTGTATAAACAGCCTACACACATATAATTAAAATGTACCTTCTTGTATTACATGTGATAAATTTTTTTCCTCTAATTTAATTGCATTCTGTTCTAATCTAGTTATATTCTCTTTTATTAAGAAAAACCTGTTCACAGCATGCTAACTGTACTCACTGACCACTAATAGTGATATAAACTTGAGAAATTTTGCTGAAAATAATTCTGATAATAGGTCATATATACAACACTTGGTGAAACTGGTTATTAATCCATGTCACTGATAAATAAGATAGGATATACTATTTAGTGCTAGAAATCTAGTGCCAGGTTGAAACAGAGCCATTACTTTGCATGTNTTTTGCTGAAAATAATTCTGATAATAGGTCATATATACAACACTTGGTGAAACTGGTTATTAATCCATGTCACTGATAAATAAGATAGGATATACTATTTAGTGCTAGAAATCTAGTGCCAGGTTGAAACAGAGCCATTACTTTGCATGTGGTGGTTGACCTGTTCATTCAACAAACACTGAACCCAGGTATCGATTTAGGTAATGTGGATACAGCAGTCCTTTATCTATAACATTTCTATCTTAGTGGGTAAAGTAGTTAATAAACAGAATGTATATATATGTCAAGTCATAATAAGTACAATGATGAAAAGTAAAATAGGATAAAGGAGAAAGACATGGGGTGCCATGCTATTTTATTTGGCTTGGTCAGTGACTGTTTCTCTTAGAAGAGAAAAGAAAAAAATGAGAAGCATCTAGAAAAATGAGTATTCAAGCAGAGAAAAGAGCATGTGCAAAGGCCCTCGGGTAGGATTGTGTTTAGAACTGGAGAGGAGAACACTGGGGGAAGAGAGTGGTAGAGATGGGAGCCAGAGAGGTCATCGAGTCCAGGCCATGGGTTGCTTTACAGGCCTTGGCAATGACTGAATTTTTCTGATAAAGGGGACACTACTGGAGTGCTTTTGCAGATGAAGTATATGATGTCATAGTTCTATAGGACAGTATTAGTTTTTTGGCTGTGTTTGATTTCTTGCATCCCTATGATTGTAGCCCACCACGCTTGTCCATGAATTCTCCAAGCAAGAATACTGGAGTGAGTTGCTATTTCCTTCTACAGGAGATCTTCCAGACTCAGGGATTGAACCCGGGTCTCTTGCATTGACAGGTTTCTCCCTTACCATCTGAGACATCAGGTATGGTTTTATAGAGTTACACACTAAAAGTCTCAGGTTGCTGTGGGGAGGGAAGAACACAGGGAGGTAAGATGGGACAAAGGAAGGTACTGCAAAGGCCCAGACAAACAGAGGTGGTGACTTGGATTAGGAAGACAGTAACCAAGGTGATGAGGAGTGGTGGGATTCTAGGTGTTGAGGAATTCTACTCTTCCGCAGGTAGTGCTCTTCACATCTGCTGATAAAAATTGTATGGGTGTTTAAAAGAAAGGAAGAAGCCAAACTTTACACCCTATCATTCTCTTTTAGGCATATTTATAACACTAGTTACCATTTATAATTACACTATTTTTAAATATTTTTTAAAATAATTTTATTTATTTATTTTGGCTGCACTGGGTCTTTGTTGGTTTGCACTGGCTTCTCTCATTGTGGTGAGCAGGGCTTATTCTTCGTTGTGGTGATAGGTTGTGTCTGGGTCTCTTGTGACCCCGCAGACTGTAGCCCACCAAGCTCCTACCTCCGTGAGATTTCCCAGGCAAGAGTACTGGAGTGGGTTGCCGTTTCCCTCTCCTCCAGGGGCTCTTTCTGATCCAGGGATAAAACCTGAGTCTCCTGCCTTGGCAGGCAGATTCTTTACCACTTGAGCCATCTGAGTGCCTATTGTTGAAGATGCTCATTACATATTTGCTTGTATGAATAAATGAAAGGAAAGGAATTTGACACCTGTATTGAGTCTTTAATATGTTTCTTGCTTTTTCACTTTCTAATTTCACATCTAGGAATCTATTTTGAGGAAACCTTCACAAAAGCTTATCCCCATAGATACCCATCAGATACTCATAGATACTCATCCCCATAGATATTACTGACTCTAATAGTGAAAACTCAATCACATTCTAATTGTTCAACAAGAGGAAAATTTGGGGCACTTCCAAAAGGTTCCAGGAAGACTTCTCCACTTGCAGGACAAGACAGTGGATGGCAGGAAATAGCTCTCTCTGCCCAGGCCATGGACCTGTGGACAGAGGACCATGCCAGCTGGATGGCAGGGTGACGTTCGTTTGCTTCAAATCATGCATTCTAATTACAACTCTTAAAATCTCAGGGGTTTAATTTTAAAAGTTTTGCAGCAGGCTTTGAATCGGTTCTTGGAGCCTCATTATTGTCAACTGTGTTCGCCATGGGCCTGTGCAGAGGGACTTGGGGGAAGGAGAGAAGTAACTAAGGGAGGAAGGAGAAATGCACACGAAGGGAAAACCCAAGGGAAAGTGGGGGCCGATGATCTTTAATTAAAACCCAGCTGGGCAATTTGCATGAGTGACTTTAACCCTGAGAAGGAGAAGGTAGTCTTTGGAAATGCTGTGGGAATATGGGCTTGCTTGGCCTCTCCGAGTTAACACTTCCCATAAGCCCGTAGACCTTGCAGTAACCGCTCATGGCAGGTATTCGGGGTCTTCCTGTGGGAACTCATGCTTGTATGCTCAGACGTGACGCCCCAGCACGTACAATTTTACTAATTAATGAAGCCTACATTTACTCTGATTGCTGGGGGAAAGAAACAAGATGCATTTATTTTCTCATGTCCATTTTTTCTCACTGAAGAAAGAATCCTTTTTTAAAAAAAAAACTCTAAAAAAGAAAAACAACAACAAAAAAACCTCTGCACAACAGAGTTCTGAGTCTTAGTATTTGATCTTCAGTATATTTATTCTCAAATTAAAAAACTTGTGAGATGAAAGGTAATCTGAGCTATTTTGCCACTTCATTTTATAAATAAGGAAGCTGATGTCCAGTGACTACCTCAAGAAAGTAGAGAAATGAAGAGAATGTTTGTTTTCTGACCCTTCTTTCAGCCTTCACTTCATGATTCTATACTCTTATTATTTTTTAATGGATTTACTTATTCAACAAATATTTACTGAAAACTTAGGTGCAATGAATGGGTAGCATTGGGAAAAGATAAAATGGGAATTTATTCTATTTTCTAGAGATGTATTCTTTGGATGTACATGCTCTCACACTCATTTTCTCTCTCTTCCCTCTGCCTGCCTCTAATACCAAATTTAGGTGCCCAAGATTTAGATCATCAGGAGCCAAATAGGACCTGATGCAAAAGAGAAAGTGTAGATACTATCTAGACTTCCAAAGATTCTAAGGTTGGGTGGAATTCTTGGAGGAAGAGGCTGTGAGGTTGGTCAGTGTCCCATTGGACACAACTGACTACTCTAGCTACAGGGTTGAGGGGAAAATATATGCATTTGACCCTTTTAGCTCATGTGCTATGAGGAAGGACAAGATATACCTACAGTTGTGGGTGTGTCTAGGGTAGCACTCAGGGATCTTGGCTGGAAAGGAATAGGAAAGGAAAAAAAAAGCCTTGACTACCTTCTGCAAGAAAGGAATTTACCAGACGTAATTTGGGTAATTCTTTTAACTGATGGCATGTATGGAGAACTGAATACACTAGGAACCAGCATCTAGATGTTCAGAAGTGTGGCAAAGATTACGCCACAAAAAGAATTTGGTCGGGAGCAGCTGCAGACACTGGTCAGTGGATGACAGCAACAGAGTTAATTCCATCCTTCACACTCCCCTTGTGTCATCTGCTTGCTATTCAGTGTCCAGTGGACACAACTGACTACTTCAGCTGCAGGGTTGAGGGGAAGATATATAGATTTGACTTTTTTAGCTCATGTGCTGTGAGGAAGGACCTTGTCTTCCACGGAGACTTGGACTACTTGATAAAGACCCCAAATAGAATGAGAATCCAAATGCTGAGCATCTAGAAAAGGGGGAAAAACACGAGAAAACCTCCATGCCTGTTTAAAATTCAATATAATTGGGTTGAGAGCAAATAGAGTCTGGACAGTCACTGCGGATGGTGACTGCAGCCATGAAATTTAAAATCCTTGCTCCTTGTAAGAAAAACTTAGACGGTGTATTAAAAAGAAGAGACATCACTTTGGCAACAAAGGTCTGTACAGTCAAAGCCATGGTTTTTCCAATGGTCATGTAGGTATGGATGTAAGAATTAGACCACAGTGAACACTGAAGGCTGAAGAATTGATGCTTTTGAACTGTGGTGTTGGAGAAGACTCTTGAAAGACCCTTGGACAGTAAAGAGATCACACCAGTCAATCCTAAAGGGAATCAATCCTGAATATTTATTGGAAGGGCTAATGCTGAAGCTGAAACTTCAATACTTTGGCCACCTGATGCAAAGAGCCGACTCACTGGAAAAGACCTTGATGCTGGGAAAGATTGAGAGCAGGAAAAGAAGGGAGCAACAGAGGATGAGATGGTTGGATAGCATCACTGACTCAACAGTCATGAATTTGAACAAACTTTGGGAGATAGTGAAGGACGGGGAAGTCTGGCTATAGTCCGTGGGGTTGCAAGGAGTCAGACATGACTAAGAGACTGAAGAAAAACAATCTGGATAAACTTAGTCAGGTATCCATTTTTTCATCCATAGAAGGTTTTTAGGTATGAACTAATAAGTCTTTTGTTAATATTGGTTTATCTTCCATATCCAAAGCTATATTGTGAAATAAGGTGGTATTATTAGGAGTACTCCCAGATATTTTACTATTATGAAAATAATCCCTGAGCTAATTAGATATGTTTAAAAGAAAAACACCTTTTTACACATTAGTCTCTTAAATATCAAGCATATAAAAATGTCAAATCCAACTGTATTAATAGGAGTTTGGGTGGACATGTACACACAGCCATATTCAAAATATAATAATAATAACCAACAAGGGCTTGTGCAAAAATAAATAAACAAGAATAAATGAAAAAAAAATTAACCTAAAAAGGAAACCAATCTGGCAGTGCCTTTTAAATTAAACATTCAATTACCATACCATCCAGCAAGCGTGTTCTCGGGTATTTATCCCGGAGAAACGAAGACTTTCTCTTCACATGAATACCTGTATGTGAATGTTTCTAGCAGCTCCACCCATAATACCCCGAATAGGCGACCAGTTAACCAATCTGTGCTACATTCACACCCTGGGAGACTACTCACCATTGGACAGGAGCCAACTGTTGGCGCATATCAGCCTAATAAATCTGCAGGGAATTATGCTGAGCGAAAAAAGCCAATCCTAACAGTTGCATACTCTAGGATTCCTTTTACATGACATTTTTGAAATGGAAAAACTTTTTGAATTATTTTTTTAATTGAAATGCAATTGCTTTACAATGCTGTGTTAGTTTCTGCTGTTTGACAATGCAAATCAGCTATATATATATGCAAATATCCCCTCCCTCTGAAGTCTCCCTCCTTTCATCCCCATCCCACCCCTCCAGATCATCAGAGAGTGCTGAGCTGGGCTCCCTGTGGTATACAGCAGCTGCCCACTAGCTGGCTGTTTTACACGTGGCAGTGTATATATGAAATGACAACATTTAGAAATGGGGAGAAGATGGGTGGTTGCTAGGATTTTAGAAATAGGCTCACAGGTGAGAGGGAGGTGATCGTGGGTATAGAAGAGACCTTAGCAGTGACAAAACTGTTCAGTATCTTAAGATAATATATAGTTTTGCAGAATGTTGATCAGTGGAGGAAAGTGGGTAAAGTATACATAACATTGTCTCTATATATGTTTTATTCAAATGGCAAGTGAATCTATGACTGTCTCAATAAAAATTTCAGTTCAGTTCAGTTCAGTTGCTCAGTCATGTCCAGCTCTTTGCAGCCCCATGGACTGCAGCACACCAGGATCCCCTGTCCATCACCAACTCCCAGAGCTTACTCAAACTCATGTCTATTGAGTTGGTGATGCCATCCAACCATCTCATCCCCTTCTCCTCCTGCCTTCAATCTTTCCCATCATCAGGGTCTTTTCAAATGAGTCAGTTCTTCACGTCAGGTGGCCAAATTATTAAAGTTTCAGCTTCAGCATCAGTCCTTCCAATGAATATTCAGGACTGATTTCCTTTAGGATGGCTGGTTGGATCTCCATATTTAGTTGAAAAAAAAAAATCACTCTGGCTGACCTATGGATGATGTTCTATCTAATTTCTTTCCTTTCACTTGAAAACTACGTCATAATTTCCTATAAAATTAAATTTAATTTGCATTCCTCTTTTTCAAGAACATGCCAAAATCTCTCACTCCAGAGTGAACTGTTCACATCTTCATCATAGAAATATTCTCTTGTATTTCATTATCTTAAAAAACAACCTTTTCTCTTTGTTATTTATTCTTCCAGTTATCACCCTCTTTCTTTGCTTCCTTACCAAGAAAAGTGTGTCAAAAATGCTTAGATTATGGATTGTCTCACGTCCCATTCTCCTCAACCTACCCCAACTGTTTTCTGACCCAGTCACCAACTACATTGACAAGCCCACCAGCTGCGTCCACAGGGACTGACCCCAAGGTTACATCTCCACCCTCACTTTATGTGACTTTTTCATGAGCATTCAGCAACTTGCCCGTTGACATTTCCCCCTTTCTTTGCTATAAAAAATATTTTCTTTTCCCCAGTTCTATGATACCGTAATAAATTTGGGCTCTCTCTCCTTATCTCACCAAACTAGTCTTTCTCAATCTCATTTGTTTGCCTCAAAATAGTGGCTTGGGCACACTAATGTTCTTCTTCCAAAGGAATTCAGTGTGGCCTAAAGCGCTGAATAGCATCTATATTGTAGTGAGTGCTAAATTTATATTTTCAGACTCGACCTCTGCTCTGAAGTCTAGACTCATCTATCAAACTGCCTATCTAATATCTCCTCTTAATTCTGTATCCAGACCTCTGAAGTCTAGACACATATATCAGACTATCTCATGTTTTCTCTTAACTTCATGCTCTCGTTTCCCACTATCTCAGTTAAAGTTTTGAAAAACACTGAGGGCTCATTTGCAGCAACAAGGATGGACCTGGACTTAGATAGAGACTTCCATATTAAGTCAGATAAGTCAGAGACACATATATCATATCGCTTGTACGTGGAATCTTAAAAAAGAAAGATACAGGGTGCTCAGGGCTGGTGCACTGGGATGACCCTGAGGGATGGGATGGGGAGGGAGGTGGGAGGGGGGTTCAGGATGGGGAACGCATGTACACCCATGGCTGATTAATGTCAATGTATGGCAAGACCACTACAATATTGTAAAATAATTAGCCTCCAATTAAAATAAACAAACAAAAAAAGATACAAACGAACTTATTTCCGAAACAGAGAGAGACTCACAGACATAGAAAACAAGCTCCTGGTTACCAAAGCAGAAAAGTGGGGGGAATAAATTAGAAGGTTGGGATTAATATATATACACTGCTGCTGCTGCTGCTGAGTCACTTCAGTCGTGTCCAACTCTGTGCGACCCCATAGACAGCAGCCCATCAGGCTCCCCCATCCCTGGGATTCTCCAGGCAAGAACACTGCAGTGGGTTGCTATTTCCTTCTCCAATGCATGAAAGTGAAAAGTGAAAGTGAAGATGCTCAGTCGTGTCCGACTCTTAGCGACCCCGTGGACTGCAGCCTACCAGGCTCCTCCGTCCATGGGATTTTCCAGGCAAGAGTACTATATATCAAAAAGATAATCAACAAGGACCCACAGCATTGTGCAGGGAACTATACTCAATATTTTGGAATACTCTATAAGGGCAAAGAGGAGCTTCCCAGATAGCGCTAGTGGTAAAGAACTCTCCTGCCAATGCAGGAGACAGAAGAGATGCAAGTTCAATCCTGAGTTGGGAAGATCCCTGGAGAAGGAAATGGCACCCCACTCCAGTATTCTTGCCTGGAAAATCCCATGGACAGAGGAGCCTGGGCTACAGTCCATAGTGCTGCAAAGTGTCAGAGATGACTGAGCAAGCACACATAAGGGAAAAGAAACTAAATAAGGACAGCTATATATATATATATATATATATATATACACACACAGCTATATATAT
>SJYV01036891.1:260553-302075 GCA_006410875.1 Neotragus pygmaeus | reverse complement strand
CCTAAGCTCTCTGTCCCGCCTCCCTGAAGAATGTGTTTATGACTTTGTGTCTCCAAGATGTCTGGTAGCTATGTTCTGATCACTGGAGCCTATCGCACTTCAAGTAACTAGGCATTATGTTCTGTACACAATGGTGAAGGTCTGGTGATTGATTATCTAGATCACAGTAACCTAGCAGATGTCATAAATCACGTATGTTAACCTATATATACTGAACACCTAATAAAGTCGGTATCAGACAATAAGGTCTGATCCTCTCAACCCCATCTTTCTGTCTTCTTATTTTTTCTAAGCGGGCGTTCTCCTTCGCGTCCTCCTTACGGAGGTTGCTCCTTGACTGTGCTGGCCGCGGCAGAGGGGGAAATAGCAATCCCCTCCAGTGTTCTTGCCTGGATTATGGACAACGGAGCCTGGCAGGATACAGTCCATGGAGTTGCAAGAGTTGGACACGACTTCGCTACTAAGCCACCACCACCATATAATTTCAATCAGACACAAGGGGCAGTGTAGGGGGTAGAGCAAGGCCGCAGGGGAGCCATCCACACAGAGGTCATGGAGTTGCCTCCCTGCTTACCTTTCCCGCAGGCCTGGACCAGCCCGTACCACTCCCCGCAGCTGTCGCACAGCAGGGTGAAGGCCGTTTCGCGGTGGCCAGTCACGTGGCCCGGGGCGCACACGTACAGCAGCTCGTCCCCCATCTCCAAACCGGTGCGGCCCTGCAGGATGGTGTGTGGGAACGAGGGCGGGTCTCCACACGGCTTCTCTGCGGACAAGGAAGCCCAGTAAGTTTCCGCAAACTCTGCAGAACCTTTTCAGCCTGAGAGAAATAAAAAACCGAAAAAGCGACCCCCTCTTCCCTCGCGGGTGCTGCCTGCACCCTGAACGGGGATCGCCTTCACCCTGGCATCCCCCACACCTGGTCGAGTGCCTGGCTCAGATGAAGCACTCAATCCTATTGACTGAATTGTGTACGTTCCAATATAGCTTTGTGTTTTTAAACTGCCAGGCAACGGGACCAGAGGCAATGCCCAGCAGCAAGTTCCTTTTTGCCTTATTTACATAAATGGTAGATGCTCTGACAGATAAACTGTTACGGACTATAGAATAGAAGTTGCCTCTCCCTTCCCCCAACCTTGACCCTGATGATAACACTGCTACCAGTTTGGTTTTTACAAATAAACGCAGATACGGATATAAAGGGTTTCCTAGGGAGCACTAGCAGTAAAGAACGCTTCTGCCAGTGCAGGAGACAAGAGAAGCAGATTCAACCCCTGGGTGGGGAAGATCTCCTGGAGTAGGAAATGGCAACCCACTCCAGTATTCTTGCCTGGGAAATCCCACGGACAGAGGAGCCTGGCGGGCTGCAGTCCACGGGGTCACAAAGAGTCAGACAGGACTTAGTGACTCGACAACATTTACATTACAGCACACACAAAGACAATTATAAATGTGTATGTGTCTGTGCATCTATCTGTGTGTGTGCTTAGTCCTGTCTGACTCTTTGCAGGGCATCTGCCCAACCCAGAAATCAAACCCACGTCTCCTGCATTGACAGGTGGATTCTTTACTGCTGAGCCGTTGGGGAAGCCTATAAATGGGTTAGATCGATCACTGCAGATGGTGACTGCAGCCATGAAATTAAAAGACTCTTGCTCCTTGGAAGAAAGGCTGTGACTAAACTATATAGTATATTAAAAAGCAGAGACCTCATGTTACCAACAAAGGTCCGTCTAGTCAAAGCTATGGTTTTTCCAATAATCATGTATTGATGTGAGAGTCAGACTATAAAAAACGCTGAGCGCCGAAGTATTGATGCCTTTGAACTGTGGTTTAGCAGAAGACTCTTGAGAGTCCCTTGGACTGCAAGGAGATCCAACCAGCCAATCTTATAGGAAATCAGTCCTGAATATTCATTGGAAGGACTGATGCTGAAGCTGAAACTCCAGTACTTTGGCCACCTGATGCGAAGAACTGACTCATTGGAAAAGACCCTGATGCTGGGAAAGATTGAAGGCGGGAGGAGAAGGGGACGACAGAGGATGAAATGGTTGGATGGCATCACCTATGCAATGGACATGAGTTTGAGTAAGCTTTGGGAGTTGGTGATGGACAGGGAAGCCTGGCGTGCTGCAGTCCATGGGGTCGCAAAGAGTCGGACACGACTGAGTGACTGAACTGAACTGAATATTTATTATTGAGTCCCAGCTTTAAAAAAAATAAACTAATTTTTGGAGCTGGTTTAGGTTCACAGCAACATTGAGTGGAAGGTACAGGTACACGGATTTCTCCACCGGGCACAGCATGGACCACAGTGGTATGTTCATTGTAACTGATGAGCGTACATGTCATTGTCACACACAGTCCATGGTTACCTATGTGTTCACTTTTGGTGTTCCACATTCTGTGGGCTTTGAGAAATGTGTAATTACATATATCCACCATTGTAGTATTACACAAAATAGTTTCACTGCCCTGAAAATCCTCTGTGCTGCATCTGTTCGTTGCTCCTAACTCCAGGCAACCATCAATCCTTTTACTGTCCCCTTAGTTTTGCTCTCTCTAGAATGTCATTTAGTTGGAATCATATAGTAGGAAGCCTCTTGAGACTGGCTTCTTTCATTTCATAATATGCATTTAAGTTTCTTTCATGTCTTTTCATGGCTTGATAGCTCACTTCTTTTAATAACTTTTTCTTATTTATTCATTTATTTGGCTATGCCAGTCTTAGTTGTGGCATGTGGGATCTAGTTTCATGACCAGGAATTGAACTGGGCCCCATGCAAGGGGAGCACAGAATCGTAACCACTGGACTACTAGGAAAAGTCCCCTCATTTCTTCTGAGCATTGAATGATATTCCATTGTCTGGCAGTACCACAGTTTATTTATCCATTTGCCTACCAAAGCAACATCATGGTTTTTTCCAAGTTTTAACAATTACAAAAATTGTCAAAAATGCTATAAACATTCATGTACAGGTTTTTGTGTGAACTTAAAGTTTTCAGCCACCTTCCTCATGGCTCAGCAGTAGACAATCCACCTGCAATGCAGGAGACGGGGGAGACGTGGGTTCTATCCGTGAGCTGGGAAGATCTCCTGGAGTAGGAAAAGGCAACCCATTCCAGTATTCTTGCCTGGAGAATCCCATGGACAGAGAAGCCTGGCGGGCTATAGTCCATGGGGTCACAAAGAGAGTCGGACACAACTGAGCAACTAAACAACAAAGTTTTCAGCGAATTTGGGTAAATATCAAGGACTGTGACTGCCGGATCGCATGGTAAAAGATGTTTAGCTTGGTGAGAACCTGCCAAACTGTCTTCCAAAGTGGGTATGTCAGTTTGCATTCCCATCAGCAAGGAATGAGAGTTCTTGTTGCTCCACATCCTCGCCACTGTCTGGTGTCATCAGTGTTCTGAATTTTGGCCGTTTTACTAGAGGTGTAGTTGTATCTCGTTGTTTTAATTTGCCTTTTCCTGATGACATATGACATGGAGCAATTTTTCTTATGCTTGCTTGCCATCCATATATCTTCTTTAGTGAGGTATCTGTCTGGGTCTTTTGCATATTTTTTAATATTTATTTTTTATTTATCTGGCTGCACTGGGTTTGAGTTGCAGCATGTGGGATACAGTTCCCTGACCAGGGATTGAATTCACGCCTCCTGCATTCAGAGCACGGAGTCTTAATCACTGGACCATGAGGGAAATGCCTTTTGTGTATTTTGTAATTGAGTTGTTCATTTTCTTAATATTGAATTTCAAGAGTTCTCTGTATATTTTAGGGCTTCCCGGGTAGCTCAGCTGTTAAAGAATCTGCCTGCAATGCAGGAAACCTTGGTTCCATCCCTGGCTTGGGAAGATCCCCTGGAGAAGGGGAACAGCTACTCACTCCAGCATTCTGGCCTGGAGAATTCCAAGGACTGTATAGTCTTGGAATCTTGGGGTCACAAAGAGTCGGACACAACTGAACGAGTTTCACTTCACTTTGTATATTTTGCATGATAGTCTTTAGCAGATATGTCTTTTGCAAATAACTTCTGCAGTCTGTGGCTTGTCTTTTCATTCTCTTGATAGTCTTTTGCAAAGCATAAGTTTTTAATTTTAAGGGAGTCCAGCTTATCAAGTTTTTCTTTCATGGATTGTACCATTGATCTTGTCTTGAAAAAGCCATCACCATACACATGGTCTCTAGGTTTTCACCTGTATTATCTTCTAAGATTTCTGTAGTTTTGCATTTTACATTTAGGTCCATGATCCACGTTGAGTTAAACTTTGTGAAGGTGTGAGGTCTGGGTCTAGATTCTTTTCTTTTGCAATGTGGATGTTCAGTTGTCCCAGCATCTATGTTTAAAAGGCTATTTTTGCTCCCTTGTATAGCTTTTGCTCCTTTGTCAAAGATCAGTCAACTACATTTATGTGGGTCTATTTCTGGGCTATTGGTTTCCACAGATATTTGTCTTTTCTTTCACCAGTACCACACGGTGCCAGTCTTGAAGTTGTCATGTCATTTCTTCAACCTTTTTCTTCAATAATGAGTGAGCTATTCTGAGTCTGCCTCTTCTTACAAATTACAGAATTAGTTTGTTCATATCCACAAAGTAACTTGCTTAGAATTATGACTGAGATTGCATTGAATCTATAGATCAAGTTGGGAACCCTAACGACGATAGGATTATCTGGGCTGCCCTCTGCAGCCTCCTGACTTGCCCAGCAGGGGTGGGATGCCCTCAGGGATGGTCCAAGCCCAGTTCATTCTCTGAAGCACTAGGACAAGGGCTCACCCGGAGCTCGTCTCCCCGGAACCATCGTTCTGTCTGTCTGCAAGGTCCAGATGACGAGAGGTCCTCTGTCTGCAAGGTCCTCGTCTGGCCCCTGCTCCGGCTGTCCTGTGTGTGCTGTGTCCTCTCCCCCTTTCCCTAACCACAATCCCCATGAAATTCTACCTCAACTGCCACCACCTCAGGAAGTCTCCCTAATTATCCTCCTCCTTTGTGTCATTCGGCTCTTACTTGTCATTATATACTGTCACCTCCTTGAAGGGCGAAAAAGTCCTCTATCTGTCTATCCATTCATCTTTCTCTCTAATTATCTATTCATCCATCCATCCACCCACCCATCCATCTATCTGTCTACCTGTCATCTATCTATTCATCCACTCATCTATCTCTCCATTCATCTATCCATCCATCCAACAATCTATCTATCTTCAATTTATCCACTCATCTATCTACCTATCATCTATGTATTCATTTATCCATCCATTCATCTGTCTCTCTGTCCACTCAACTATCCACCCATCTATCCATCCATCCAACAGTCTGTGTATCTGTATATCTATCTATACATTGAAAGCACCTGTAAGTCTGAGCGCTGCTTTGCATTACCCTAGACAAATAAATTAACACTTGGCCAGTGCCAACTGGTAATGAGGCAGAATTTCCCACACTCCCTCAGGAGACCCTAAACTGGATAAGTTCTATCAGCTGCTCAAAGTATTGCGAGTTTTTGGTCTCAGTCTCCCATCACCACTGGAGAATTTCTCCAAAGTCCACCTGGAGGCACAGCCCCTCCTGCAGGCAGACCTGGGAATTAGCTGTTCTCAAACATTCTTGCTTGCCCTGGGAGGTGAGCATTCAGTTCTCTGTCTGAGACATAAAGAAGAGATCATTCCATTTCTGTTTTTATGGGAAATACAGGCAGGAGTAGTGTGTGCAGGGGAGGGTGGAACGCAGTGCTAAGAGAATGAGGTGGGCTGGTGGAGAGAGCAGCCAGGCCAGCCCTAGCTTGGAGGGGGAGAAAGAGAAGCACACCCCAAGTAAGCCTTGGCGTACAACAGGGAGAAGGCAAGAGGGGACTTGAATCCTCCAGACCCCACACCGTTGACCCCACAAACAAGCTGCCAAGAGAAGCAAAGCCGGAGAACCCAAGTGGAGGCAGCTCATTTAATCAGCACCCAGTTGGTTAAAAATAACTTCCCTTATTACTTTAAGTGAGATCACCACAGGGCTGGAAATTCACTGTCGGTGAAACACAAATACTAGAAGGAAGCAGAAAGGTCTACATTCGTGGTGAGCTTTAGTTCAAAAAAAAAGACACACAGAAGGAAGCTGCCTGCACGTGCCACAGGTTCTGATTGCCTTTGGGGCTTGTGAGGCACATGTCTGCCATTTTTGGAGCGAGCACCCATCTTTCTCCCTGTCTTGCTGAGAAGAAGGGGCAGCCCAGGGCTAAGTGTCATGAAGCATCTTTAGGAAAAAGGCGACCTTTACCGGTGATGCTGCACCCGGGCTCTGCTGAACCAGACCTCATGTGCCCTCCCCAGGAGCCTCTTCTCGCTTCCCACCACCGTCCTTCGGCACACAGATTTCCCTTGGTTTTGATTTTTTGTTTTTAACTGCAGTATAGTTGACTTACAATGCTGTGTTAGTTTCTGGTGTCCAGCCAAGTGATTCCATGATGCATACACACACACATATATATACAAACACACACTAGTAGTCTGTGTGTGCTAATAACCCCTAATTTACCTCTCTCCCACCCCCTTCCCCTTTGGTAACCATGGGTTTGTTTTCTATGTCTGAGAATCTGTTTCCGTTTTGTAAATAAGCTCATTTGTATCAAAGTTTAGATTCCACATATAAGTGATAGCATATGGTACTTGTCTTTGTGTGACTTACCTCGCTTAGTGTGATAATCTCCTGTTGACTTCTACAAGGTTCCAACCAGGGAAAAGTGGGGGGCCGTATGGGAGTGGTTTACATGCTCTTTCTACAGGGCCAAAGGCAGGGGACCAGGGGCAGAGCTCCCGGAGGAAAACTTGGGGAACCCATCCTGCTTTTCTGGAAAGCCCAAGAGACAGCAGCCCACTGACCCCAATCCCGCCTCAGCATGCATTCCTGAGCCCAGATTTTCCCACCTAAGCCTCTCCCTGTTGGTCTGGAGGTGATGGGGGTGGGCAGGCTAGGCTCCAGAAAACTGCCCTGGGGTGCAGGGCTCAAGTGCTGTGATTCAAAGATCCCCACACAGGGCTCGCTCTGCTAAAGCGGCAGCAGTCCGCACAGAAGCTGACAGGCGTCACGGACCTGCTTCAGTTTGGGGCNAAAAAAAAAAAAAAAGCTTTCGTCAGCATGCATGAAACAAGCCAATATTTCTTTTGTTCTTTTGGCTTGCCTTGGTCTATCTTTCAGACACTAACATCAAATTTTCTCAGATAACAGACTTCCAACTGTCAGGAAATTGTTTGGTCGTTCCCTAAAGGAACCAAATGGGGTGTCTGGTAGGCTGTGTGGCAGTTTCCATCCATGGGAGTGACAGGGACAGGTTAGTCCTCTATGCTCCAGGAATAATTCTAAAGAAGGCTGTGAGGTATGAACCAGTACCTTCTTCCCCATGTGTATGGAATATATCGTCATGAAATTTAGCCTATTATAACATTAGAGCTTTAATTTCTGGGAGCACAATCTCCTGCTTGGAACAGGGCCTGTGATGGTACCTAACTCATAAGTCCCTGCAATCAGGAAATGACCTGGTGCAGCGAAAGTCCTTATTGGCTAGCGCACAGTGAATTCTCCATGTAGCTGTTATTGTTCATTTTAACAAGTATCTGCTGACCAGCTACACTGTGTTCTAACCATGCAGACCAAAGATGTTTGTGAAACACACGAAAGGATTTTAGGATAAAGAGAAAGGTGCTCTAAAGGGATCCAGAGAAAGACAATCCTGGAGTTAAGTCTTTGGGACTGAGCAGCTTTGGTCACCCAATAACCCAAATGTGAAACACTCAACAAATCAGGAAAAATAATCTCTCAGTATTAAAAAATAAAACTAGAGAACACATTGTTGAGTTATATGAAGTACTAAGTTTGAAAACCACTGTCTAACTTAATCTCTATCTAGCAAAAGAATTAGGATATTCTGAACAAGATTAAGAAAAAAATCGAGCTGAAATGTGGGTGGACTGTATGAGGACTGGATCTGTTGCACCCAGTGGTCTGTTTCACAGAGAATATTTCACAGCTCTTCACTCCTTTCTATAAGGTGTAGATGATTTCATGGGGTTTTCTTCCCACCCAGGCAGACAGGCCAGGCTGGAAGCCACTTCCAGACAGGCCAGCCCCAGGCCTTAAAGAACAGAGCCAGATTCTTCTGCACCTTTTCAGAGAACTTCCTCCCCAACAGGTTCATCTTGCCAGGGTTGTCCCTGGGGACGTCAGAGAGGGTCTTATACTCAGTGAAGAGCTGGGTGAAGCTCTCCTGGAGCTGGAAAAGGAGGAAGGGGCAGAATGAGATGTCTAATCTACAAAAGCCATCCTCTCACTTACACACATACAATTACATGTAATGCTTGTGTGTGTGTGCGTGTGTGTGTCTACTCAATCCCTTCAGTCGTGTCAGACTCTTTGCAACCCTATAGACTGTAGCCCGCCAGGCTCCTCTGTCCATGGGATTTCCCAGGCAAGAATAAGAATACTAGAGTGGGTTGTCATGCCCTCCTCCAGAGGATCTTCCCGACCCAGGGGTTGAACTCGAGACTCCTGCATTGTAGGCAGATTCTTTACCACTGAGTCACCACGAAAGCCACTAGTCTACAAAAGCCACCCCCTCATATACATACATAGAGTTACACGTAGTGCTTAGCTATAAGCTACCTTTTAACACTGATTTAGTTCCTATCAGTGGCTCTCTTCTTCTCCATCCCCTTGACAGGTGTCACAGCTCCTTATGCCTAACTCCAGTCTGAGATAGAGTCTGTGCTTGCACTTTCCTTGCTATAATTGGGTCTCAATAAATGGAAGTTATTTCAGTATTATTATTTCTCTTAACCTAAGCTTAGTGGTAGATAAAGATGTTAATTTGACAGAAATGAGGATCATCTTGTGTAGCTGAAAAATGGAAGCCTTCCCTTTGAAAACATACAACCACCCAGACTTCATGATATTTTTATTCTGTGTTGAAGATTCAACTCTTGGCAAGTCTGCTACATCGTCTTGTGGACATGGGCAGGTGTGTAACAGGAATGCATTCTTTCTGGGTAGAGCTAGGTGACGCTAGTGGTAAAGAACCCATCTGCCAATGTAGAAGACATAAGAGACACAGGTTCGATCCCTGGGTTCAGGAAGATGCCCTGGAGGAGGGCATGGCAACCCACTCCAGTATTCTTGCCTGAAGAATCCCATGGACAGAGGAGCCTGGCAGGCTACAGTCCACGGGGTCACAAAGAGTGATGACTTAGCATAGCACAGCGCAGAGCTGGGATGAACTCGCACACAGGAAGAAATGAGTGCTCAGAGACGGCTCCTGGAAGGCCCTTGAAATGGATACTCAAGACTGTAGGACTGTAGAGCTAGAAAGGATGTGATCTTGGTCCATCATTTAGGAATCTAAGACCCTGGAGGAACACTGCCTTGAAGGCAAGTTAAGGAGTATCTCAGCCAGCAGCACCATCATTCTCTCATCACTGCGCAGTTGCGATCACAGACCAAGCCGTTAGGAGACACTAGTTATCATCAGCTTATTAAGTTTAATTCCATTAAAAGTGAAATTAGTTAAACTGACTTTAAGTAACTGACAACCTGGGGTCATTCAAACATAAATACAACAGAAGGCATGAATAAATAATATCTCAGAGGAATGTATTTGGGGAAGGCTTCCTGGAGAAGGTGACGATGATCTGATTTTGAAAGATGAACAGTTTTTCTGCTCTATAAAGAAGGCAAAACTATTTCAGGGGGAAGGAGTAGTATTTGTAAATGTACAGAGATACGTATCATGGTGATATGTTTTGAAAGCTGTAAACAGTTTGGATTTGCTGGAGAATGAGTAAGAAGGCAAAGCCTGGGCCTTGAGGCAGGAGAAGAAGACACAGCCAGTTACTGAAGAGTTTGGCATTCTCTGGGATCCCATCTATCATGGTCTTTCAGCTTTATCTTCCACTTCCCTCAGTAAGGACTCTGGTTTCCTTAGGAAATGTGAACACAGCCTGTGATTTTTTTTTTTTTTTTGGTCTCTTTTTATAGAATCCCATTTTCCTCTTCCCTCTCTTTCACCAACCGCCATTACAAAAAAAACTTTACTCAAAAAAATTACTTAGAAGCAGGTGAAAAAGTGTATTTATTCTGTGAATAGAGCCTTTTTCATGGAAGGCCCTGGCTGGTGAGGGGCGGAAGGGCTAGAGAAATGAAACATGGGTTTGGTGCATTTTGAAGTCTGGATGTGAGCAAGGACTTGTTGAGACGCATGCTCTACTGACTGCTCAGCCTAACTCAACACTCTCCTCTTCCAGTTTCCAAGGCTGCTGAAGAGAGGAGAAATCTTATCATTTTGAGAAGCCAGGAGGCTTGGCAAAATGTTTTCATTTTAGCACCAGCCCAGACTGTGGATTATCGCAGTTGATTGGTTTTCAAAGTGAAAAGGTCTGCAAGTCTGAGGAAAACCAGGAGTTCTCTGTGGGATCTGTACGTGCCTGCATCTCAGATGAGCGAATATCCTCCCCGGAAGTGTGCCCTTCGGTCAGTGAGGAATGAGATGGCCACGGATAAATGCAAAATCCTTTTATATGGATGAAGCAATCAACTGTCTTTAATTGAAGTATAGTTGATTTCTAATATTGTTCAAGTGTGTAACAAAGTGACTCAGTTATATATACAATATACATATACATAATTTCAGATTATTTTGCATTATAGGTTATTATAAGATATTGAATATAGTTCCCTGTGTTATATAGTAAATTCTTGTTGCTTATTTATTGTATGTATAGTAGTTTGTGTGGATCACAGCAAACTGTGGAAAAGAGATGGGAATACCAGACCACCTGACCTGTCTCCTGAGACACCTGTTTGTGGATCAAGAAGCAACAGTTAGAATCGGACATGGAACAGCTGACCAGTTCACAATTGAGAAAGGAGTATGACAAAGCTGTATATTGTCACCCTGCTTACTTAACTTATATGCAGAGTACATCACGCAAAATGCCAGGCTGGATGAAGCACAAGCTGGAATCAAGATTGCTGGGAGAAATGCCAACATCCTCAGATATGCAGATGACACCACCCTTATGGCAAAAAGTGAAGAAGAACTAAAGAACTACTTGATGAAAGTGAAAGAAGAGAGTGAAAAAGCTGGCTTAAAACTCAACATTCAAAACACTAAGATCATGGTATCTGGTCCCATCACTTCATGGCAAATAGAAGGGGAAAAGTTAAAGCAGTGACAGAATTTACTTACCTGGGCTTCAAAACCACTGAGGATGGGGACTGCTCCCATGACAATAAAATAAAGAAGAGAAGCTTTGGCAAACCTAGACAGTGTATTAAAAAACAGAGACATCACTCTGTTGACAAAGGTCCGTGTAGTCACGGCTGTGGCTTTTTCAGTAGTCATGTACAGATGTGAGAGTTGGACCATAAAGAAGGCTGAGCACCAAAGAACTGATGCTTTTGAACTGTGGCCCTGGAGAAGACTCTTGAGAGTCCCTTGGACTGCAAGGTGATCAAATGAGTCAATCCTAAAGGAAAAGAAAGAAAGTGAAAGTGAAACTCACTCAGTTGTGTCTGACTCTTTGAGACCTCATGGACGATTTAGTCCACGGAATTCTCCAGGCCAGAATACTGGGGTGGGTAGCCTTTCCCTTCTCCAGCGGATCTTCCCAACCCAGGGATCAACTCCAGGTCTCCCGCCTTGCAGGAGGATTCTTTGCCACTTGAGCCACGGGGGAAGCCCATCGTAAAGGAAATCAGCCCAGAATATCCACTGGAAGCACTGGCACAGAAGCTGGAGCGCCGACACTTTGGCCACGCGATTGGCTCACTGGAGAGCACCTTACGCGGGGAAGGGTGGAGAGCATGAGGAGGGGGCGGCAGAGGGTGAGGGGGTTAGGCAGCGTCACCGACCCGGTGGACATGAGTCTGAGCGCACGCTTGGAGAGAGTGAAGGACAGGGAAGCCTGACGGGCTTCAGTCCACGGGCTCGCCAAAGCTGGGCACGACTTGGCGACTGAAAAATAACAAATCAAAAGATACCCTACACCTATTGTGTAACACATGAAGCTCTGTCCAATTTTCTGTGCCAGCCTGGATAGGAGGGGGGGTTTGGGGGAGAGTGGGTACATGTATATGTGTGGCTGAGTCCATTCAGTGTTCACCTGAAGCTAACGCGACATTGTTAATCAGCTGTACCCCAGTACAAAATTAAAAGTTTAAAGTTTGGGGAAAAAAAGATACCCTAAGAAGGGCAACCTGGAGTGGGAGAAGCTATCAGCTACATAAATATTAATAGCCGACCAGCATTATCCAACAGAAAAGTGCATGAGAGTAAAATGAGCACTTCAAAGCAAAAACAACAAAAACCCCCAAAATCTAAATGCAAAGCTGTTCAGCCTCACCAGAATCCTCTGTGCTGGGCCTCTGAGCACGTGAGATGTTGTATGAGCTTTAAAGCAGTCCCTGGTTCCTGCAACCCTCTGGCTCTCCTGTACACAAGCTCTGCTGGCCTAAGAGACAGTGGGAGGCCACCAATTTATGCAGGTCCCTAAGAATGAGGCTGGAGAAGCTTGCCCAAATCTTGAATGGGCTACCTCTAGTTATAAGGCTACTAATCTTTGTATTATTCTGTATAGTAATACTTCTTTCTTAGAAGAGAAAGTGTGATAGAAAGGTAATGTTTGCTTTGGGAGGATATTTCTCTGTGGTCTGGAATATATAGATAACTCTAGGGCTCCACCTGTGGTGTTAGAGAAGACTCTTGAGAGTCTCTTGGACTGCAAGGAGATCCAACCAGTCCATCCTAAAGAAGATCAGTCCTGGGTGTTCATTGGAAGGGCTGATGTTGAAGCTGAAACTCCAACACTTTGGCAACCTGATACGAAGAGCTGACACATTTGAAAAGACCCTGATGCTGGGAAAGATTGAGAGCAGGAGAAGAAGGGGATGACAGAGGATGAGATGGTCGGATGGCACCACCGACTCAATGGACATGAGTTTGAGTAAGCTCTGGGAGTTGGTGATGAACAGGGAAGCCTGGCGTGCTGCA
This sequence comes from Neotragus pygmaeus, assembly GCA_006410875.1. Taxonomy (NCBI): domain Eukaryota; kingdom Metazoa; phylum Chordata; class Mammalia; order Artiodactyla; family Bovidae; genus Neotragus; species Neotragus pygmaeus. Next base: position 289,049 of record SJYV01036891.1, on the reverse strand, counting down.
GTCCATGGGGTTGCGAAGAGTCAGACACCACTGAGCGATTGAATTGAACTGAGGGCCCCAAAGGTATATTTTGAGAAGGACCTTGGGCTTGCTCCGATAATCATTTATTTTATGAAAGTCACAAATTTAAAAAGTGTTAACTAAGACTTTATATGTGTAATTGATAAAGACAATAACTCTTTTGTATGCCAAGAATCTAAATCCATTTTAACAACATTGTGAGCCAACCAGTAAATGAATTTGCTGCCATTCTGGTTCAAGCAAATTTATTTGGGTGATTTTTTAAAATGGGTATTAAAAGTGAAGACCAGATAAAAAAAAGTGAAGACCACATTGACCAATCTGTCCCTACATGGGAAAAGACAGATAATTATGTTTTTAAAATTAAAACTAAGACAGAAACTGAGTTTGTGTCCATCAGAATAATTTCACTGTTACAGTTGATGGTCAGGAGGTGCATAGCTCAGTTGGTAAAGAATCCACCTGCAATGTAGGAGACCCTAGTTCAATTTTTGGGTCTGGAAGATTCCCTGGAGAAGGGATAGGCTATCCACTTCAATATTCTTGGGCTTCCCTTGTGGCTCAACTGGTAAAGAATCCACCTGCAGTGTGGGAGACCTGGGTTCGATCCCTGGGTTGGGAAGATCCCCTGGAGAAGGGAAAGGCTACCCACTCCAGTATTCTGGCCTAGAGAATTCCATGGATGTCTATGGGTTCACAAAGAGTGGGACATGGCTGAGCGACTTTTACTTTCATAGGCGGTGCAAGGGTTTCTAGGTGGCCACAAGGGGGAGACAAAGAGTGAGCAAAGAATCAGATTTATTTAAGACGGGAATCATTTTAATTCTTGTTAGCATTGCTTATTGTTTCATGTCAACAATATTCACCACAAGGATGAGGTTTTTTTGGTCCCATTTGTAAATTATCCAATTTGCTAGAAGTCTGGATATTTCAGATATTGGGTCTAATAACCTATAGGACCTTGGGCTTTGTGCTCCTTTGTCCAATAACTCTCAGAAATGAGGATGGAAGTTTGGGTATCCTTAAGAGAGAAGGTAATGGCACCCCACTCCAGCACTTTTGCCTGGAAAATCCCATGGATGGAGGAGCCTGGTAGGCTATGGTCCATGGAGTTGCTAAGAGTCGGACCCAACTGAGCGACTTCACTTTCACTTTTCACTTTCATGCATTGGAGAAGGAAATGGCAACCCACTCCAGTGTTCTTGCCTGGAGAATCCCAGGGACAGGGGAGCCTGATGGGCTGCCGTCTATGGGGTCGCACGGAGTCGGACACGACTGAAGCGACTTAGCAGCAGCAGCAGCAGCAAGAGTGAGCAAAGGTCACTTAGATAAAAGCTCTGAGTTTAAGATGAGCTTCCTCCTAGGACTCCACCAAGTTGTTACATGAAGCATGGCTCTTTAGAATTCTCCAGGCTGGGTAGGGCAGGGTGTTGATACTGAGGGCTGTGTGGCTTGGATGAATGACGCCATGTGTGTGTGTGCTAAGTTGCCTCAGTCATATCCAACTCTGTGCAGCCCTATGGGATGTAGCCCGCCAGGCTCCTCTGTCCACGGGATTCTCCAGGCAAGAATACTGGAGTGCGTTGCCATGCCTATCTTCAGGGCATCTTCCCGACCCGGGGATCGAAACTGCATCTCTTACATCTCCTGCATTGGCAGGCAGGTTCTNGAAAACAAGATTTGAGCCATTTTGATAGGCAATGATGTCAGCCAGACATGCAGTGGATTACAAAAATCTAAATGGGTGGTAAGAACATGAGCTCAGGGAACCCAGGTGACCATGAAACTACCTATGTCTTTCCTCTAATAATAACCCACATCACACCAGTTAGTATTTAGTATGAGAAATTCAGTCAAAGTTTAATGCCTTGATCTAATATAAACAATTCTGCTTCCTCAGTGAATAGAAGCAGCAGCACCCTGACAAACGGCAGCACCTACAACCCAAGAAGCACATTCCTTTCTCTTATAAAGTTGACTGCTTGCAGAACAAATTATAACTTCTCCACATCTTACTTACATTTAGAATAACCTAAAAATATTTTTCCTAGAGACAGGTGTTTATGGACTTGCACCATTATGCTAAATAGATATAGAATTTAGGAAGCTGTAGGTCAGAAGATCTAATTTTCTCTTGCCTTTAGTCATTAGGTGCCATTAACTTTACACCCCTAGTCATTGTACTTCATGAAGTGAAAGTGAAGTCGTTCAGTCGTGTCCAAATCTTTGCGACCCGTGGACTGTAGCCCACCAAGCTCCTCCGTCCATGGAATTCTCCAGGCAAGAATACTGGAGTGGATTGCCATTGCCTTCTGCAGAAGGAAATGTACTTCATTAGTGAAAACTAAAAATCATAGTTGCGCTGCCTTGTGACTGTTCTTTCTCACATCAAAATTCTCAGGTGACTATGTGAAACCCTAAATAGTCATAATAAGGGCCAGAGATTATCATCTGCTTGCCAGTGCAGTCTTAGAAGACAGCTCTGAGTTTTATAAATAGAAACTTTTTTTTAAGCTCACCTGACTGACAGTAATCATAATACAATTGGGATTTCACTTGCAGGTCTGCATGATAGCCAGAATCAAGGCTACAAAGTTTCCTGAGATGTTGTCAATGTATATTCAATGTTGCCCATTGATTTGCTATTTGGTTGATTGGTTGTGCTTTAGGCTTCTAACTAAAACTCAGTAAGATAACCTTATCTCACTATGTAAAATGCTTAGCACAATGTCTGGTAGACACTCCAAAAAATGTGTTGTGAATAATTTATTAAATGAGTAAATAAATACATCATAGTTAGAATAAGAATGCACCTGGTTATCAAGGAAACAAACTATGTCTTAAAAGGGTGCCAGGAACTCATGCCCATATATTTTCAATGAAGTCATTATTTCATCTTCATTGTTCTCCACTACCTGGCTTTCTCTGCCCCTCTGTTCCTATGGGTTTCCTAGTGCTCCTGAGTTTAACTCTTTTAACATGTCAACATATTATTATTTATCTGCCATTCAGAGATTATTTCTTGTTCCCAGTTCTAAAACTCTGGGATGATATGATTGGTTCAGCTTAAAGCAAGTGCTACCCAGAGTCCAACTGACCTTCATCAGGTGAATGAGTTTGCAAATAAAAGACCAGTTTCCACAGGAAAAAAAAAAAAAAAACTGTCTTCAGTTGAGCAGATAAAGCAAATGACATCTTCTGATGATTGATTGTGAGGAGAAAAGTTAAATTTTAATGAAAGATAAATAAATGAAAGGACATCAGGACAAGATGCAAAGGAAAGATGAGAAAATGATGATTGAATCAAAATGGAAGAATGAGATTTGGAGTCAACATCACAGAGCAATCGTTCCTAATTGAGAATGTCATCTCTCTGCTCATAGTCCTTAATGAACTTTAAGTTTTGCCAAATATATGTTTTAAATTAATTGTATTTCAGAAATTCTATTATATTTATCTTAGTATGATATATAAGTGATTTGTTGTCAAATATATATACATAATATTTACTTACGTGAGCATTCAGTTCAGTTCAGTTCCGTTGCTCAGTCGTGTCCGACTCTTTGCAACCCCATGAACTGCAGCACACCAGGCCTCCCTGTCCATCACCAACTCCCTGATTTCACTCAGACTCATGTCCATCGAGTCAGTGATGCCATCCAGCCATCTCATCCTCGGTCCTCCCCTTCTCTTCCTGCCCCCAATCCCTCCCAGCATCAGAGTCTTTTCCGATGAGTCAACTCTTCGCATGAGGTGGCCAAAGTACTGGAGTTTCAGCTTCAGCATCATTCCTTCCAAAGAAATCCCAGGGCTGATCTCCTNAACAGCGCATAAGGAGAATGAAAAAACAGGGGTCCAGAAATGGCTCCATTTGGTCTGGATCAGGCTCTTTTCACACTTCCTCCCACGGCCCTCCTTCTAGTGCAGGATCCAGGTCTAACAGGTCCTCAGCTCCCAGCTTAATATCCCGCATTACCACTATTCTCCTCCTCCCACGTGTGGCACTCATTTCTTTCACATTTAATGACAATCATGTTGACTTGGCCCTGGGACCACCTCATGAAACTATCCGGGGAGTCATCGTCCCCTGTCCCATGCTCCCCTCCTTACTCTTGCCTCAAATCCCAGAAACCCTCAGACAATAGAAAGCCCAAGTTTAGGCCTAGGCCCTAAGCCCTTGTCCATCTATCATCATCTGAACGATTACTANACTATCCGGGGAGTCATCGTCCCCTGTCCCATGCTCCCCTCCTTACTCTTGCCTCAAATCCCAGAAACCCTCAGACAATAGAAAGCCCAAGTTTAGGCCTAGGCCCTAAGCCCTTGTCCATCTATCATCATCTGAACGATTACTATTAATTTGTGCATTTGCAGTTTTCAAAGTGCCTCCCTCTTCATACTTCCTCTTTTCCTCTTTGCTACAACTTGCTGTGATAGATGAAGGTAGAAGATGGATGGATGGATAGGTAGGTAGGTAGAAAGAAGAAACGGGGGCTCAGAGGATTTGGATGGTTTGCCTGTGATGACATAGCAAGAAATGATGGTGTTAGTTTTTGGAACCAGGTCACCTGTCTTCAGACTCTTTGCCTTATGCAGGACATCACTGAACCCAAGTCCAAGGTCAAAGAAAACCAGTTGGAATCTTTCGAGCCTGGGGTGGCCCACTCAAACTTACTGATCATGTAACCCTGGAGATAGTAGTGGGTGTTAGCATGTGGTCCTTGTCCGATGGCCTTCACACTTCATCCAGGTTCTCTGCCGGACATTTGGAAGGACTTANAAACCAGTTGGAATCTTTCGAGCCTGGGGTGGCCCACTCAAACTTACTGATCATGTAACCCTGGAGATAGTAGTGGGTGTTAGCATGTGGTCCTTGTCCGATGGCCTTCACACTTCATCCAGGTTCTCTGCTGGACATTTGGAAGGACTTATAGCCCGGGAGATGAACACATGTGTGTACTTCCATGTACCGTGGGACAAGATTACTTAGAACAGGACATAATGGTGTGGAGCTAAAAGAGCTGAGTGTAAATAAACATTAACATAAAAATGGGAAAGTTTTGCCGTTAATGGTGTTTTAGTCTGGATAGCTGTACTGGAAATAAAACTTGGGTAGATGTAAAAACACCAATCATCTAACTTCAGCTTTATTTTTAATTAAAGACATTGACTTTTAGAAACCAAGAGAATAGTAAACCTGTTTCAACTTACCTCAAAGTGCCCAAATTAATAGTTATTTCTGGCTAAGTTGACTTCACCTATGCTTTTGTGTCCTTTTTTGGAAAACTTTTTAGGATACTTTTTTTTTTTAAGTGCATTCAGACACATAGTTTAAAAAATAATTACCCCTACTATCAATTCAGTTCAGTCGCTTAGTCGTGTCTGACTCTTTGTGACCCCATGAATCGCAGCACGCCAGGCCTCCCTGTTCATCACCGTCTCCCAGAGTTCACTCAGACTCATGTCCATCGAGTCCGTGATGCCATCCAGCCATCTCATCCTCGGTCGCCTCCTTCTCCTTCTGCACCCAATCCCTCCCAGCATCAGAGTCTTTTCCAATGAGTCAACTCTTCTCATGAGGTGGCCAAAGTACTAGAGTTTCAGCTTTAGCATCATTCCTTCCAAAGAAATCCCAGCTTGATAATTTTTGTTCTTCATTGTGAGGTATTTCATTTGAGGCTGAGCCCTTAAAACATTTTAAAGTTAGTTGGGATTCAGGGTCACAAAAAATTCAGACACAACTTTAGCAACTAAACTGCACCTGAACGACAGAGTGATTGTTACCCTAGAACTTAAAGGAGTCAATCTGTAAGTCAGATACATAGTGAATAATTTTAGTTCACTTAGCACACACAGGACATAATTTACTAAAGAAAAGAGTATGGCTTTATAAACAGCTGAACGTTTCTCTCCAAGACCACCTGGGAAGTTCAAGTGTGCAGATGGCCAGGAGTTCAGCAACCTGGACTTATCCTACCTGTCCTCGTGTGCTGGGGTCCAGCCCCAGTGGACCCAGGGAATTCAAAGCGGGGACGGAGTCGGCATCTAGGAAAGAACTATTTAATTAGAGATATAAAGAGAGATTAGGAAAGAATAGTGTAGTGGGAAAATTAGTGGAGAAAAGAGGCTGAATAACTTGGTTTATGCGGAGAACCAATAAAACTCCGAGACAAGGAGTTCGCACCACCTACGTAGGCCACAGGCATCTTCCCGGTCTCCCGAAGGAGTGGAGACACAAAGTGCCCCCCTGTTCAGATCTTAGACGCCCAGGCAAAATTAGGCTTGGCGAGCCTCTGCGCTCCAGATGGGAATTCAGCCAGAAAAGAAGAGATCGGGAAAAGACCACACGGGGGAAACCAGTCTTTCCAGGAACTTGTCCATTTCTTTATTTTCCAGGTCCACTTTTATACTTTTAGTTATACATAGAGATAAATGTAAGAAACAGAGTCACGCAGGGTCAGCTGCTCCAACCCTTATCTAAAGACAGTGTTCTTTGCAAATCTTTGTTCTTACAAGGGTCTTATGTTTATTTACATTATTTTCTGGTCTGGAGACCGATTAACATTTTATGGCCCCACCTTTCTTTCTATTGATAAAGGTTAGTCGATCAGAAAACTTGTTTTCCCTTAAGATCTACTTAGTCTTAAGACAGTGATAAAGTTACATTCTTACATAGCAAGGACACAATGATTTATAACAAAGAAAGAGGAGTACGGTGATCTATAACAAAGAGAAAATTCATTAACTCAAAAGTCTAGTATTGCTAACATCAAAACTACTATATTTCTTTTTCTACATTCCAATTACATCAATTAACATACTCCCAGGTGCCTAAGGATCTGGAGGCCTGGCGGCAATCATTAACTCAGCTATGAAACCCTTCACCAACATGATTTTTATCTTTAGAAAAAACCCTATGCTAACTAAGACTTTCAAAATACTCCAAACTGTCTGTGCTGTTTATGGTTGAGAGGTTGTAAACAATCATGTACGTAGTAGCAAGAGTGTGGATATTCCTGTCACACAAGCTAGTCTGCCAGCAGAGAGGTTTGACCTGAGATACTCCTTTTATATGCAGAAGATTATTATCTGGAGCTCTAAATTAATTTTCCAGAGAAAGGTGGTTGGGGATAGCCCCTGTTAATGTCAGAAGAGTGTAGTATAACAGACAGATTTTGCCTTCGGGGGTAGATGCTTGAGAATCTCCATGGGGGACCCCGGAGGCTTGATCCCGCCTTTGCATAATGACCTTTACCACGGGTAGGAGGCATTCGTGGATTGGCTCCAGCTGTTTCCTTCGGAGCACAACTCAATTTGCTGAGTATTCAGGCTCACTGTCAGTGACTGACGTGCAGAGATTGTCCAGCAGGGAAGGGTGAAAGAGACCAGTGTAAATGACCTCCCCTGGCATTTGGGGCAGGAAAATCCATATCTGTGAAACTTTGCTGTACAGGAGAAATAGCATCCAGACCCCTGGTGTCTACATACCAATAATGCTTCTGCTACTATTATGATGAATAAAAGTCACCTCTCCCAGCGTTTCAAATACTGAGGATCATTTTAGTTTCAGCTGCTAGTGCTGCATATAGGGAGGACACAGGGCTCCAGGGAAGTGGAGGGGCTTGCTTGAGATCATAATGCAATTTATTAATGGTAAGACAGAATTTTTTCTGATATCTCTTGACTCTAAACACCCGCCTACTACTATCCACCTGTGAATTTGGAATCAATTTACAGATTAATTTACTATTCGTGGCCAGTGTTTGTGAAGTGTTGTAATGTCCTGTGCCAAAGATACTTGTGTGCANATTTTATACGTGGTGATGCCTTTTATTTCAATGTTACTCTCTCAATTCGTCCTGCCCTCTCCTGCCCCTGCTGTGTCCGTTTGTCTGTTCTCTGTGTCCGAGTTTAACTCTTGCCCAGCAAATAGGGAGTTTTGGTAGTTTTCATCTGGTCACCTGATGATTCAGTAGCCATACACATCGTTCCGTGCAAGCAGAGCTGCAGGTTGTGGCAGACCCAGTAATATCGTTCAGTATGCTCGCTAAAAATGTGGGTCCTGAGTACAACTCCCAGGGAGGGAATGTGCCTCCTTCCCTGAAAAATGGAGACAGCCATAGTACTTATTCTGTAGGACTGATGAGAGCATAAACAAATAAAAGGTACTTAGAACAGCTCCCAGCAAATGGCATTTATTGGCAATTCACCAGAACTGCATTGACATCCTTGAGAGTGAGTGTGCTCTGGAATACAGAATACTCAGAGTGTCCCAGTTACACACAATGAATTCTGAACTTAGAAAACAGCGACAGAGACACAGTCTTCCTGTAAGAAGGAGAAGGGTGCTAGATTCTACTCCAGGGCACCTGGGGGGAAGTCAGGTTTTGTCTTTGTCTATATGGCAACCTCTTCAACCCAGCTTTAAACATTCCTTTACTCATCCTTAAGGCCATGGCTAAAAACACCAGTTCTGGAGCTGAATTGCCTGAGTTCAAATCCTTTCTCTCTATATAGAGAGGCTAATCACGTGCTGGGACAAGTTGAAGATCAGGTACTGATACATGTTGAGAGGCTAAATTTGATATTTAATAAAAATTCAATAGTGAGCATGGATAAGCCCAAACCTTGTTGAACTTCCATTTTTTCTAGGTGAATTTTTTTCTAAATGGAAAATCATCCATGCAAGAAAGCTCCACAAGTTTGTCATTGCTATGGGCTTCAGTCAAGCCCCGACTCTTCCTCTTACTGGCTTTGTAACTTCAGAAGTTATTTAACATCCCTAAGTGTTCCCTTTCTCATGTATGAAGTGGGGTAATGATACGACCAACCTCAAGAGGTCTGTGGTGAAGATTATACAAGACAACTCATAGGAAATGCCTCTCACCATGCCTGGGGCATAAAGACTGTTCATTATGTGTTAGATGGCGTTACTGCTCCTTCAGTGAACAAATATTTATTGATGTATTCTCCCATTTTATTTTTTAATTGGAGGAAAATTGCTTTACAAGCTTGTGCTGGTTTCTGCCATACAGCAACGCAAATCAACCATAATTATGCATGTATCACCTCCGCCAACTCCCTCCATCCCGCCCTCTAGGTCATCGCAGAGTGCTGAACTCAGTTCCTCGCATTCTAGAGCAACTCCTCACCAGCTGTCTGTTTCACACTTAGTGCATGGNCAAATCAACCATAATTATGCATGTATCACCTCCTCTGACTCCCTCCATCCCGCCCTCTAGGTCATCGCAGAGTGCTGAACTCAGTTCCTCGCATTCTAGAGCAACTCCTCACCAGCTGTCTGTTTCACACTTAGTGCATGGAAGTCGATGCTACCTTCCCATTCGTTCGCCTCTTTCCTTCCCCCACTGTGTCCACAAATCCATTCTCTAGTCTGTGTCTACGCTGCTTCCCTGCAACAAGTTCAATAACACCATTGCCTAAATTCCATATATATGTGTTAATATACAATATTTGCTTTTTTTCTCTTTCTGACTTCACTCTGTACAAAAGAACAAATGTTTATTGAGCTTTTTCCCATCAGAAATGCACCTGATGAAGGACACGAGTGAAATGAAAGGAAATCATCCTCGAATTGGGAGAAGGATGTGCTGATGGGCTTCAGAGAAAGACATTCCCCATGTCCGTTTGCCTGAGGGGCCACTGTGTCCTTGACAAAGCCCAAAGAGTGATACTGAGAACGAAAAAACTATGGTTTAAAAACCAAACTTGAGGAAAATGGCTCAGTGGACATTCTGCTAATCCTGGAGATGAATCTCTCATTGGAACTCCACCCAGCCAAAGAGCCGGGATGGGCTGGAATGAGATGATAAGAAAGTTCAGGGGACGCTGGGTGGTGGGGAGGTCGGTGAGTGTGATTAACTCTGTCTGCGACAACTCAGAATCCCGTTCCATCGGAGCCCTCTCAGCACTGCTGCTGTTGAGACAGTGCCTTGATTCCAATGGTGGCTGGAGGAGCCAGCTGCCTGTTTTGTGCTGAGAACCAACAGGCTGATGGACCTGGTAGGGCTGCTAGAGTGACTTTCACCTTTAACTGGTGCAAAACGACTCGGAGATGAAACTAACCAAGAAAACCAAAGCCCACTCGTGCTGTAACCTCCAGCTTGAGTTCACACCATCTCATTTGAGTTTACACCATTCCTGGGGTGAAGTTCTATCCCAGCATCCTTCCAGAGGCAGGAGAAAGGACGCATAGGATGGGCTAGGATCTTGAAGACTATCATTTGATACCACATATGGACACAACNCAGCTTGAGTTCACACCATCTCATTTGAGTTTACACCATTCCTGGGGTGAAGTTCTATCCCAGCATCCTTCCAGAGGCAGGAAAAAGGATGCATAGGATGGGCTAGGATCTTGAAGACTATCATTTGATACCACATATGGACACAACATTCATGTTCACTGAATACTCTCACTCAAGGACTCATTGCAAACCTCAAGGAGGTAGACTCTGAAGGGAGATTCAGTTTGCAGGTTGTCCACACAAAACTGGGCTGGAGAGTTCCCTTATGTGCACACGGGTGGTGATCAGACATATTTTTTATCCCCATGTCATGAATAAGAATCCAGATGCACAGAGAGCTGAGTGACTTTCCATAGAACCAAAGCTGGTTCACAGCCATCTCCATTAGAGCATCTCTCTTACAATCAGAAAGCTTCTGAGAGCTGGAGATAAGAGGTTTGTTCAGGGCCAGCTGGGGTGAGGGAGCGATATCAGATTACAATGCAATCCAGAGTCTTTAAAATTATTGGTCATAAATAGAAGCCAAGAGCTTGCAGAAACTCAAAGAATCATCCTCTGCAGGAGGGCGAGGATGGTGAAGCAAGTCTTTGGGTGGCAGCGAGCGTAGAGGCAGAGATACAAGAAAAGAAGCACACTGGTGTTTTCCTGAGAAAGCTGGTTTCATTCTGTCTTAGCATCTTAAAGGACTTCCTGAGGACAGGGGGCAAAGGAGGATTCAGGCTCAGGGCGCACTGGCAGGAAACACAGGGAGGGGGAGTGGGCGAGTGGTCCCCCCGTTCTACACACACACTGCTGGGTGCCCACTGCTGACGCTGCCGTCTAGCTGTACGCTCTCATGGGGTTTTCTTTCCACTTAGGCAGACAGGCCAGGCTGGAAGCCACTTCCTCCTCAACAGGCCAGCCCCAGGCCTTAAAGAACGGAGCCAGGTTCTTCTGCACCTTTTCAGAGAACTTCCTCACCCACAGGTTCATCTTGCCAGGGTTGTCACTGGGGACGTCAGAGAGGGTCTGGTACTCAGCGAAGAGCTTGATGAACGGCTCCCACCCAAAGGCCTCCTGGAGCTGGAAAAGGAGGAAGGGGCAAAATGAGATGTAAGTCTGTGAAATACTGCAGCATTCGTGTTCACGAGTGAATCTCATTTCCTGTGATTTCTGTGCGTGTGTTAAGTCGTTTTAGTTGTGTCCAACTCTTTGCCATTCCATGGACTGTAGCCCACCATGCTCCCCCGTCCATGGGATTCTCCAGGCAAGAATACTGGAATGGGTTGCCATTTCCTTCTCCAGGGGATCTTCCTGACCCAGGGATCGAACTCGCATCTCTTACATCTCCTGCTTTGGCAATGGGTTCTTTATCACCTGTGCCACCTGGGAAGCCATTGTTAGCTTTGCTTCCTTACTTGCCCCTGTCTCACCATCTTACTTCTGATCATTAACATGATCGTGTTGGCTCATTCCACTTTTTGGTCACAAACCCTGTACCCTTTGAATCTAGTAGGGGTCTAACACAAGGAACCTAATTGCTGAAAAGAGGTAAATCCTCAACAAATGACAGTTATCTCTGTTATCTGAAATTTCTTTAATTAAAAAGAAGTAGTATTCTCAGTTCCTAAGTGTTTTCTTTTCTTTTCTTTTCTTTTTTTCGTAAGTGTTTTCTTGACTTAGGCATCAGACAGATTTGAGCTTGACTGAGATGGGAATTCGGTCCCCAAATCTGGGAACATACAATATCTTTCAGACATAATAAAATCTTTTTTTTTCTTTCTTTTCAAGCCATCTCAGATCTGTGACTATTTTCATGGCTACTGTTTTTCTCTACGGGACACTGCCTTTGGAACAAGAAATTAGCAGGTATGTCACAAGTGGTTCAACATGTGAGTGACTTATACTTCTTAGGGAAGAACCTACCTGAAAGCCATGGGTAGGAGGCTCTTATTTGCTCAGATTATAGAAATTTTTGATTCCCTGGTGGCTCAGACAATAAAGGGTCTGCCTGCAATGTGAGAGACCTGAGTTCGATCCCTGGGTTGGGAAGATACCCTGGAGAAGGAAATGGCAACCCACTCCAGTATTCTTGCCTAGAGAATCCCATAGACAGGGGAGCCCAGTGGGCTACAGTCCATGGGGTTGCAAAGGGTCGAACATGACTGATCGACTTCACTTTCACTTTTCATAGAAATTTAGAGCTAGCAGCGATCTTGGGGTTTCCAAGATTTCCCCCTTTTATGGAGGAGAATCCTCTGAGTCTGGGGTATGAAACCACAAGGACAGGTGTACTTTGATCAGCTTCCCTGTGATCTCACGGCTGTGTTCTCACTGATGTGGCCTTGTGGGTCCTCCTGCTCATCTCTATTAATACATCACCACACTGAACATATTATTACACATATAACATTATGAAACATCTGCAGTGTGTCAGGTACTGCGCTAGGCAAAAATGATTAGGACTCTTGTCCTTCTAGAGGTCCCTGGTCAACCGGAGAGACACGTATAACAAATTATAAAAGAGGTTGGCTTGTCCAGGAGATGATGTTGGGAGAAGAGGACAAGAGAGCCAAGTTCTGACAGGTCATGTGGCAGGAAACAGACAAGATGTTCAGCACATTTCAGCTGCAGGAGGGAAGCAGAGAGGACATAGAAGCCGAACCGGCAAATGCGTTCCTAGTGGGAAGCAGCTCCGTAAACTGCAGGATAATCAAGGAGGTGGGAAAGTGGGAGCTGGAGGTGTCGGTGAAGGTCTGATGATGACCGGCCTCTGACACCCGTCGAAGTGTTTCCCCTTCCCTCTGAATGTGAAGGAGCACACTTGAGGGGCTTAACCACGGAATATTCAGATTATTTCGGAATTGGTGTGGAAGGCGGATGGAAGGTGGTTGAAGCAAGATGGGGGAAAAACTTAAGAGGCTTTGGGAGCAGAGAGGAGGATGCTGAGGATCTGGAATAAGGAAACAGCAGGAGGAAAGAGGGGGAGAAGACCTCCCGTAGGTTGAGAAAACAGAGGGTGCCCATCTGTCCTGAGACCAAGTCTTGGAGTCCAGGACGAGAGGTCTCCCCAGAGCTTTTGCAGAATGATACTCATGGCGAGTGGGTCAGCAGGTAGAGAGGAATGAGGGCTTTGCCTTACACTTCAGTGGCAACTACCATGTGGGGTCTGTTTCCCTGCAACCCTTAGACTGGCTCTAGAAGAATCCAGATCTGATGCAATGCAGTTATCTCATTGACTCTCACTCGGATCTTCAGAAAATGAATGAAAAAAGAAAAATCAAAGCGAGGGTTTGGAAGTGCAAACGCCTGGGCTTGTCACTCCTGACCATATGTTCTGGGCCCATCATTTAAATGTGTGATGTTGGTCAGGATGCTTAGACTCTCTGACTCAGTGTGGCTGTGCAATGTGAGCCATGACCATTATTTAGAGGGTCATAGCAGACAGGGCAGGAGATCTGACTGGGGCGTGGCTTTCACAGCTTGAAAATATTAAACTTCACAGCAGGATGGGAGAAGGGAAAGGGATTTCTGCTTATTTCATAGGAAATCAACTCACTTCGAGAGTTTGGTGTTCTGTTGGGTTGGTTATTTACTTATTCATTCTGAATACACTTTGGGTTCAAGTGGGTGGTGGAAACCTGACAATTTCGGTGACAGTTACCTCCTAAGAGGTCTTCTTGTGATGCAGTTGCCCCAACACTATGAAGGGATGCAGCACTCACTTGACCCCATAAAACTAAGGTGAGGGAGAGCAGAGCGAGACCATCACCATTTCCGAGGCGCTCATTAGCGGACAAACGACAAGCCAGCGAGTGGGAGAGACGTGACTCGGTCTCAGCGGTGTCTTACCCAGAATGTCTGCTCTTGCCCGAAATACCCAGAGACTGTATGTCTCTCTAGTTATTTTTTCTCATAATAGTCATCATTTTCTCTTACATATACAAAAGCACAGGAGGTGAGTGGGGCAGGTGTCATTATCTGCATTTTAGAGATATTTGACCTAAGAGGTACCACCACGCAGCCAGGGAAGGTGGTGGGCAGGCTGGTGGGGGTGGAAAGAACTTGGCGAGCTCCTGGGATCTGGCATGCCCCATGATGGAGGGTCTGGGAAATCCATCTCCCCGAATTTCTGCTCAGTACCTGCAGATATGTTTCCAGAGCTGTCCACACTTGCCAGTCACTCAGGGGGGCTCCCTTCGCCAGGTGTGTTTTGATCCTATTCTCCCGTGCTGGAGGGCTCAGATCAGGGTGGGCCTGAGCCCTGGGGATGCCCAGGACCGTCTCGTGCACGTACACCGACCACAGGTTGCAGGTGGCCTCAGTGGTGTGCGGGGGGAGCTCCCACTTCTCCTGCTGCTGGTTGTGGCCCAGCTCATGCACAGGGCCCCAGAGCCCGCGGCTTCTCATGCCCATCTCATAGATGAGCTCTGGCACTGACTCCAGGTGGCACATAATGGGGTAGCCTGCGTGCAGCCAGCCTGGGAACGCAAAGGCAGAATGAAGCAGGGGGGAGGGTCCACCCAAACCCATTTCCCTTCATTCCTCTCCACTGGGTAACTTTTCCTCACCATCCTGCCTGTACCCGATAATTCCAGAATCTCCCTGCTGACTTAGAAAGCTGATACCCCCTTGACTTGGTCCAAATAGTGCCCAGCCTCCTTCCCATACTTCCACTCTGGGGTTATGCCTCCTGCTTTCTGTGACCCCAAAGAGTATTAATTCTTTACACAGCCATTCCCACTAAAATTCAGTGCTTCCTTTCGTGTGAGTTTCCTTTGCATGCCCGTCTGCAACATTAGGTCTTGTATCCGAATCCGAGATCCTTGAGGCTAGGCAGTGTTATTCCTTCTCTTGTAGAAACCACTGTTGTCCAAATTCAACAGTGCTTTTTAACAATGAAAATCTTGCCCTTTGTTAAAAGATTACAAATATGGCCAAAGGAATTTTTTGAAAAATTCCCCCCCTTTTTTTAAGCAAAAGATGTCCTTCTTTTTTCTGCTGCTGCTGCTGTTAAGTCATTTCAGTCGTGTCCGACTCTGTGCAACCCCTTAGACGGCAGCCCACCAGGCTCCCCAGTCCCTGGGATTCTCCAGGCAAGAACACTGGAGTGGGTTGCCATTTCCTTCTCCAATGCATGAAAGCGAAAACTGAAAGTGACGTCGCTCAGTCGTGTCCGACTCTTAGCGACCCCATGGACTGCAGCCCACCAGGCTCCTCCGTCCATGGGATATTTCCAGGCAAGAGTACTGGAGTGGGGTGCCATTGCTTTTCCTCTAAACCACTAAATACTTAGTATAAATCTTTTTACCCCCTCTTTTCATTGCAAATCTGAATTATGGTTGAAGGAGATATCTCAGAGGTTTTAACATCTCCTTGAAACCGTCCTCATCAGCGTCTTGAAGTCCTAGTACCAGTTTTTCTGAGACTGTTCCACCCCTCTGTGAATTCTTACCCTGTAGGTGAACATGATTTACCTTTTTGCATGTAAACTTCTTTTCATTTCCATGTCTTCAGTGTATTTTTCTCCCGTTACTTTACCGGTAAAATTATGCCTTACACATATTGGATTTTAAAAGGCAAAATAAAGGTCAGCAGAAAGGAAGCAATAACAAAGATCAGGCAGAAAATAACTAAAATAGAGAGTCAAAAAACAATGGAAAAGATCAATAAAGCCAAGAACTGGTGTTTTGAAAGGACAGTCAACAAACTCTGGCCAGACTCACAAGAAGAGCAAGTGGACCCAAGTAAACAAAGTAACAAATGAAAGAGGAAAAATACCACAGAGATACAAAAAATCCTAGGAGAATACTATAAGCAGTTACATGCCAACAAACTGGACAAGACGAAATGGACAAGTTTCTTGGACCAGTTTCTAGAAACACACAGCCTGTGCAAACCGCGTCAAGAAACATAATTTGAACAGATCACTCACTCACTAGAAGTGAAACAGAATTGATATATAGAAAAATACCTCTGTACAAACAGGAAGTTCAGGACTGAATTGCTTCACTGAGGAACTCTACCCAACAAACACAGTAGAATTTATACCGATCCTTCTCAAACTCCCAAAAGACCGAAGAGGACAGAATCCACCCCAAACCATTCTAGGAAGCTGTCATCACTCTGATGCCAAAACCAGACAAGGATACTACAGAAAGGAAGGAAGGACGAATGAAAGAAAGAAAACAACAGGCCCCAAGAAATGCAAAATAGTAACGAGCACGTGTCTATCCGCTAGGAGCATCCCTCTGGAGCACCTACCGCCTGAGAGCTGCACATCAGCAACAATCCTCTCTGGACGGCGGAAAGGGAAGGGCTGGGCCGCCAGCCTGGCTATAGCCTCCATTATCTTGTCCCAGAGGCGGAGCAAGGGCTCCGGGTCCCCCAGGCCCCGGAGGTCTGCAGTCGGCACGGTCAAGATGATGTTATCTGTCGCCAGCTCTCCCCAGGGAGACTTGCTCTCCTGAATACAGCTCCTCCACGCCTCCAGCGATGTCTCACCTGGGAATAAACATCACAGAACCTGTCACCCACTTCCTCCAGCTCCCTTGAGCTGACCAGAAGGAGGATACTGGAATAAGGGACGATTACCGTGCACGTCTACATGCTGTGCAGAGAAAGCCGGGCCCCCAGACCCTCCCCTCTGTTCTGCCCTGAAGTCTCCATGGACACAGGGACTTCTCACTCCTGCCTCCACTGCCATTTCCAGCAGTCCCTTCTCCTTCTGTCCACCAATCCTTTGCCTCCGCTCCTTGGCACCCAGCCCACAACCACACAGCAGCCCCCGCTCTCCTCCTCCCCTCCACGTTCAGTCCACTCACCCAGCTTGTAATACGGGGCAGGCACAGCCCTCTCGATGGTGATGGACACGGGCCCGAGGTTACAGCCCTTGGGCACAATGACGTAGAGAAGGCCGCCCCAGAAGTTGCAGACTGACTGTTCAGTTCTGTCCATAGAGACCTGGTGAGTCACCACAGGGGCTCGAGACAGCTTGCTGGCATCCATCAAGTCATCAGTGTGGCAGCCAATCTGTAACTGGAAAGGCAGTTGCACCATGCGTGGGTGGAGCTGGTCCCTGGGCTGTGGGTGCGGGGTTGTGTGTGGGACTGTGTGATGGAAGGTTCTGAGAAAACTCCAGTTTCCCCTTTCTGTAAGTGGCACGTGCAGACCATGAGATGGTGGCAAAATCGTCACATGCACTGAACGGCACGTATTTCTAGGGTTTAAACAGCTCCACAGTGGACTGACGTTCCTGGGAGCTCCGTCAGTAGCTCCTCTGCCTGTAGAGCAAAACACCCGGGTTCGATCCCTGGGTTGGGAAGATTCCCTGGAGAAGGAAATGGCAAGCCACTCTAATGTTGTTGCCTGGAAAATCCCAGGGACAGAGGAACCTGGCAGGCTGCAGTCCATGGGGTTGCAAAGAATCGGATACGACTTAGTGACTAAACCACCAACACCACCACCACAGTGGACCAGCATCAAGCAGACCAGACATAACCCTGAGGCTGATACTGACTAGCAGCTCGTGGTGCCTCTGTACCAGACTGAACCTGGGCTCCTACACCAGGGACCAAGCCCTTGAGGTGGTTCTGATGTCGGGAATAAGGCAGAGGAAATCCTTGGCCGCCCTTCGTGCACAGACAGGAGGCCGTCCAGACACAGTGGGACACGGGATGAGGGGTCATCCCGCCCTCCCTTCCTGCTCAGACAGATTGAGTGCGTCTCATCTGGAGGCCTGGGACTGCTTTTCTCAGGGTTACTGCAAGTGAGTGTGAGAAGGGAGACTGACCCCCAAGAGGCCCTAACCGTGGTAGGAAGTGACCCTCAGAATTGAAGTAGGAACAATTTTAATTTGGCATCATGGTCTATTTTTGTGAGTGACAGGGTTATGCATACCCTTTAGGGATGAAGGAAAAGATGTAAAACCCAGAAAGGCCATGCTGGGGTAATGTCTGGTGTCCTTTCCCCCACATTCCTGTCGGAAGCTGGAGAGCTGAGGGCTTGTCTTAGAGACTGGGTCTGAGGTGAAGAGCTCTACACAAGCGCTCAGCTGGGTCCTCCTCTCTGTGACCCCATGGACTGCAGCCTGCCAGGCTCCTCCGTGTCCATGGGATTTTTCCAGGCCAGACTACTGGGAGTGGGTAGCCATTTCATTCTCCAGGGAGGCACTCTCTTAGGCTCCCAGAAACTTAGCTGCTTCATCTGTAATGTGGGTAGGATGATGCCTCCCTGCACTCTGGTAGAAGAGCAGTGAGCTGGGTGAGAATGAAAGCGTGAGGTGGTGGTGGGGTCCGAGCCTCACCCTCAGGCCGGCGCGGGCTGCAGCTTCACACAAGGAGACTTCTGTAAGTTGTCCGTTTGGGAGGTAAAGCCTTAGACTCATCCAGGTGTCATCGGCTGGGTGACAAAAGGCACAGTCAGCAAAGGCCGAGTTCTTGCAGCACCTCCCTGAGGGACAGCCCTGCCCTGCACACCTCAGCTCATCCTTGCTTCCTGCCTGAAGCCCACCTAAGCCCAGAGCAGAACCCCACTCCCATCTCCTTGAAAGGGCCTGATGGAGAAAGGAACTGGCCCACTGGACCTTTGACCCCTACAAGATCCCACAGAGCCCATGAGCCCCGCGCCTGTCCCCAGCCAGGCCCCTGGTGGCCTACTTGGGTTGCGTGCATCGATCTCCACTGTGTGTTCTGATGGGTGCAGATTGGGGCCGCTGGACCAGGCTCTAAGCTGCTGTGCCAGCTCGAAGAACTCAGTGCCAGAGCGCCCCAGCTCCGTGACCAGGCAGAGCACCACCGCCTCATAGGAGTCACCATCCACCGGATTATCCGGGCCTACAGCCGGTAATCCCGAAAGACACAGCTTCTCCCTCAGGAGCCGGTGCACGGAGGCATAGGCAGGGACCCCCTCTGAGGGAATCTGGAGGAAGCTGGGTCCATCCACTTTCAGTTTGAACAGCCAGTTCTTCTCCAAGTTGCTACCCTTGAGGTTCAAGTTAGCCTGGAATTCAGACAACGCCTTGCGGAAGTGGTAGTTGAGGCTGTCGGCGGAAGGGACCGGGAAACGGCCCGGTTTCAAGGTCCGAGGTAGGATGCTGAGGCCAAAGCTGTTCAGTATGATGTTACCGGGGAAATCAGCCAACGTGGAGCGGCCAGGGTTCTGGGAGGCCCACCACCAGGCATGGCCCCCAATCAGCAAGCCTCCCCCCTCGACCACAAACTCCTTCAGCTGCTTAGCCTCTTTGTCACTGTAAGCTGTACAGCAGTAGATGGACATGTCACTTGTCAGATGGGGCTCAAGACTGCACTCAAGACCACGCTCCACCAGCAGGGCATGCAGTTTGTCCAGACTGGTGTTCACCCCAACTTTGCCTGTCTGGCCTTTGGCCAGCCAGCGCACAGCGTTGAGTATAAAGGGTTCCAAACTGGGAGTGAAGAACATGCCCTCATGGGCAGCCAGGACCACACGGCCCTGGCCATAGTGGGCAGCTGCTAGGAAGCAGCGGAGAGAGGCGTCTAAGCCCAGGGGGAAGGCCAGGGCCCCGTGCACCAGCAGCTGCGAGGGGAGATTGCTTGTCCCGATGTCGAGCTCTGAGATCCCTTCCAGGAGCTGCTGCTGATCCTGCCTGAAGTCCTCCCCACATCTGGAAAAGGAACAAAGGGCCTGCCCTCAGATGGGGAACCACTGAGACCAGCTCACTGAATACAGAAATCTGGAGGGGTACAGAGGTTACACAGTTCACACCAATTTTCTCACTCTCATTAATAACACTGGAGATTTTGAACTCATTTTATTGCAGTGGTCTGGAACTGAACTCAGAGTATCTCTGAGGTACGCTTATTATTGAACATAGAAATGAATGAAGTTAAAAAGTACATCTATTCTTCAGAGTAACATTTCTGTAAAGAAGGCAGTATAGAACATCAAATCCCTCTCTCCACATGCTAGCTTTGATCTAGGAATGTGTTACAAGTAAACTCTTCATACTACATTTGAAGATTTATACACTCTTTTTAAAGGGCTTCCCAGGTGGTGCTAGTGGTAAAGAACCCACCTGCCAGTGCAGAAGACATAGGAGATAGGGATTCAATCCTTGGGTCGAAATCCTGCCATGCCTGCAGGAGGGCATGGCGACCCACTCCAGTATTCTTGCCTGAAGAATCCCATGGACAGAGAAGCCTGGTGGGCTACAGTCCATAGGATCACAAAGAGCCAGACACGACTGACGTGACTTAGCATGCACTCTTTTTAAAAAGTGTCACTTATATGTGATGACTGCATTTACTACTTGTTACTGAGAACAAGAAAGCTGACTGCCGAAGAATTGCTGCTTTTGAACTGTGGTGTTGGAGAAGACTCTTGAGAGTCTCTTGGACTTCAACGAGATCCAACCAGTCCATCCTAAAGGAGATCAGTCCTGAATATTCATTGGAAGGACTGATGCTGAAGCTGAAACTCCAATACTTTGGCCACCTGATGCAAAGAGCTGACTCACTGGAAAAGACCCTGATGCTGGGAAAGACTGAACACAGGAGGAGAAAGGGATAACAGAGGATGAGATGGTTGAATGGCATCACTGACTCAATGGACATGAGTTTGAGCGAGCTCCGGGAGTTGGTGCTGGGCAGGGAAGACGGAAGTGCTGCAGTCCATGGGATTGCAAAGATTTGGACACAACTGAGTGACTGGACTGAACACACACAGGGAGCTGACTCGCATGCCATAGTTTGCCAATCTCTGATGTAGAATCTAGATCACGCTTCTAATTTACAAGAAATATAGGGAACGAAGGAATTTATTTAACTTCACCACAGGGATTCGGTCAGCAAAACGCAGACTTTTTTGAAGGAAACACATTCTATACTATGGGGAAACTGTTCAGGATAAAGCACCTAGTTTCTTTAAGAAAAAAAACAGCAAGAGATAAGAAGAACTGGAAAGAAAACTCAGTATTATATAAGACATAGAAGTCATATCAAGCTATCAAAATATTTGGGTTTTAATAAAAGATCAATTAAAAAACTGTGAAAAAAAGACAATTATAGAAATGGATAATGATATTAAGAAATTATTACTTCTTTTAGATGTGATAATGGTACCTTCTGGTTATGTTTTCAAAACATAAACAAGACAAAATGTACTTCAGATTCCGTGGCAGAGATGAAGAAAAACAAGAAAACAGGTATAGTTTGCTGGATAGGAGTCCTTCGGAACTATTAAGAGGAATTAGTTGGTGAGATTTACCTGTTTGTCCCTCAGACTTAAAGAGAAGTTGGAATGAATCGGATCCACCCTGGTCCTCTGAATAACTCATCACTTCCCAACCCTTTCAGAGGGAACCAAGTCTAAGTGTGCCAGGCCTTAGGGCTGAGGACGCTGCTAACTGCTTTCTAAATATGTGTCTGCCCTTCCTTGACTGGTCTGATCTCCAGTCAAGATCAAACAAGTCATTACTAAACAAGTCAACCCTGAATATTCATTGGAAGGACTGATGCTGAACTTCAGTACTTTGGCCACCTGATGCAAAGAGTCAACTCATTGGAAAAGACCCTGATGCTGGGTAAGAGTGACAGCAGAAGGAGAAGGGGGTGGCAGAAAATGAGATGGTTACATAGCATCATTGACTCAATAGACGTGAATTTGAGCAAACTCCAGGAGATAGTGGAGGACAGAGGAGCCACGTGAGCTGTGGTCCACGGGGATGCAAAGAGTCAGACACAACTTGGCAACTGAACAACATGCCCTTCCTTACAGCAGAATCTTGACTTCTTCAGAGGTGCCAGTGCCCATTTAAAAATATTCAGCCCTTCAGGCCCTCTGGCAGCTAGAGTTGGCCAGGTTAGCTAATTTTGACCACTGAAACATTACAGAAGTCAGATAGTCAGGGCTCCCAGAAAATATATTACTATCTGCATTAAAAGAGACATATGCAGCAGGTATATTCCTTATAGCTTATTCTTGCTGGGGTGTAATTATATTGCCAANCAAAGAGCTGACTCACTGGAAAAGACCCTGATGCTGGGAAAGACTGAACACAGGAGGAGAAAGGGATAACAGAGGATGAGATGGTTGAATGGCATCACTGACTCAATGGACATGAGTTTGAGCGAGCTCCGGGAGTTGGTGCTGGGCAGGGAAGACGGAAGTGCTGCAGTCCATGGGATTGCAAAGATTTGGACACAACTGAGTGACTGGACTGAACACACACAGGGAGCTGACTCGCATGCCATAGTTTGCCAATCTCTGATGTAGAATCTAGATCACGCTTCTAATTTACAAGAAATATAGGGAACGAAGGAATTTATTTAACTTCACCACAGGGATTCGGTCAGCAAAACGCAGACTTTTTTGAAGGAAACACATTCTATACTATGGGGAAACTGTTCAGGATAAAGCACCTAGTTTCTTTAAGAAAAAAAACAGCAAGAGATAAGAAGAACTGGAAAGAAAACTCAGTATTATATAAGACATAGAAGTCATATCAAGCTATCAAAATATTTGGGTTTTAATAAAAGATCAATTAAAAAACTGTGAAAAAAAGACAATTATAGAAATGGATAATGATATTAAGAAATTATTACTTCTTTTAGATGTGATAATGGTACCTTCTGGTTATGTTTTCAAAACATAAACAAGACAAAATGTACTTCAGATTCCGTGGCAGAGATGAAGAAAAACAAGAAAACAGGTATAGTTTGCTGGATAGGAGTCCTTCGGAACTATTAAGAGGAATTAGTTGGTGAGATTTACCTGTTTGTCCCTCAGACTTAAAGAGAAGTTGGAATGAATCGGATCCACCCTGGTCCTCTGAATAACTCATCACTTCCCAACCCTTTCAGAGGGAACCAAGTCTAAGTGTGCCAGGCCTTAGGGCTGAGGACGCTGCTAACTGCTTTCTAAATATGTGTCTGCCCTTCCTTGACTGGTCTGATCTCCAGTCAAGATCAAACAAGTCATTACTAAACAAGTCAACCCTGAATATTCATTGGAAGGACTGATGCTGAACTTCAGTACTTTGGCCACCTGATGCAAAGAGTCAACTCATTGGAAAAGACCCTGATGCTGGGTAAGAGTGACAGCAGAAGGAGAAGGGGGTGGCAGAAAATGAGATGGTTACATAGCATCATTGACTCAATAGACGTGAATTTGAGCAAACTCCAGGAGATAGTGGAGGACAGAGGAGCCACGTGAGCTGTGGTCCACGGGGATGCAAAGAGTCAGACACAACTTGGCAACTGAACAACATGCCCTTCCTTACAGCAGAATCTTGACTTCTTCAGAGGTGCCAGTGCCCATTTAAAAATATTCAGCCCTTCAGGCCCTCTGGCAGCTAGAGTTGGCCAGGTTAGCTAATTTTGACCACTGAAACATTACAGAAGTCAGATAGTCAGGGCTCCCAGAAAATATATTACTATCTGCATTAAAAGAGACATATGCAGCAGGTATATTCCTTATAGCTTATTCTTGCTGGGGTGTAATTATATTGCCAAAATTAGCACTAGCAATCTTTTAGTCATAAGGATAAGTGTGAAGCATACCATAGGGAGGGGTGTGGGTCACGGAAGTGGTAAAGGGAAAGAGAGACAGAGATAGAGGGAGATTGGGAGAGAGAGAGAAAGAGAGGGCAAGAGAGGGAATGAATGAATATGCATGAATGAACCTGGGTTATCGTAAAGCAGGGAGTTAATGCCCCAGCCCTGACTACCTGCTTGGCCTTTGTTACACAAGAGAAGTAAACTGCAGGATGAGTCCCCCACAGCACGGGTTCCGTTACCTGCGGCCATGCCCAGTGAGCCACTGGTTTAATGAGTTACACAAAGCCACAAACATCCAAAACTTCTGACCTCCTCCAATCTTTCCTTTCCTAGTCCTGTACAGCTCCCTAAGTGGCAACCCCCATCATTAAAAGTATTTGATCATGGAAATCTCGACTCCTGTCTTCTCTCCTCACTCCAGTTCAGTCCAGCAGCCAAGGCTGGAGGCAGGAAAGAGCCAAGGTACTTGTCTCCCTCGAGCTGTGGCTCCGGCCGTCACTGTGTCTTCTCTCGGGCTCCAGTTCCCATCAGACATCCCTCCACCAGGACTCCCAGCTCTCCTGCTGAACAGGCCTAGCATAGCTCCAGCCTCTACCACTGAGCCACCTGCGAAGCCCCCACCCCGCCCAACCCAGGCATCAGACAGACTGATGAGTAAGACAAGCCCTTCTAACAGATTGCTTGTTGCTCTGGCCACAGACGGCAGGAAAAGTGAGAACTGAGCCCTTCCTGGGCCTTAGTGCATTACCGGTGTCTTTTCCTTTCTTTGTGGAGGTTCTGAAAAGCAGTAGAAAATCATGTGTATTAAAGTGGAAGCTCACTGATGAGGAGGATCAGATCTATTGTGGACACGCATCAGACTCCCAGTAGGGAAACCCCACTCACCTGACCTGGAGAGGGATCATGGGCACCGTCTTGGAGACCTTGAAGCAGCCTTTGTCCCCATAGGTGTCAGTGAAGTACACTCCAGCCACACTGGTCACCTGGTTCCCTGGGAACTTGGACAGCACCCTGTCACTGCCGTTCTGACTGGCCCAGTACCAGGCCTGGCCCCCGATGAGCAAGCCCCCACCACGTTTCACAAACTGGATCAGCGCCGCAGTCATGGTGTCATTGTAGGCACTGATGCAGTAAACCTCTATGGGTTCTTCCGGTTCTGGGTGAACCCGTGCCTCTACCCCGGAGCCCTCCAGGATGTGTGCTAGTGATGCCAGGGATGGGTGCACACCAACAGTCGCCCCAGGAGAGGGAGAGAGCCAGCGCACCGCATTGAGAAGAAACGGGGCCAGGCCAGCATCCAGCAGATAGCCCTCATGGGACACCACCACCAGGCGGCCTTGGCCATAGAAGGAGGCCGCAATGAGGACCTGGCCTTTGTCATTCACCATCACTGGGAAGGCGGCCTCTCCAGTAAGAAGGAGTTCACTGGGAACAGGGTCTTCGGGTACCTCCCAGCTTGTCACTCCATCCATGAGGGCCTCAAAGGCAGCCGCAGGAGTTGTCGCCATGGTTCAATGAGCTGCAGGAGGTGGAAGCAAAGATGCAGCTTGGTCAGAACAAAGGGAGAAATGTGCGGGGCAAAAAAAAAGAAAGAAAGAAAACTAAAAGCATTCAGGGACTGCCTTGGTATTCCACTGGTTAAGAATCTGCCTTGTAATCCAAGGAACACAGGTTTGATCCCTGGTCCAGGAGCTAAGATCCCACATGCAGCAGGGCCATAAGCCACTCTTGCACCCCAACAGTGAGCTGGTAGAGAGGATCCCACAAGCCACAGCTAAGACCTTGTGCAGCCATAAATAAATCCATAAATAATGCATTCAGACGAAAACCACTTGTTAGGTACCCCGAGTGGTGGAAGGCCCGGGAGTTCAGCAAGGAAGGAACACAGCAGACAAGGTCCCTGCTTTCATGAATCTAATATTTGAAAAGGGGAAGGACAATAATTAGGTAGACAAGCAGATAAAATGCAGCCATTAATAATCGTTAGATGAAAATAAAACACTGTGATGTGATATCCAGCAACCAGAAAATTACTTTAGATGGGGTTATAGTAAAGGCCTACATGAGAGAGTGACATTGAAGCTAAGACCTGAGATTTAAGTTGAGACCTGAAATGCTGCAAGCAAGCACTTTTTTTTTTTAACTTTTTATTTTACATTGTATTGTGGTAGAGTCGATTAACAGTATCCTGATAAGTTTCAGGTAAACAGTGATGGTAATGCAACTCAAGCATACACATACATGTATCCATTCTCTCCCAAACTCCCCACCCCGCCAGGCTGCCACACAACACTGAGAAGAGTTCTCTGTGTCATGCAGTAGTTGTTTTTCCATTTTAAATATGCAGGGTGGACACATCCATTCAGAACTTCCGAACTATCCCTTCCCTGCAGCCTTCCCTCTGGGAACCTTTGAACAGAGAGAAGCCCCATAGGGGCTGCAGAGGCAGAACCTGAGCGGTGTGAGGGTGGGGCTGGATTCCACAGGAGCAAGAAGATCAAAGTGAGAGTTAACCTGAGATGACTCAGGACATTATTTCTCTGGACAAAAAGGTCAGTTGACCTTGCAGAAACAAAATCTCTTCTGGTAGCTCTGACGAAATGACTGGGAAACATCTCCCAGTCTACTAGGTCTGCCCTCACTAGGGAGTTCCCCACCCCTACTCTGGGGAACATTCTGAGGTTTACCAGGACTTTGAAAATTTGGTGGGCCTAAAACTGAGTTCTTTTTCCCTTCAGAGCAGCTCCTCTTGGATAAACTATTTATACGCCGGTCTTCCCATTTGTATAAAGAGAATAGTACACACGTCCCTTGGAGGAGTGTTTTGGAAGATGAAGAGAATGCTGATAAAAACGTCCAGTGTCAGGTATGCAAGGAGAACAGAAATCACGAGTGTCTGTCCCTTTGCTGTGCTTTCTGGCCTCTCCAAGCGACAAGAGCCAGGTGGCAGGTGCGCTATGTGCCCCAGACCGCATCAAACAGCAGCCCTGGAGAACTCTCCTGGGCGCTGGGAGACCTTCTCACCTGGGCAAGGGGCCAGGGGCAGCCCTGAAGTGGTGGTGAGCTGATGTGGGGCAAGCTTCCCCTGGGGTAGAGCCATCCTACGTGCACTCTGGAGCCCCTCAGGGGTTACCCCAGGAATCGGGCTCCAGCTGCCCCCAGCGGTAAACAGCTCAGCGAGAGGTCCTTCCTTACTGGACCAGGTTCCTTCCCGGTTTCCTCCTCTCCACATCCTCACTGTGCAGTTCTGGGCTCACTTCCCAAGTAAACTACCTGTGCTCAGGTCCTTCTATCAGGCTTGGCTTTGGGGAACCACCGAAACTGACAAATACCAAGCCCTTCCCTTCCCTCCTGCGTCCTGTTTCCATACACTGTCAGCCACCTCCATTTTGCCCTTGTTTTTCCCATGTATCAAATACCACTCCCTTCAATATACATTCCTATCCAGAGGAGACCAAGCTGGTTTCTGTCCTTAAGATGCATTCTGTGGTCTCATCTACAATCTTCCTCAAGCCTACTCACGTCTCGTCCTCATCAGTTTCATCCACCTCCCCAGGTAAAGCTGAGTGCCTCCCCCTGGGTTTTAAGCCTGCAGAGTCTGGGCTTTCCACAGTTTTCTAGACTTTTTTTCCTTTCACTTTCTCCACCAATTCTCTAGAAGGCTTGGCTCCTTAAGTATACCCAGTATTCCTCATAAAACTCTAGCTCCTTTTCTTTCTTTCTTTCTTTCTTTCTTTCTTTTTTTTTAACTATCCTTCCCATCTGAGGGGCTTCCCTGGTGGCTCAGATTGTAACAATCCTGCCTGCAATGTGGGAGACCTGGCTTGGAGTCCTGATCCAGGGATCCTCTTGGAGAAGGGAATGGCAACTCACTCCAGTATTCTTGCCTGGGAAATCCCATGGACAGAGAAGCCTGGTGAGCCTCAGTCCATGGGGCTGCAAAAAGTCGAACAGGACTGAGTAATTAAACAACAACAACACATCTATTGCCTTATTCTGAATATTGCCCGCTGGAAAGCGAATTCACAAAAAAGTACTAGTCTCCAGCTGGAGTATGAAACCAGAGGGTGAATGATTTCAGTATGTGGGTTTGGGATGGAAAAGCGCAGCGAGAGATCAGGAAGTCTGAGGTCAAGCCTCTGACAAGACAAGTGAGCTTTTTCGTGAATCCGAGCCTTCCTAGTTTTACAGGAAAAGCACACACACACACACAAACAAAACAAAACAAAACAAAACAAAACAAAACACCCACAGGAGATGAGAAAAAAAGACATTCTCAGAACTCTGACTACACCTGTCACTACGTTCGCATGCATGCGCACGCACCCACAAACACACCCCCATACAACCACACATCTGTCAAATTCTTGACCCAGAAATGCAAAGAGGCAAGAGCAAAGCGTTTCGAGACAAAGAAAATAGGAAAAGGAAGGGCGAGAGGAAACCAGAACGTGAACCTGAGGAGACCAGACACACCGCGACTGCCCACCGCCTGGAACGATCTCCGGCCTGCATCTGGCACCTGCGGGCGCACCGGTCTCCCCAGGTCCTCGGTCCCTGCCCGAAGCCACCCACCCCACCCAACTGACGCGCTCGGACCCGCGAACTCACGCTACGGCGGGCCGGGTGCGGGGAGCGGACCAGGGCGCAGGTACGGATGAGGAGGCGCTACCTGTGCGCCGAGACTTGTAGA
>SJYV01036891.1:210349-260511 GCA_006410875.1 Neotragus pygmaeus | reverse complement strand
CCTTGTGTCAGGGCGGAAATCAGACACTGACGAGACCAGCAAACAGAAGAAGCTAAACAGAGGGAACCGCCTTGAAAGTGACCCCACACTGCCCACAACACCAGAGAAAGTCCCAGAAATATCTTTACTATTTTTATGACCATTCTCTTTTTTTGTTGTTGTTTATTTTGTTGTTTGATTGTTTTTTCTTCTTTTCTTTTTCTTCTCCTTTTTTTTAAACTTTTTAAAATTTTTAAGTCCTCTATTACTCCTTTAATTTTAATTTTTATAACCTACTATCACTTTTCAAAAAAAAAGACCCTATTTTTAAAGCAAATACTGTATATATATTTTTTGTGTGTGGTTGTTGTTGTTGTTTTTTAATAATTCTCATGACTTTTTTTTTCTTCTTCTTGTTCTTCTTTTCTTTAATATTGTGTTTTTGAAAATCCAACCTCTACTCTATATTTTTAATCTTTTCTTTTCGGTATTTGTTGTCAATTTTGTACATTTAAAAACCTAATCTTCAGTACTCAATTTTACCTGAGAGCGCGATTACTGGCTTGACCACTCTCTCCTCCTTTGGACTTTCCTTTTTCTCCACCAGGTTGTCTCTGTCTCCTCCCTCCCCCTTCTGTTCTCTACCCAACTCTGTGAATCTCTATGTGTTCCAGACAATGGAGAACACTTAGGGAACTGGTTACTGGCTGGATCTGTCTCTCTCCTTTTCATTTCCCTCTTTTATCCTCCTGGCCACCTCTGTCTACTTCCTCCCTCTCCTCTCCCCTGTACAACTCCATGAATATCTCTGAGCAGTCCAGACTGAGGAGCGCACATAAGGAAGTGATTACTGGCTAGCCTGCTCTCTCCTCTTTTGATCCCACCTCATCTCATTCCAGTCACTTCTAACTACTCCCTCCCTCTTCTCTTCTCCATGTAACTCAGTGAACCTCTCCGGATATCCCTCAATGTGGAGAAATTTTTCATTTTTAACCTAGATGTTTTATCATCACTGCTGTATAGATGGAGAAATGTTGAGGCTACTGTAAAAATAAAACTGAAAACCAGAAGCAAGAGGCTTAAGTTCAAATCCTGAGAACATCGGAGAACTCCTGAATGCAGGGAACATTAATCAATAGGAGCTCATCAAATGCCTCCATACCTACACTGAAACCAAGCACCACCCAAGNTGCTATATAGAAGAAGAAGTCTTGAGACAACTGTAAAAATAATACTGAAAACCAGAAGCAGGTGGCTTAAGTCCAAACCCTGAGAACACCAGAGAACTCCTGACTCCAGGGAACATTCATTGACAGGAGCTTATCAAACGCCTCCATACCTACACATACCAAGCACCACCCAAGGGCCAAAAAGTTCCAGAGCAAGACATACCAAGCAAATTCTCTAGCAACACAGGAACAGCCCTGGCTCCAACATACAGGTTGCCCAAAGTTACTCCAAAACCACTGGTATCTCATAACTCATTACTGGACACTTATTGCACTCCAGCGAGAAGAAATCCAGTTCCACCCACCAGAACACTGACACAAGCTTCCTTAACCAAGAAACCTTGACAAGCCACCTGTACAACCCCACCCAAAGTGAGGAAACTCCACAATAAAGAGAACTCCACAAACTGCCAGAATACAGAAAGGCCACCCAAGACACAGCAATATAAACAAGATGAACAGACAGAGGAATACCCAGCAGGTAAAGGAACAGAATAAATGCCCATCAAACCAAACAAAAGAGGAAGAGATAAGGGAATCTACCTGATAAAGAATTCCGAATAATGATAGTGAAAATGATCCAAAATCTTGAAATAAAAATGGAATCACAGATAAATAGCCTGGAGATAAGGATTGAGAAGATGCAAGAAAGGTTTAACAAGGACCTAGAAGAAATAACAGAGNTAGGAGAGAGTGCCGGTAGGGACAGGGCAATGCGGGCATAGTTGAGGGTGTTATAAAGATGTGGACTTTAGATCCCTATTTTATAACCTGTCTTTCCTTCGGGGCTAACATTGGTTATACATGTAAATCATTGCTCTGTTTATGGAGTTACCGGATGTGTCTGTTTTTCTTAAAGGATCATGACTGTCTGTTTACAAAAATTACTTAAAAGCATCCATTAATGTCACATCCTCATTGAATTTTCACATGTACTGGACACTTCGCTCATATTCTCTTCTGTCTCAGATCTCGAATCATTGTAAAACAGGTGGTACCTCCTCCGGTATCTTCCTATCCAGTTCCATTTTTTGTATTTTCATTTTAAAAATTTATTTCTAACTTCTTCTTTGATAAAGATACACTTGGGTAAACTCCATTTCTTAAAAATGTTTTGTTTGTTTGTTTTCTTGTAGGGTATAGTCTATTAACAGACAATGTTGTGATAGCTTAAGGTGCACAGGCAAGGGACTCAGCCATACGTATGCATGTATCCATTCTCCCCCAAACTCCCCTCCCATCCAGGTTGCCACATAACATTGAGCAGAGGTCCATGTGCTATACAGTAGGTCCTTGTTGGTTATCCATTTTAAACATAGCAGTATGTACGTGTCCATCCCAAACTCCCTAACTATCCCTCCACCATCCTTCCCTCATCCTTCCCCTCCCCTGCAACCATAAGTTTGTTCTCTAAGTCTACGAGTCTCTTTCTGTCTTATAAGCAAGTTTATTTGTATCATTTGTTTTAGATTCAACATATAAGAGATGTCATAAGATACTTCTCCTTTTCTGTCTTACTTCACTCATGACACTCTCTTGGTCCATTCATGTTGTCACAAATGGCATTATTTCATTCTTTTTAATGGCTGAGTAATATTCCATGGTGTATGTGTACCACATCTGCTGTAGCCATTCCTCTTAAACTCCATTTCTTGCCTCTCTGTATAGAACATGCCATTTCTTCACTGCAGATCACCCTCTCCTTTGCCAAAAGTGAAAGTGAAGTCGCTCAGTTATGTCCGACTTTTTGTGACCCCGTGGACTGTAGCCCACCCGGCTCCTCCATCCATGGGATTCTCCAAGCAAGAATACTGGAGTAGGTTGCCATTTCCTTCTCCANTGGAACTCTCTTGCTTTTTCCATGATCCAGCAGATGCTGGCAGTTTGATCTCTGGTTCCTTTGCCTTTTCTAAAACCAGCTTGAACATCAGGGAGTTCACGGTTCACATATTGCTGAAGCCTGGCTTGGAGAATTTTGAGCATTACTTTACTAGCAGGTGAGATGAGTTCAATTGTGTGGTAGTTTGAGCATTCTTTGGCATTGCCTTTCTTTGGGATTGAAATGAAAACTGACTTTTTCCAGTCCTGTGGCCACTGCTGAGTTTTCCAAATTTGCTGGCATATTGAGTGAGTGCAGCACTTTCACAGCATCATCTTTCAGGATTTGAAACAGCTCAACTGGAATTCCATCACCTCCACTAGCTGTGTTCGTAGTGATGCTTTCCAAGGCCCACTTGACTTCAAATTCCAGGATGTCTGGCTCTAGATTAGCGATCACACCATCATGATCATCTGGATAGTGAAGATCTTTTTTGTACAGTTCTTTTGTGTATTCTTGCCACCTCCTGTGAGGGGACCCCCATAAATTGCTGTCAATATCCCAGATTACTCAATACCAGGGACTGTTATGTGAGAATCCCCACGTTAGTATTGAGACTTGTCAGGCCCTGAATTCAGCCACTCTCCTTCCTGTGGGAGAATGTGGGCCCTCACATGATTGCAAGGAAATCCTAGAAGAAGTTTATGCCAGCAGACCTGACTTGAGAGACCAGCCAATCCCAGATCCAGAATGGGTCCTGTACATGGCACCAGCCTGGCGAAACAAGGACAGCGAGCGTTGGGATACGCAGTCATCACGGAAGAAGCCACCGCTGAGGCCAGCTCTCTGCCATTACACTGGTCTTCTCAATGGGCCGAACTATGTGCTCTAATCTGGGCCCTCCAGCTCTCAAAAGGCAAGAAGACAAACATTTACACAGACTCCAGATATGCTTTTGCTACTTTACATGTACACGGGGCTTTATATAAACAGCGAGGTCTTCTGACAGCTAACAGAAAGGATATTAAAAACAAAGAAGAAATCTCCACTCTATAAGATGCTGTATGGGAACCTGAAAAGGTAGCAGTGATGCATTGTTGGGGTCACCAAAAGGAAGACACCCCACAAACAGGGGGAAACCAAACTAGCAGATAAAGTCGCAAAACATGTGGCTGAGAAATGTGGGCCTGCTGGTGGGGGATCCATCAGAACCTGTGTACCCTCAAAAATGCCTGAGTGAGCTTGAACTCTCCCACAGTATACTCCGGCCCAAGACCAGCTGACTGAAGGAGAAAGGGCCACCAAAAATGAGGAAGGGCAATGCTGCTCCAGGACACAAACAAAAATCTCCAGGAGTACAGATAAAAGGCACTCTAAGTGGACTTTAAACCCTGCCGACACTCAAGGTATGTACCTTCTCAGGATGGGTGGAGGCCTCCCCCACTCCAACTGAAAGAGCAAATGAAGTGGCTTGTTGTCTGCTTCGAGAAATAATCCCCAGATTGTGTTCCCAACCAGTACAGGATCAGACAATGGTCCTGCCTTTGTACCCGACTTAATTCAACAGGTGTGTAAAGCTCTAAATATCAAGTGGAAATTACAAATGGCATATAGGCCCCAGAATTCTGGAATGGTGGAATGAACCAACCAGATGCTTAAAAGAGACCCTCTCCAAGTGGATCATAGAGACTAACTGCTCCTGGGTGGACTTGCTTCCAAAGGCTCTGCTCAGACTCAGGATGACCCCACGGTCACATGGCTATTCTCCATATGAAGTTGTGTAAGGGAGGCCCCCTCCCATTGTAAAACAGGTGTCAACAAATTTGCCTAGGGTAAGGGGAGATGAGATTTCACAGCAGATGGAACAACTGTGTAAGGTAATAAGTCAGGTAACTAAGTTTGTACAAGAAAGGATGCTGTTTCCCCTTGGGGAACAGATTCATGTGTTTGTGCCCGTGGATCAGGTGTGGTCAAGGGCTGGAAACACGACTCCTTGGCCCCACATTGGAAGGGTCCATATACTGTTGTTCTAATCAGCCCTACAGCAGTTAAAATTGCAGGTGTCACTCCCTGGATCCACCACATGTGGCTGAAGAGAGCATACCACGCAGACCCAGAGGACACCGAGTGGACTACACAAAAGGACCCCACTGATCCCTGTGAAACCAAGATCATCTTAAAGAAGAAAAAGAGATGAAGCTCTACAAGCAACTGCTGCTACAAGGACTTGCTGGTATCATCTTGAGACTAACCATAGTTTCAGCACAAGGAGGGACCTGTGGTATAATTAACGTTGAATATTGTGTATATATTCCTGATTTATCTGGCAATATATCAGCCACCCTAGATGACATGAAAGGTCAGGTAAAAGTTATGTCTGATGATAATCTTCCTTTTTGGACTTCAGTCCTATCTTGGGTGAAGGGTGATTGGTGGAAAACTATATTTACCATTATTATAGTTGCCTTGATAGTTCTACTTTGTGGACCCTTTATTTTACAATGTATTTATTGTGAACTTTGCAACTCAGAGGTTGATGTCGTTCTCCCAAATTGGCGGTTGGAGAGTCAGGGTGCAATATATCCCTGTGAATGATGTTCATACTATGAGTTAAGAGCATCAAGAGGTGGGGAATGAAGGAGGAAACAGAACAGGCTCTATCTTGAAAGCAGGACTCCATCTTGGGCTGGGCTGTAGACTTTGAGCTATATGCCCAGTATCTATGGAAATGACATACCAACTGGAAAAACAGACCCCCTGGATGGAAGAGCCCCAGGGTTCGTACCTAGACTCTCTGTTGCCTAAAAGAAAACCCTGATTATCTGTGTAACTGAATAGAATCATAAATTCTATTATGCTTATTGGGGTGTGACCACAGGCCTATTCATAAGAGTCCACTGTTAACTACCTAGGCTTAAGGCATATGAATCACGGGTTAACTTTGATTCTATCTTTTTCATTTGTTCAGATTAGTTTTGGGGAATTTGGGGAGGTGGGTTTGGGCACATACACTTAGGGTATATAAGGTTTTCAGAAAAACTAGTCGGGGTCCTTGGCTAAGAGGAGACTCTGCCATGGGCCACCGGTGTAATAAACTTCACTCCACTATCTGCATCATCCTTCTGAGTGAGTTTGTTTCCCGGAATGCGTGGCTACAACAACATAATGCTGTATTATTTGTCTATTTCCCTTTGGATCTCTACCAAAATATACTTTCAGCATTTTAAAGCAGTTTTTTAAAAAAATTCTTTGAGAGTGGGGGCAAGCAGGAATGAAGCGCTGATATTTATTTTAGTATGTTGTGAAACGCTTCTGGTTTTGGGTGGGATTGTGTCTCCCCAAAATTCCATGTTGAAGTCTCAATTCTCTGTACCTCCGAGTGTAACTGTATTTGGAGGGAAGGTCTTTAAAGAGGTGACTGAATTAAAATGCCAGTGAGGTGGATCCCTAATCCAGGAGACCGGTGTCCCCGTGAGAAGAGGATGAGACACTGGGCATGCTCTCACAGGGAGGACAAACTGTGAGATCATGGCGAGAAATTGAGGGCCCTAAGCTGTAGATCAGGTCCTCAGGGAAACCGAACCCCGCCAGGACCTTGATCTTGGGCTTCTACTCTCCAGAACCACAAGAAGTAAATTCTTGTTCTTTAAGCAAAAGGCAACTCAGAATTACCTAATCAGTAAGTTCTGTCCGTAAGTTAGTGGTTAAATTAGTCTACATCTTACAACGTATTAACTAAAAAAAGATGTACACCTTGAGAGTTTTCACTTAAGTTTTTATTTGGAGCAATATGAGAACTGCAGCCCGGGAGAGAGCACTCAGATATCTCTGAGAAACTGTTCCAAAGAGGTAGAGGGGAAGGACAGAATATACGTGATTCTGGTAAAGGGCAAGTACATGCAGTCAAGCACATATTTTTTTGTAGAAAGCTTCTGCTGGTCTCGTGAAGCTTCTGCTAGTCACGAGAAACAAGCATCATCACAAAGGACTTTAGTGCTTTTCTAGAGATGAGGAGATACAAGAACTGGGCTCATAAAATCAGCTCCTGAAAATATCTCACTATCTGAAGACTTGTCCTGCCAGTTTTCCAGGAGCACAGAATGCCTCATTTCTGCTTTCCACCCTGAACTCCTTCAGCGAGTGTTGAAAATCAGCAGCTGTAGCAGCACATGCTTTAATCCTTGAAGAGGTAGATGGCAAGAGCTGATGGCAAGTGCCAATCTGTAAATGACAAGCGGAACCCTTTCCTACTGTTAAAAGAAATAGAATAAATCTGCAAATACTAGTATGAAAGTGTTGAAAAGCTTAATGTTTAAAATGTTTCTGTTATGGGACTTGCCCGGCAATCCAGTGGTTCAGACTCCACTTTCCAATGTAGGGGGTGGGAGTTCCATCCCCTTAGGTCTCGGGAAACTAAGACCTCTCATGACTCCCAGTCTAAAAACCCAAAACATATGACAGAAGTAACAAATTCAATAAAAGACTTTTAAAATGGTCCTGATGAAAGAATCTTAAAGAATAAAATGTGTTGGTTAGTGTGTGTAGTATTACCTTGTTAATGTTATTAGAAAAAGCTTTTATATAGATACGCAGCTGTTGCCACTGCGGTGTGTGTGCGTGTGTGCGTGTGTGTGAAGAACTTGATAACCATGATTATTTCTAGGGTGTTTGGGAATGGAAAATATTTTTTATCTACTGTAGTTCTTTTTTTTAAATATAGTTTTTATTTTTCTTTTGGTTTTATTTTGATATATAACTGATGTACAGTGCTATGTAAGTTTAGGGTGTGCAACATAATGATTTGATTTATATATGTTGTGAAATGATTATCACAGTAAATTTAGTGAACATCCATCATCTCATATAAATGCAAAATTAAAAAAATAGAAAACTTTTTTTTCTGTATGATAACAGTTAGGATTTACTCTCTGAACAACCTTCATACATAAGGTATAGCATGTTTATTATCTTTATCATACTGTACATTATATCTTATTTGTGTTATAACTGGGAGTTTGTACCTTGTGACTGCCTTCATCCAATTTGCCCTCTTCCCATACCTGGCCTCTGGTAACCACAAATCTGATCTCTTTCTCTATGAGTTTGTTTGCTTTTGAAGTATAAGTGATCTACAACATCATGGTGGTTTTTATATAACATAGTGATTTAAGAAGAGTTACAGTATGTAGTGGGGAAACTTGCCACCAGGCTTCCCAGGTGGTGCCAGCAGTAAAGAGCCCACCTGCCAGTGCAGGAGACGTAAGAGACGTGGATTTAACCTCTGGGTCAGGAAGATCATCTGGAGGAGGGCATGGTAACCCACTCCAATACACTTGCATGGAGAATTCCATGGACAGAGGAGATGGGTGGGATACAGTCCACAGGGTTGCAAAGAGTTGGATGTGACTGAAGCCACTTATCACGTACACATGCCTACATTTAAAATAATCTCTGTGATAAATCTAGTTGTCATCTATTACTGTACAAAGATATTACATAATTATTGACTATATTCCTCATGCTGTACATTTCATACCTGTGACTCATTTATTTTGTGACTAAAAGTTTGTATCACTCAATCTCCTTCACCTATTCCCCCACATACCCCCTCTCCCCTCTGGCAACCACCTGTTTGTTCTCTGTATCTATGACTCTCTTTTGGTTTAGTTATGTTTGTTTATTTGTTTTGCTTTTTCAATTCCTCATATAAGTGAAATCATACAATATTTGTCTTTCTTGTCTAATTTATTGTGGTTATTTTAATACCCTCTAGGTCCATCCATGTTGTTGAAAGTGACAAGATTTCATTCTATTTTATGGCTGAGTAAGGGAATGGCAACCCACTCCTATATTCTTGCCTGGAGAATTTCATGGACGGAAGAGCCTTGTGGCTACAGTCCAAGGGTCACAAAGAGTTGGGCACTACTGAGTGACTGAACTGAGTTGCAAAATTCAGTTCAATCTCCTTCCACAGAAAATGAATGATTGAGCTGAATTGCAAAACTCAGTGCAATCTCCTTCCATAGAAAATGACTCTTTTTCTTATCTTAGTTCAGTCATCACTTGCTTAGAAAAAGACTTTCCTAATCTCCAGGCTATACTAAATCCTACTCCTGGTAGCCTAACACTAAATATGTGTGCTTCTTAGATCTTATCCAGGCTGTAATTTTACATTCATTTGTATAATCATTTGATTAACATTATTCTTTCTCATCGGCTTGTATAATCTGAGTGTAAAGTCCGTCTTTTTTTGCCCACTATTGTCTGTTTCATTTCTGGCATGTAGTATCTTAATGCATACATAAGTGTATGTTGAGTAAACATGTATATAGTGAATGTTCAAGAAATGTCTGTTGAATTAGTGAGTAAATAAGTCTTTTGTCAGTAGCAGAAACCTATTTGGCAGAGAACAAAATGCAATCAGATTTCAGAAAGAAAGAACATGCAGAAGCCTATACAAGGAAGACGATCAGATAAGACAGATGGGAATTCTGAATACTTCAGAGTGGAAACCAGTTGTAAAGGCAAGGTTAGTTGAGCTCTTTGTCACATACCAGGAAACAACTGAGCTTTGGGAATCAAAGTGGGAAATGGATACTGAGGGTGATCAGGCAAGTTTCATGTCAGTGCTGAGTTCAAGGTCTCTTTTGTGAGTTTGCTCTCTTAAGTTTTAACTAGTTTCTACTTACAGCAACCTCAGTCTTTATGGTGAAGTACTATATTTATTGATATTTTTACCATATTGTTCTTAAGGACTAATGAGAATATTGTGGTGTTGATCTAATAGAAGAAAGGGTTTCAAACAAAGGTGGTTTTCCAGGGTCAGAGAGCAGAAGCAGGCCCACCATCTACCATTTGGGAGCAAGGTTGCCTGAAGAATGGAAACAAAGTGACACAAGGAAGAACATAAGGGTCCATTTAAAAAACTGGGAAATGAAAGATGGTGATCAGCATGGGTCCAACTAAGTCATGTAAAGGTGAGGACCCTCAGGCCTTTCCTCCCACCCAGAACACAGAAACTGGTCTATGAAAGTCAGCATATTCTCACTGGGCACCTATTCTGTGACACGCTGTAGGAGATGGAGAGGATACTGTGGTCAGTAAGTCTAGGGAAGGGAGAAAACAGGAAACTACGCTATCACATGGATTTATCTAGGTGCTGAATTGGCTGCAAATTAAGTGCAAGGGAACAGAAAGGAAGAAACAATTGCTTCTAATCAGGGTATCAGAAAAGAACTTACAGAGGTAACACTAAAACTTAACTTTGGAAAAATGTGCATTACAATGCGAAGCTGTCATAATCCACAGCATGAAGGCGTGAGTGTGGAAAGCTTAGTCTGAGAAAGAGAAAACGTTCATGGTGAGGGAAGCTTGTTAACAAGACATATCCATAGTGGTAGCTCTACAGAGCTGGGCCAGGTTTTAAGCAATTTTGGCAGGTATGATCATGAGTTTGGATTGTAGTTTCCAGTTTCTAGGAAAAGGTTTTTAAGAAATGTCAGGTAGGAAACACTGAGGTTTCCTCCTCAACATCCATCTCCTACTTCACTTCTCTTGTCCTTTCTAACCCAATTCCAGTTTTATTCAGATAATCCACCTCTTCCCTATGAGATTCAGGGGGATACGAAGCTAGTTCCAGTTCCAAGGTTCAGTTCAGTTCAGTTCAGTCTCTCAGTCGTGTCTGACTTTTTGCNTCTGGTATTCCCATCTCTTTCAGAATTTTCCACAGTTTATTGTGATCCACACAGTCAAAGGCTTTGTTATAGTCAATAAAGCAGAAATAGATGTTTTTCTGGAACTCTCTTGCTTTTTCCATGATCCAGAGGATGTTGGCAATTTGATCTCTGGTTCCTCTGCCCTTTTTAAAACCAGCTTGAACATCAGGAAGTTCAGGGTTCACATATTGCTGAATTAACTCAAGCCAAGCATGCTAATACATACCGTTTGCACTGCAACGACTGGCTGTTTGTGGGTTATAAATAATATAATACTTCATTGTCTAGCATATACAATAATTGTACACAAAACAGCATTGTCATTGTTACTAGTGGCACATCAGTCCATTTCTGTCAAAGAGAGGAAAAAAGTCTCTGCAGTAATTCCAGTTTCCCAATGTGCTTTCCAACTACGGGCTAGCATTAATAGTCATTGGCCTCCTGCTTTGATTATTTTTGGTTATGAGTTCAATTTAACATGGTCCCATGTATTCTTTCCCTAAAGGGCCTCAAGGATTTGGGAAGGATTAGGGACACTCTAATTTAGGAAGAAAGATGGATGAATCCACCTATATGCATTTACTGGCATGAGTCACTGGGGCGGTTAATTAAGTCAATGAAATGATCCAGAACAGGTGTCTATGGCTGTTTTAAGAACAAGTGCTTTGATGGCCATGAAAATACACGGCTCAGTTTTCCAACTGCAGGGAGCGGGTATGCAGTTGACAGACGGCCCCAGCTGATGTGTTCTAGAATCCTCGGCGCCAAGGCCACACTGCCCAGGAGCTTCTGCTGGCCAGTGACTAATTATGGTGGGGATACTAAGGAGGGGGGCTTCCCAGGTGGCTCAGGGGTGAAAAATCTGCCTGATACAACTTAGCAACTGAGTGTGCACACTGAGACCTGGGGTGTATTTGGTGGGTGACTTTTGCTCAAGGACGCTCCAGAGGCCTTGACAAAGCTGAGACCTGCACTGCAATGTAAGGCATTCCTTCTTTCACTCTCTCCTTCACTGAGGTTACAATGACATCCCAGCCTGATGGCCCTTCCAGTCTCCTCTGGCTCCCTCTCTATTTTCTCTCACAAGTGTTTCCATGAATAAACCTTAATAAACCTCCTGTATACCTGACCTTATCTGGCTTCTGCCTCTTGGAGGACCCAGGCTAGTAGAAGTGGTTGTATCTCCTAACATTAAAATGCTTAAAATTGTGTTGTATTCTGAGTAAAGGGCAAAGTCTTCAGCTTGAGAGTATTTAAGAAAGACTCATCCACTACATTTTTCTTTCTGTAGTAAATGTATGATAACTTCTGTTCAAATTATGGGGTTTCCCTGGTGGCTCAAATGTAAAGAATCTGCCTGCTAATGCAGGAGACTCATGTTTGATCCCTGGGTTGAGATCTCCTGGAGGAGGAAATGGCTACCCCTTCCAGTATTCTTGCTTGGAAAATCCCATGGACAGAGGAGCCTGGTGGTCTACAGTCCACAGGGTTGCAGAGTTGGACACGACTGAAGGGTCAACATGCACTCAGGGCAGTATTTGATTACTTACTGGCCTGTTAAGTATGTACATCAGGGAGGTTGTGACCTTNAGTATTCTTGCTTGGAAAATCCCATGGACAGAGGAGCCTGGTGGTCTACAGTCCACAGGGTTGCAGAGTTGGACACGACTGAAGGGTCAACATGCACTCAGGGCAGTATTTGATTACTTACTGGCCTGTTAAGTATGTACATCAGGGAGGTTGTGACCTTGAGTGGGGACATTGGTTTAGTGACTAGGTAAATCAGAGAGTGATATTATGAAGAGGAAATATGAATAAGAAGGATTTCCAATACATGCAGCTGCTGAAGACTGGCAGTAAGGTCAGTACTCATTAGAGTGCTCCAGTTGGCCTTGGAAGGTAGACAGCAGAGGAAAGTTAATGATGAAGAAGGAAGAGCCACCAAGAGACTAGGTATAGCAGGAGACAGGAAACTTGGGAGCCCAAAGGTGTCCACTGGATGATCGACTGTTTCTCTCAGCTGCAGGGATCCAGTAGTCACGTATGGATGTAAGAGTTGGACCATAAAGAAAGCTGAGTGCCAAAGAATTGATGCTTTTGAACTGTCGTGTTGGAGAAGACTCTTGGGAGTCCCTTGGACAGCAAGGAGATCCAACCAGTCCATTCTAAAGGAGATCAGTACTGAATATTCATTGGAAAGACCAATGCTGATGCTAAAAGCTAATACTTTGGCCACCTGATGGGAAGAGCTGACTCATTTGAAAAGGCCCTGATGCTGGGAAAGATTGAAGGCAGGAGGAGAAGGGGGCGAAAGATGAGATGGTTGGATGGCATCACTGACTCAATGGAACTGAGTTTGAGTAAGCTCCCGGAGTTGATGATGGACAGGGAAGCCTGGCGTACCGCAGTTCATGGGGTTGCAAAGAGTTGGGCATGACTGAGCAACTGAACTGAACTGAAGAGAAAAAACAGCTGAAAATCAATTGTAATGTTGAGGCAACAAGGCAAAGAACATGCCAAGGAGACTGACAGACGAATAGAAATCTTCTGATATCATCTGGTCTCATATACATCTAAAACTTATCAAAACCATCAAACGATAGTTCAGGAAAGCTTACATCAGGGTCTTGAAACGCTCCTAGATGAAGAGACAAACATCATGTACCTGCCTGAGAAAGAACACTTGTTGGCGACTTTCATGAACACCCTGTTGAACATTCATTTACTTAACAGGTAACTAAGGAAATAGCAACCCACTCCAGTACTCTTGCCTGGAAAATCCCATGGACAGAGGAGCCTGGTAGGCTACAGCCAATGGGGTTGCAAAGAGTCGGACACGACTGAGTGACTTCGCTTTCTTTCTTTCTTTCGCTTTCTGATCAGCAGACACATGGTGAGTCAGGGACAGGCTTTGTTTTCTGTAGAACTCCTGTAGAAGCAAGGGAAGGGGAAGTGTGTCTGAATAGTTGGAGGGGATTTAGTGTGGTTAGAACTAGATAGTGATGGGCAGATGTGATGAGCCTGGACATGTTGGATGGATCCAATTACTTCAGGGCCTAATAAGCCGTTTTAAGGGTTTTGACTGGATTGTATCTTAGTCAATATGTAGCCATGGAAGGATTTTTATTTGAGTTTATTAAAAATTTCTCAGAGTAATACATGCACAAGGTAAAAAAATTAAATAGTACAGAAGGACTTAAAATGAAAAACAGTTTCCCACTCCACCCTTTTAATACTAATCCCATTACCCTAGAGGTGATGCATTTAACAATTTCTATTTGTAGATATTCTGTTAACTAACTTCCTAACATTAAATAATATGTTTGAACAATAATTTCTTGACTTATTAACTTTAGACAATCTTTAATAATTCCCCATTACAAAAGATAAGGATTTAACTTACACTATTCCCACTTTTCATCTGCCTATCCTTTCCCAATTTTTTGATAGATGTCACTTTTAATGCTTCTATTGGTTTAATTTATAATTTTGAACAGTAACTAATCCTTTAGTTCTTGTCCCATTAACTGTAGACTTTTCACCCCCACTTTGGAGAGACAAGTAATTCTACACTTCTCTCTACCACTCTTCCCTCAATGAATTCTCAAACTCTTTCTTTTTCCCTTTATAAGACAGGTTACTTTCAGTTTCGTTTCTGGATAAAAGATTAGGCCTCTCATGTTTTGTTTATAGGCTGATCAGAGCACTGAATACCAATAAATAGTATCTACATTATTTTGGCTTTGTAAATACTGTTTACTGAGAGTTGGTGGTTCAGCAGTAAAGAATCCGCCTGCCAATGCAGGAGACCTGGGTTTGATCCCAGGATTGGGGAGATCTCCTGGAGAAGGAAATGGAAACCCAATCCAATATTCTTGCCTGGGAAATCCCATGGACAGAGAAGCTTGGTGGGCTACAATCCACGGGGTCACAAAGAGTTGGACATGACTTATCGACTAAACAACAACAATGTAGAAGCTAGGAATTTTCTTCCAAACATATCCAATGTCATGATTCCTGTGTCACTTGAAATGAAATATACCTACTGCCAATGACAAATCCAGTCTCCTCTTACAGTCCATGAGTAATTTTTGTTATCATTATCTCATAATTGGACTTGAATTTAACATGTTTTTGTTTTGTTTTCTTTGTGTTTATTAAAGAATGCATCTCCTCCATTTCTCAAGCATTCCAACTTCTCAAGGATAATGTCTATGGCACAGAATCAGAGTCTGAGACCACGTACTCTCATCTGAAATGGGTCTCTTGGATAACAGTCACTCTAGAGTGAGTCTTCCTGTTGGACGACGGTCACTCTAGAGTGAGTCTTCCTGTTGGACGACGGTCACTCTAGAGTGAGTCTTTCTGTCGGATAATGGTCACTCTACGTGAGTCTTCCTGTTGGATAATGGTCACTCTAGAGTGAGTCTTCCTGTTGGACGACGGTCACTCTAGAGTGAGTCTTCCTGTTGGACGACGGTCACTCTAGAGTGAGTCTTCCTGTTGGACGACGGTCACTCTAGAGTGAGTCTTCCTGTTGGACGACGGTCACTCTAGAGTGAGTCTTCCTGTTGGACGACGGTCACTCTAGAGTGAGTCTTCCTGTTGGACGACGGTCACTCTAGAGTGAGTCTTCCTGTTGGACGACGGTCACTCTAGAGTGAGTCTTCCTGTTGGACGACGGTCACTCTAGAGTGAGTCTTCCTGTTGGACGACGGTCACTCTAGAGTGAGTCTTCCTGTTGGACGACGGTCACTCTAGAGTGAGTCTTCCTGTTGGACGACGGTCACTCTAGAGTGAGTCTTCCTGTTGGACGACGGTCACTCTAGAGTGAGTCTTCCTGTTGGACGACGGTCACTCTAGAGTGAGTCTTCCTGTTGGACGACGGTCACTCTAGAGTGAGTCTTCCTGTTGGACGACGGTCACTCTAGAGTGAGTCTTCCTGTTGGACGACGGTCACTCTAGAGTGAGTCTTCCTGTTGGACGACGGTCACTCTAGAGTGAGTCTTCCTGTTGGACGACGGTCACTCTAGAGTGAGTCTTCCTGTTGGACGACGGTCACTCTAGAGTGAGTCTTCCTGTTGGACGACGGTCACTCTAGAGTGAGTCTTCCTGTTGGACGACGGTCACTCTAGAGTGAGTCTTCCTGTTGGACGACGGTCACTCTAGAGTGAGTCTTCCTGTTGGACGACGGTCACTCTA
Source organism: Neotragus pygmaeus (assembly GCA_006410875.1). Classification (NCBI taxonomy): domain Eukaryota; kingdom Metazoa; phylum Chordata; class Mammalia; order Artiodactyla; family Bovidae; genus Neotragus; species Neotragus pygmaeus. The sequence continues at coordinate 244,567 of SJYV01036891.1, read as the reverse complement.
GAGTGAGTCTTCCTGTTGGACGACGGTCACTCTAGAGTGAGTCTTCCTGTTGGACGACGGTCACTCTAGAGTGAGTCTTCCTGTTGGACGACGGTCACTCTAGAGTGAGTCTTCCTGTTGGACGACGGTCACTCTAGAGTGAGTCTTCCTGTTGGACGACGGTCACTCTAGAGTGAGTCTTCCTGTTGGACGACGGTCACTCTAGAGTGAGTCTTCCTGTTGGATGACGGTCACTCTGGAGTGAGTCTTCCTGTTGGACGACGGTCACTCTAGAGTGAGTCTTCCTGTTGGACGATGGTCACTCTAGAGTGAGTCTTCCTGTTGGACGACGGTCACTCTAGAGTGAGTCTTCCTGTTGGACGACGGTCACTCTAGAGTGAGTCTTCCTGTTGGACGACGGTCACTCTAGAGTGAGTCTTCCTGTTGGACGACGGTCACTCTAGAGTGAGTCTTCCTGTTGGACGACGGTCACTCTAGAGTGAGTCTTCCTGTTGGACGACGGTCACTCTAGAGTGAGTCTTCCTGTTGGACGACGGTCACTCTAGAGTGAGTCTTCCTGTTGGACGACGGTCACTCTAGAGTGAGTCTTCCTGTTGGACGACGGTCACTCTAGAGTGAGTCTTCCTGTTGGACGACGGTCACTCTAGAGTGAGTCTTCCTGTTGGACGACGGTCACTCTAGAGTGAGTCTTCCTGTTGGACGACGGTCACTCTAGAGTGAGTCTTCCTGTTGGACGACGGTCACTCTAGAGTGAGTCTTCCTGTTGGACGACGGTCACTCTAGAGTGAGTCTTCCTGTTGGACGACGGTCACTCTAGAGTGAGTCTTCCTGTTGGACGACGGTCACTCTAGAGTGAGTCTTCCTGTTGGACGACGGTCACTCTAGAGTGAGTCTTCCTGTTGGACGACGGTCACTCTAGAGTGAGTCTTCCTGTTGGACGACGGTCACTCTAGAGTGAGTCTTCCTGTTGGACGACGGTCACTCTAGAGTGAGTCTTCCTGTTGGACGACGGTCACTCTAGAGTGAGTCTTCCTGTTGGACGACGGTCACTCTAGAGTGAGTCTTCCTGTTGGACGACGGTCACTCTAGAGTGAGTCTTCCTGTTGGACGACGGTCACTCTAGAGTGAGTCTTCCTGTTGGACGATGGTCACTCTAGAGTGAGTCTTCCTGTTGGACGACGGTCACTCTAGAGTGAGTCTTCCTGTTGGACGACGGTCACTCTAGAGTGAGTCTTCCTGTTGGACGATGGTCACTCTAGAGTGAGTCTTCCTGTTGGACGACGGTCACTCTAGAGTGAGTCTTCCTGTTGGACGACGGTCACTCTAGAGTGAGTCTTCCTGTTGGACGATGGTCACTCTAGAGTGAGTCTTCCTGTTGGACGACGGTCACTCTAGAGTGAGTCTTCCTGTTGGACGACGGTCACTCTAGAGTGAGTCTTCCTGTTGGACGATGGTCACTCTAGAGTGAGTCTTCCTGTTGGACGACGGTCACTCTAGAGTGAGTCTTCCTGTTGGACGACGGTCACTCTAGAGTGAGTCTTCCTGTTGGACGATGGTCACTCTAGAGTGAGTCTTCCTGTTGGACGACGGTCACTCTAGAGTGAGTCTTCCTGTTGGACGACGGTCACTCTAGAGTGAGTCTTCCTGTTGGACGATGGTCACTCTAGAGTGAGTCTTCCTGTTGGACGACGGTCACTCTAGAGTGAGTCTTCCTGTTGGACGACGGTCACTCTAGAGTGAGTCTTCCTGTTGGACGATGGTCACTCTAGAGTGAGTCTTCCTGTTGGACGACGGTCACTCTAGAGTGAGTCTTCCTGTTGGACGACGGTCACTCTAGAGTGAGTCTTCCTGTTGGACGACGGTCACTCTAGAGTGAGTCTTCCTGTTGGACGACGGTCACTCTAGAGTGAGTCTTCCTGTTGGACGACGGTCACTCTAGAGTGAGTCTTCCTGTTGGACGACGGTCACTCTAGAGTGAGTCTTCCTGTTGGACGACGGTCACTCTAGAGTGAGTCTTCCTGTTGGACGACGGTCACTCTAGAGTGAGTCTTCCTGTTGGACGACGGTCACTCTAGAGTGAGTCTTCCTGTTGGACGACGGTCACTCTAGAGTGAGTCTTCCTGTTGGACGACGGTCACTCTAGAGTGAGTCTTCCTGTTGGACGACGGTCACTCTAGAGTGAGTCTTCCTGTTGGACGACGGTCACTCTAGAGTGAGTCTTCCTGTTGGACGACGGTCACTCTAGAGTGAGTCTTCCTGTTGGACGACGGTCACTCTAGAGTGAGTCTTCCTGTTGGACGACGGTCACTCTAGAGTGAGTCTTCCTGTTGGACGACGGTCACTCTAGAGTGAGTCTTCCTGTTGGACGACGGTCACTCTAGAGTGAGTCTTCCTGTTGGACGACGGTCACTCTAGAGTGAGTCTTCCTGTTGGACGACGGTCACTCTAGAGTGAGTCTTCCTGTTGGACGACGGTCACTCTAGAGTGAGTCTTCCTGTTGGACGACGGTCACTCTAGAGTGAGTCTTCCTGTTGGACGACGGTCACTCTAGAGTGAGTCTTCCTGTTGGACGACGGTCACTCTAGAGTGAGTCTTCCTGTTGGACGACGGTCACTCTAGAGTGAGTCTTCCTGTTGGACGACGGTCACTCTAGAGTGAGTCTTCCTGTTGGACGACGGTCACTCTAGAGTGAGTCTTCCTGTTGGACGACGGTCACTCTAGAGTGAGTCTTCCTGTTGGACGACGGTCACTCTAGAGTGAGTCTTCCTGTTGGACGACGGTCACTCTAGAGTGAGTCTTCCTGTTGGACGACGGTCACTCTAGAGTGAGTCTTCCTGTTGGACGACGGTCACTCTAGAGTGAGTCTTCCTGTTGGACGACGGTCACTCTAGAGTGAGTCTTCCTGTTGGACGACGGTCACTCTAGAGTGAGTCTTCCTGTTGGACGACGGTCACTCTAGAGTGAGTCTTCCTGTTGGACGACGGTCACTCTAGAGTGAGTCTTCCTGTTGGACGACGGTCACTCTAGAGTGAGTCTTCCTGTTGGACGACGGTCACTCTAGAGTGAGTCTTCCTGTTGGACGACGGTCACTCTAGAGTGAGTCTTCCTGTTGGACGACGGTCACTCTAGAGTGAGTCTTCCTGTTGGACGACGGTCACTCTAGAGTGAGTCTTCCTGTTGGACGACGGTCACTCTAGAGTGAGTCTTCCTGTTGGACGACGGTCACTCTAGAGTGAGTCTTCCTGTTGGACGACGGTCACTCTAGAGTGAGTCTTCCTGTTGGACGACGGTCACTCTAGAGTGAGTCTTCCTGTTGGACGACGGTCACTCTAGAGTGAGTCTTCCTGTTGGACGACGGTCACTCTAGAGTGAGTCTTCCTGTTGGACGACGGTCACTCTAGAGTGAGTCTTCCTGTTGGACGACGGTCACTCTAGAGTGAGTCTTCCTGTTGGACGACGGTCACTCTAGAGTGAGTCTTCCTGTTGGACGACGGTCACTCTAGAGTGAGTCTTCCTGTTGGACGACGGTCACTCTAGAGTGAGTCTTCCTGTTGGACGACGGTCACTCTAGAGTGAGTCTTCCTGTTGGACGACGGTCACTCTAGAGTGAGTCTTCCTGTTGGACGACGGTCACTCTAGAGTGAGTCTTCCTGTTGGACGACGGTCACTCTAGAGTGAGTCTTCCTGTTGGACGACGGTCACTCTAGAGTGAGTCTTCCTGTTGGACGACGGTCACTCTAGAGTGAGTCTTCCTGTTGGACGACGGTCACTCTAGAGTGAGTCTTCCTGTTGGACGACGGTCACTCTAGAGTGAGTCTTCCTGTTGGACGACGGTCACTCTAGAGTGAGTCTTCCTGTTGGACGACGGTCACTCTAGAGTGAGTCTTCCTGTTGGACGACGGTCACTCTAGAGTGAGTCTTCCTGTTGGACGACGGTCACTCTAGAGTGAGTCTTCCTGTTGGACGACGGTCACTCTAGAGTGAGTCTTCCTGTTGGACGACGGTCACTCTAGAGTGAGTCTTCCTGTTGGACGACGGTCACTCTAGAGTGAGTCTTCCTGTTGGACGACGGTCACTCTAGAGTGAGTCTTCCTGTTGGACGACGGTCACTCTAGAGTGAGTCTTCCTGTTGGACGACGGTCACTCTAGAGTGAGTCTTCCTGTTGGACGACGGTCACTCTAGAGTGAGTCTTCCTGTTGGACGACGGTCACTCTAGAGTGAGTCTTCCTGTTGGACGACGGTCACTCTAGAGTGAGTCTTCCTGTTGGACGACGGTCACTCTAGAGTGAGTCTTCCTGTTGGACGACGGTCACTCTAGAGTGAGTCTTCCTGTTGGACGACGGTCACTCTAGAGTGAGTCTTCCTGTTGGACGACGGTCACTCTAGAGTGAGTCTTCCTGTTGGACGACGGTCACTCTAGAGTGAGTCTTCCTGTTGGACGACGGTCACTCTAGAGTGAGTCTTCCTGTTGGACGACGGTCACTCTAGAGTGAGTCTTCCTGTTGGACGACGGTCACTCTAGAGTGAGTCTTCCTGTTGGACGACGGTCACTCTAGAGTGAGTCTTCCTGTTGGACGACGGTCACTCTAGAGTGAGTCTTCCTGTTGGACGACGGTCACTCTAGAGTGAGTCTTCCTGTTGGACGACGGTCACTCTAGAGTGAGTCTTCCTGTTGGACGACGGTCACTCTAGAGTGAGTCTTCCTGTTGGACGACGGTCACTCTAGAGTGAGTCTTCCTGTTGGACGACGGTCACTCTAGAGTGAGTCTTCCTGTTGGACGACGGTCACTCTAGAGTGAGTCTTCCTGTTGGACGACGGTCACTCTAGAGTGAGTCTTCCTGTTGGACGACGGTCACTCTAGAGTGAGTCTTCCTGTTGGACGACGGTCACTCTAGAGTGAGTCTTCCTGTTGGACGACGGTCACTCTAGAGTGAGTCTTCCTGTTGGACGACGGTCACTCTAGAGTGAGTCTTCCTGTTGGACGACGGTCACTCTAGAGTGAGTCTTCCTGTTGGACGACGGTCACTCTAGAGTGAGTCTTCCTGTTGGACGACGGTCACTCTAGAGTGAGTCTTCCTGTTGGACGACGGTCACTCTAGAGTGAGTCTTCCTGTTGGACGACGGTCACTCTAGAGTGAGTCTTCCTGTTGGATGATGGTCACACTAGAGTGAGTCTTCCTGTTGGATAACGGTCACTCTGGAGCGAGTCTTCCTGTTGGATGACGGTCACTCTGGAGTGAGTCTTCCTGTTGGACGACGGTCACTCTGGAGTGAGTCTTCCTGTTGGATGATGGTCACTCTGGAGCGAGTCTTCCTGTTGGACGATGGTCACTCTGGAGCGAGTCTTCCTGTTGGATGATGGTCACTCTGGAGCGAGTCTTCCTGTTGGACGACGGTCACTCTGGAGCGAGTCTTCCTGTTGTATGATGGTCACTCTAGAGTGAGTCTTCCTGTTGGATAACGGTCACTCTGGAGTGAGACATCCTGGGTGAGGTTCACTGTCTTCTGGTTTCCATTTCTTCCTCTTTCCTGATTTTCATCTTCATTTTGCTGCAGAACTTACTTAGCAGGTGAGAGAGAACTTCCTTTCCAAGTGCAAAGAAGGTAGGTGTTCTGAAAACTTGCATGTCAGAAAATTTCCTTCATTTGGCTTGCTATGGAATTTTGGGTACAGAGATTTTTCATATGTGAAGACATTCCTCTATTGGCCTATATCATTGTGTTGCTGGTGAAAAATCTCCCAATCTATTTCTCATCCCTTTTTAGTTGAGCTAATCATGATGACCTAACTTTATCTTTTCTCTTGGCACTTCCAATATCTTTGCTCCATCCTTAATATTCCAAAATTTCACAAGATTGTGTCCAGATGTAGGTTTTATGGGGGTCTTCTCAATTTGGAGACTTAGTTATTTCTGTTCAATTGTTTTTTTCTTCACAACATTTTCTATGTTCTCTCTTCTAGACACTCCTAACAGTTAGATACTGATTGTCTGTGTCCCCCCGCCCCTTTATATTTCCTATTTCCTTTTGCTCCAAATCTGAGAAGATTCCCTCAATTTTATCTTAGAGTCTGTCTACTAAATATTTTTGGCAGCCTTATTTCAGTTTGAGGGTTCTTATTTTCAAGGTTTTTCCTCTGTAGTATCCTTTTAACCTTACAGATTGACCTCACATCTCTCCTAAGATACAGATATCTTAGGTCATTTTCCCCATGTTAACTCTGTTTCCCCCAGAATTTGTTATATTTTTCAAATCTCTTGAATCCATGCTGCTTTCCTGGTCCCTTCCCCAACCACTCCCACTAATGCTCGATGTCTGGGAATTCTTAGCCGACCATTTTCACTGTGGAATCAATATGACAGTTTTTTAGAGTTGCTTGGGCTCCCTCTGCAGTTGTGTGGTCTGTCTGCTTCTGCAGGATGTCTTTCTGTGATTGAAAGCATTTGGTTATTTGAGTAGGGATCGTGGCTGTCAGCAGAGAATTAGCTAATAGGCAAGGGGCTCATTTATTTCCATTAAAGAGAAATCTACTTTGGAGCACCAACTCCTACCTCTCCTCAAGCAGTTGTTTCGTTTCCTTTACACAAACAACACCAACAGAACAACCACAATAACAACAGACTTGAAACCAGTGGTAGGTTGCCTGTGTTCTGTGCACAGAGGTTGGGGTAGTATGGGACGGGAGTTAATTTTACAACTGACATAATTCTTTAGTAAATAGACTTCTCAGGTACCTAAGTATCTTTGGGGTTATGTGTCCAGATCAGCTTATATTCTGCCTGCAAGGAGCTGTACTCTTTCATTATTGTGTCTTCCACTCTCTCTCTTCCAGGAATGTGTTGAGATCTTCTTCACTTACAACCAAATTCCTTCAGTTTTCTTTGCTGAGATGAGATGAGTCAATTCTCTCTTATGTTTCTTGACTTCAGTTTCAGTGGGGCCTGGGGAGGGAGGGAAGTAAACTTACATGTTCAGTTCATCATCTTAAATTCAAAGTCCCGCCGGAAGCTTTTAGACAGGGCAGTGACATGGACAACTTGACATTTGTAAAAAGGTCCCCGGGGCTATACTGCTGAGAATGGATTAAAGAGGGTAAGAATCAATACAAAAATAATTCTAAATGACTGAGGATCTAATTTTCTTTCTGAGAACATAGCAGGGTCTGGGACACTTGGGAGTCAAGATGCTTTACCACATTTGCCAGTCACTGAAAATCCAGTAAGCTAGTAGAGCACTTTCATGGTGCCCTAGACAGGACTGAAATCCGACGATCCCAGAACCCCGATGACCGGGGATACTAAAGGGATCGTCCCAGCACTGTCCACTGGGAAGCAAGCACATGCAGCCAAAGTGCTGGCAAGTAAGGACATAAAGATCTTTCTATTTGCTGCTTCACTTCTTCATTTACTCATTTATTTGCTTGTTCAAAGCACTGTAGTTACTAACACTCATTCTGTAATCAGAATGCCTGGGTTCAAATCCCAAATCTATCACTGACTCACAATAAAGGCTTAGGCAATTTACTCAATCTCCATGAAGTTCAGTTCACACATTTGTAAAATGGGAGCTGTAAATTTCCATTCCATAAGATTATTGTGAGGATTAAATGAAACAACCTATATTTGGTACATACACAATAGCCCACTAATTGATAGCAGTTATTTTAAGTGCTGAATGAATATTCAGCATCCATGTTTAAAGAACCTATGTGATAGATATTTGAGAAGGGAAAATAATTCTAGTATTGAGAAATGACACAACAAAAGAATCCAAAGAAAAATACCATCTATGTCAAATCCTGTTGTCTATGCTTCCACCCAATTCCTAATAAAGCAAATAAAACAGTGTCTTAAAGCAACTAAATCAAAAGACGTAGGAAGGAAAACTGGCTGGATGCACAAAGCTTTTATCCTGAAGCCCCAACTCTAGCTGAAACTACAAAGAATTTGGAGGTTCTCAGTAAGAAAATCTCTAAATGCACTATAATTAAATAAAATCTGGGTCAGCCACATCCAGTTATCTTATTCCAGAGCAAAGATTTCTATTTGCGTACAGACTTTGTCTGCCAAACAGTGATAGGAATCTGTGTCACTACGGAAACACAAACACCACCACTCAGCCGGCTGCTCCCTGTTTGCTAAGCACAAACATCCTCATGGTCTCGTTTTGCCTTTTCAAGTGATTTCCATGCTTAATCAAAGAAAGGATTGTTCTGGAGAGATGGAATTGAAGGAGACCGAACCCCAAGCAGCTTTGAAAAACCCCACCATGAATACAGAGACCTGCCTTTAGAGAATAGGGCAGTGTACCAGAATCCTTTCAGAGTCTGCGTGGAGGGTATGGTGGGACAGGATTAATTCATTGCATCTGTAAAAATGCCATCACAAAGTGCAGCCCTGGTCTAAACTGATGGGAGTTAATTCGATACAAACAGTGGCCGTGCTCATTTTTCTCAGCGCCTACTGACTGCCAGGTACTGTCACTTTTAAAGATACTAACATTTAATCCTCACAATAGTCCTATGAAATAGATCTCACTTTGTAGAAGAGGAAATTGATCACAGAGAAGTTGAGGAGCTTGCCCAAAGTCACACAAGTAACTGATGAAAGACCCAGGACTTGGGTGCAGGGGGTCAACTATGAGAGACGATGACCTTAACTCCTGGGCTGTGGGCAGAGAATGTGGACGAGCACGAAAGAAAACCACCCCTTAGAGTGCATGCCTCGTGTCCACACTCCTCCTCAGAGTTACCAGTCTAGGTCTTCCCTGCAACCCCGTGAGGCAGGGATCTTTACCCTCACCCTACACACAATGAAACGGGAGTCAAGAGATAAAACGACTTCCCAAGAGCTAACCCTGGTTATATGGGCTTTATAACCCTGGTTATAAGCTTTTGGTAAACTACCTAAGACATAAAATACATGAGTTCTCAGGGAGCTTTCTGAATATCATGGTCAATCAGTGCTTCCATTGAGTTCTATGGTCAGGTTTGGGGGAAAATGATAAAAAAAAAATCAAGTCCCAGGGAGTCCTCAGGGTGATAGTGACCCATAGGAACAGAGGCCAAAGCTCTCAGCACTGGCCCAGCACAGGGTCAGGAGGGACTCTGATAGCTGAGAGCAGAGGAACGAGCTCATAAATGGGAGGCCATGCTCCTGAGGATTTCTGATTCCACTTTATGTTCTTAACCCACCCCTGGAATGCTACTAGGATCCAGGGGCAATGAGCTGAGAGGGCAAGGCTAGAACTAAGAGACAGAGGTCGAGGAGTGAATCCCCATCTCTGCCTACCTCCCCAAACCTCTCTACCTGCCACCTCGCTGGGCACTCCTTACATCTGTGTGAGGAGGTACAATTTCATTATATTTTCCTTCCATTCAGGCAGATAGGCCAGGCTGGTTGCCACTTCCTTCTGGATCGGCCATGCCCAGGCCTCAAAGAACGGAGCCAGATTCTTCTGCACTTGGTGGGAGAACATTTTCACCCACAGATTCATCTTGTCGACGTTGTCTGTGGGCAGGTTGGTCTGGTTCCTGTACTCGGTGAAGAGACGGATGAACGGCTCCCACCCGAAGGCCTCCTGGAGCTGGAAAGACAAGGAGCAAGCAGGTTGAGACATCTGATCAGCAAAAGACCCACAGAACACTCTGAATGAATGAATGCCTTTAACCCCTTAACCCTCAGCTTCATACTTATCACTGACCCTCTCCTCTTTCACCTGCTCGCCTCGTGGGCTACTTTCATATGCTGCTGATGAGAAGGGTCTCTGAGTCAGGACAGGGCTCAGCACAAAACAGACCCTCAATGAATGACGGTCCAGTGGTCAAAACTGCACTGATCAATATCAGGATTTACTACCAACATTATCATTCATCTGTCTCATTGCACTATGAAAGTAGTAATAGGATATTACATGAAGATTTGAAATTGGCTCAAGTGCAAAAATCCATTGGCTCTCATAGTTGTAAAGTTAAACCCCACAACCTGGGAACTGCCACCGTGACCCTGACATAATCTGCACTAACAGGAGGTCTTTATCAGTTTGCAAGGTGACCAAAATGGTCTTTAGGAAGAACAGTGAGTCCAGGAGAAGCAGGGGACAAAATACAGTCTGTGTGTGTCCTGTGCGCAGTTGTGTCCGACTCTTTGTGACCCCGTGGACTGTAGCCCGCCAGGCTCCTCTGTCCAGGGGATTTCCCAGGCAAGAATACTTGGAGGGGGTTTCCATTTCCTTCTCCAGGGGATCTTCCTGATTCAAGGAGCAAACCCACATCTCCTGTGTCTCCTGCACTGCAGGCGGATTCTTTACCTGCTGAGCCATCTATAGTCTAGGTCTCTAGAATTAACAGTAAGGCAGAATTTTAGGAAAAGACTTCCATCTTGGTGCCATTGGAACTGCCCGCAGTAGATCGGGGGCTCAGAGGGACATTAGCAGTTCCAAGCTCAACTCGACTCCACCAAGGAGGAAGTTCTGTCCTAACACAGGGTTATAGCAGTCTCTTGGCAGCCTCCCTGTCGTTTTCGTGGTGGAGAGAATCAACAGTGAGAACTCGAGCAGGTGGAGGGACCAGAAGAGGGTGCGGTTGGCCTGAGGCTGAGTTCCAGGATCCAAGGTGATAAAACCCTCCATAGTGAGCTGGGACTGGATCCAGGGGCTGGGGGGCTGGAATTGGGTGCTGGGTGATAACTGAAAGGCAGGGGCCACCCCCGCGTCCAGTCCAGTGAGGAATCATGGCTTGCTTATAATATGGAAACTGAGGCACAGACAAGTTATAATGAGAAGACAGTTTACCCACCTAGGGGAAAAAAACACAGCTCCTATCCCACACACTGGGCATGTGTATGGGTGCCCACAGAAGTGTGGCTGGCTTCACGGAGCTGTTCAGACAGCAGTTTGGTTGCAGTCTCAGGTATGCCTGGGTTTAGAGCTGTGACAGTAGCTATATTTGTAGAATTACCTTTGCCTCTACCATTTTTAACCTTTCTCACTGCTTTCTGTTGTTGTTCAGTTGCTCACTCGTGTGTGACTCTTTGCGACCCCCTGGACTGCAGCACACCAGGCTTCCCTGTCCATCACTATCTCCCAGAGCTTCCTATCTACTCTCATAAATCTCTTCAAAATCCCAGGGGGGATGGTGGGGCTGCTGCAATTACGTCTGCTTCCGAGTGGTGCAAAGGGATGCTCTGAGGGTATCATCCACTAGGGCCTTCACCCCTGGACTTTGTCAGAGCCTCCCGCAGCCTGGGGGTGAGGGGCAGATTAGTGAGAGGTGACCCCCGGGCACCATGATTCTGTCTGCCCAGGGTCCCCCCGAGTGGGGTTCCCACGCCCCCCCCCCCCCCCCCCCGCCGGCGGCAGGTGGGGTGGTCATGCCATGCTGCATGCAGGATCTTAGTTCCCTGNACCCTTGCCCAGGTAAATTCGGACTCTCTTCTCCCGAACCGGGGGCCACAGAGCAATGTTGGCGCGTCCTCGAGGGATGCCCAGGACTGTCTCGTGCACGTAGACGCACCACAGGTTGCAGGTGGCCTCGGTGGTGTGTGGGGGGAACTCCCACTCCTGCCGCTGCTGGTTGCGGCCCAGCTCATGCACGGGGCCCCAGAGACCTTTGGTTCTGATGAGTTTCTCATTGATGAGCTCCTGCACCGACTCCAGGTGGCACATGATGGGGTAGCCTGCGTGCATCCAGCCTGGGAAGGGCAGGAGCGGGAGGAGAGGGTCAGGGCGCTCCCCACCCACCTAATTCTTCTCTGTGCTGTGTCTCCCCAAACACCCAGAATGCTCAGAAAGGCAAACCCAGACCCTTCCGGGTTTCTCTCCTCATCTCCTCTTTCTGTAAGAATGCTTTCGTCCTCACTCTGACTAGCTATAGGTACCGAGGCAGGTTTGGGATCACTGTTCCCGTTACTATTCCATTTTTTTCTGTTTCTCTGAGAGTGCTCTGTCCATGTGGACCTGTCATTATACTCTTTTCCTCAAAATTAAGAACTAGTGTTTCCCCTTTTCATTATTTACACATGGAGCTGTCCACGCTGGCATTTCTGTACAGTGATCATCTCAGTACGCCAAGGACACTAGGGTCCAGACGTGATTTCCGTGGTTCTTTAATTTTCACACGCTCTTCATTTCTCAGGCCTCCTGACCCACTGGCAAATAGCCCTTCCTTCAGTGCTTTCTCCCAACCCCTGTGACCCAGGAAGAGGCCCTCTGCTATCTCTCTCCACGCCCTAAAGTCCCCTGACGAATGAATTCCTGTGAAAGCCCAGCCCTTATTGTCTACACCATTTCCTCTTGACATGCTGACTAAAACTGTTACACATTGTAACATACTGTGTACATAAAGTTGTTTGTAGTTCAGTCACTCAGTCATGTCCAACTCTGTGACCCCATGGGCTGCAGCTTGCCAGGCTTCCCTGTCCTTCACCATCTCCTGGAGTTTGCTCAGACTCATGTACACATGGTTCTAGGGCCTGCTTTTTATGTGTCACATAACGCTTCCCTGGTGGCTCAGACAGTAAAGAATCCGCCTGCAACGCTGGAGACCTGGGTTTGATCCCTGGGTTGGGAAGATCCCCTGGAGAAGGGAAAGGTTACCCACTCCAGTATTCTTGCCTGGAAAATCCCATGGACAGAGGAGCCTGGTAGGCTATAGTCAATGGGGTCACAAAGAGTTGAATACAACTGAGTGACTTTTACTAACTAACCTCATCATATTTTCCTATGCCATCAAAATATCTCTTTTAATGTCTTCCTAGTGTCCATCGGAAGTACATTACTTAACCATCCTGTAACTGTTGGACACTCAGGTAGTTTCTGATGTTTTGCTGGGGGAGACAGCCAAGTCTCCTTTTTATTTTTTGCCTTTCTATTTAAATGGCAAGGATTACATCGTATGTGCTAAGTCACTTCTGCCATGTTCAACTCTGCGACCCCATGGACTGTAGCCCACCAGGCTCTTCTGTCCATGGAATTTTCCAGGTAAGAATATTGGAGCAGATTGCCTTTTCCTCCTCCAGGGGACTCTTCCCAACCCAGGGATCAAACTCGCATCTCTTGCGTCTCCTGCATTGGCAGGCTGGTTCTTTCCCACTAATGCCACCTGATAAAGCAAGGCCCCGAGTGGGCAGCATGCACAGAGGTTTGCCCTGGGCACCCACCAACTGAGATCTGCACGTCGGCAACGATCCTCTGAGGCAGACGCAGTGGGAAGGGCTCAGCCCCCAGCCGGGCCACGGCCTGCATCACTTCATCCCAGAGGCGAAGCAGCGGCTCGGGGTTCTCCAGGGTGCGGAGGTTCGCGGTTGGCACCGTCAGGATGATGTTGTCTGTGGCCAGCTCTCCCCAGGGACCTGGGTTCTCCTGGATCTGCCGCTTCCACTCCTCCTGGGTTGTCTCCCCTGGAAGACAGGCCACAGGGCTTGAAACTCTCTTTCCCAAGTCCCTCCCATTAACGTATACCACCTGAATCCCCCCAGGAGGAGAACACCAAAGCTGTCAATAACCACATACCCCTCTAACCTTCTACAAAGGTCCCAGGGATGTGATGTGGTTTGGTCTTTATCCCCTTGGCCTCAAATCTAAGGAAGCAGACCTCCCTTCCCTCTGCCAGTCCAAACCTCTCTCTCTCCCTACACCAGGCAGCCCGAGAGGGCCTCCTCACCCCCAGCTCTCCCTGTGCCTTGGGGTTCGCTCCAAGGCGTCCACTCACCTAGCTTGTAGTAGGGAGCATGCACAGCTCCCTTAACCGTGACGGGCACGGTGCCCAGCTTGCTGCTCTGGGGCACGATGATGTACAGGAGGCCCCCCCAGAGGCAGGTGATGGACTTGGTGGGCTTGTCCAGGCAGCAGCGGTTAATCACCAGGGGCCCTCGGAACAGCTTGCTGGCCCTGGTCAGGTCATCAGTGTGGCAGCCAATCTGTATCTGGAGCAGAGAGATCCCCGAGGAGTGTGACCCTGGGGCACGTGTGGCCAGAAGGGGAAAGTGCCCAGGACAGGGGGACAGGAAGGGTCATGGGTCCAGGAACCCCAGGTAAGTCCAAGCATCCCACTATTTGTAAGCCCTGTGTTCGAAACCCATGAAACTGTACCATCCCTCAAGGCTGTATGGAATAGACTCTAAATCTACTCGCAAGGGGTCAAACAGCTCTACGAAGGGTCTTGCTGAGACACAGACCAGAGGGGCACCAGGTCTGACGCAGATGCTAATTCCGGGGAGAGCCACTCCAGACAGAGTCCCTTGGTGTCTCTGTAACAGAGAATCCTAGGCTGCCTGTTTTCTGGCGGCGAATCTGGCTTTGGGAATGGGCAGAGGGCATCCTGCCTTCTAACCAGAGAGAAGGCCCAGGAGGAAGCAGTGTGACCGGCTGGTGCAGCGAAGGATTGATTCAGCTCTTCCTGTTCTCCAAGGCCCCTGTTCCTGGGCCAGTGGAGTGGCCTGTCCTCAGGCGTCCTGGGACTGTTTTCCAGGGTTTATGCTAAACAAGTTCCAGGATACATAAGGCGCCAAATAGACGCTAACCATCACGATGACCTCCAAGGGGGACAGAGCAGGATGGTATCTGAATTTTGCAAATATGGTGTGTGTGTGTGTGTGAGAGAGAAAGTGAAAGAGCCGGAGTGGACTGGGCAAGTGTGTGATGTCAAAAGGAAGAAGCCTGAGTGTGTAGCACCTCATGCTTCCGTGGGGAATGTACACGGGATGAAATGTGAACTGAGATTTAATGGATGCCACTGTATTCTAGGGCACCATCCATTTGGTATCTTTCTTCTCCCCACCTATGACATTCAAGCTAAAAGCACAACACTTGAGCCAGAAGTTGGTCAGGTTTGAGCCCTGGGGCTCTGAAATGTATCAAATCCATGCATTTAAATCAATCAGTTAGATGTTCTGCCCCTTAGCTGTTTCATCCTAAGCAACTAAAGGGGCAGAAGTACATGCCCTGTATTGCCAACTGGAGAGGAAAATGCAACCCATTCATCTTTCCTGGAAAATTCCAAGGACAGAGGTGCCTGGTGGGCTACAGTCCAGGGGGGTTGCAAAGAGTCGGACAGGACTGACTAACTAAACAACACTGCCCATAGGGTGTGGAGGAGGACTGAATTTCATGCTGACTATGAAAGCAGGAGCAGCTGGCTTCTGTGTTATGTGGGGAGATGGGGCAGGCCTTACCTTCAGGTCAGCAGAGGCGGCAGATTCAGGCAGGGAGACCTCAATAATTTGCCTTCCAGGTATGTAGAGCCCCGTACTCATCCAGCAGTACCTGGTGCCTGCCAAGTCAGGGAAGAGCAGGTGTTATCCTACCGGACACAATTCCATCTGCAGCCAGCTCCCAGAGTCCTTCCAGGAGCTCTGCCTCCCTGCCGCCCTGGCTCTCATCTTCCAAGCATTCCCTAAAACCCCAACCTCGTCCTCACTGAGATTTGCACGGCAGAGGTTGGAGATGGCCCCGGAGGTGACCAGACCTCAGTTGAGCTGCGGATGTCATCCCCCTTTCCCACCCGCCGGGCTCCCATCCACCCCTCCTTTCTCACCCGGGTTGTTGCAGTTGACCTCCACGGTGATGGGAGATTCCGAGGGGCGCAGATAGGGGCTGCTGTACATGTCTTCAATTTCGGGGACTAACAGAGAGAGGTCGCTTCCCGAGTGAGCCAGCCCCGTGGCCAGGGAGAGCATGGCACCCCGGCAGCAGTCGTTGATGACGGGGTTCTCACGGGTCGCCACTGGGAGCCGATAGCGACTCAGCAGCTTTCTTAGGAGCCGGTGCACCGACATGTAGGCAGGGATCTCCTCGGCGGGGATTTGCAGAAAAGCCGCGCCGTCTGGACCCAGCTTGGCCAGCCAGCCCTTCTCCACGTTCCCTCTCTTCCTGCCCATGATAACCTGGAACTCAGCCAAGGTGGAACGGAAGTGGTAGGTCCTTATCCCCGCCTTGGGAGTACGAAAGGGCCCCGGGTTGAGGCTTTGGCTGGTGATGCTAATGCCAAAGGGGTTGAGGAGGAGGTTTCCTGGGAACCGCGCCAAAGGGGACACGCCTGGGTTCTTGAAGGCCCACCACCAGGCCTGGGCTCCGACAAACAGGCCCCCACCCTCGGCTACAAATTCCTGCAGCTCCTTGACTCCTACGTCACTCACGGGCTCAAAGCAATAGACACTGGCATCGCTGGTCAGATTGGGCTCAATGCTGGTGTCTATGCCCCCCACGGCGAGCAGCCCACTCAGAGTCCTCAGTTCTGTCTGCACCACGATCTTGCCTCTGCGGCCCGCGTCCAGCCAGCGGACGGCGTTGAGCAAGAACGGGCCCAGTTTACCCACGGTGAATAGGACCTTGTGGCCGGTCACGACCACCCGGCCGCGGCCGTAGCGGGCAGCCGCTATGACACAGCCGTGGTAGGAATCTAGCCCCAGGGGAAAGGCTAAAGCCCCATGCACTAGCAGCTGGGATGGGAAACAGTCCGAATTGGTGATGTCCAGCTCGGAAATCCCGTGCAGGAGCTCATCTCTGTCCTCGGAGAGATCATCCTCACAACTGCAAAAGACACAGGTGTTCTTTGTTACAAAGCGCTCAGCACAGCACCCAGCATGTAGCAAGCAGCAGACTTACGAATATCATCTTTAGCTCTTAGGAGAGAACTAGGACAGACCTGAGCTCACTGGGTGTGGAGACTTGCTGGAGGGAAGACGGAGGAGCTCGACACTGATCCTGCTCTATCATTCTCTGTGTATTAACCCGCCAAAGGAAATCTTGAAAGAAGTTCCGACACTGATCCTGCTCTATCATTCTCTGTGTATTAACCCGCCAAAGGAAATCTTGAAAGAAGTTCTGCTGGGTTTACTCAATACTGTATCTTAAATAGTCTGGATTTAAGTGTTCAGCCTTGTAAGCACTATATAAAGAACTGAAGGAGAAATCATGGTTTCATTCTGCTAAGGGGGCTCGTTTATAATTTCATGCCACTAACTTTCTGCAAATAAAGCGAACAGAGAGGTGAGTTAGTGATTCGAGTGAAGAACCACTATATCCCAAAAGGTGGGACAGGGAGCTGAGTGGCCTCAATTCTTGTGGGACCCTCCTGTTACTTGAACCCAAGAGGACTGACTGTCTACACCCGGAATTCCATACATTCATTTCTGGCCCAACAGGAGTGATACATATCCATGCTGTAAGGCTTTTCTCATCACCAACTGTTTCTGTCTCTCTGTGTGTGCATGCTCAGCTGTGTTTGACTCTTTGCAACACTTTGGATGGAGCCCACTAGACTCCTCTGTCCATGGGATTCTCCAGGCAAGAATATTGGAGTGGATTGCCATTTCCTCCTCCAGGGGATGTTTCTGACCCAGGGATTCAACCTGCATCTCCTGCATTGCAGGCAGATGCTTTACCTGGTGAGGCATTGGGGAAGCCTCAACTGTTTCTATCTAAGGGTAACAAACTCCTATAAGGCTTCAGGACACCTATAACTCAAAACGGAGATTCAGCCCAATAGTGGGATTATGAAGGGAATGAGGCAGAGTGATCTCTCTCTATAAGCTTGAGATCCCAGAGCTGGTTAAGCCCCTCTCACTGATTGTGTGACTGTATGGTCAGAGGCAGCTGTAAGGAAACACTGAAAAAGGGGAGTCAGGTAGTGGAATGTTTGTAGTATTTCTGTTGTACTCTCTGTGGTTGGCAGAGCTGTAATTAACTGATGGGGAAACTACAGTCCTCTTAGCAGGCCCAAACTTTTCCTGAAGATAAAGGCATCACCCTACAAGATGACTCTCCAGCTCCTTGAAGCACTAGCACTAAAACCATTCATCCAGCTGTTTTTGCTCTGAGTCCAAAATCACCAGACAACCTTGTGATTACAATATTGCTTCTAGTGATCATTTGCCTAAAGAAAGAAGTCATTCTTTCTTTATAGAGCAGCCACGGTGGACTATTTTTTGTGACATTTATATTTCTCCAGCAACATCTTAGTATATCTTTAATTTGCTGACTTTATTATATATAAATAATAATATCATTATTGTAAAAATACTTGCATTGTATATATTTGCATATATAATCTACAATATACAAACTACAATACAAAATATATAATACAATGTGTAATTGTATTATGTTGTATATAATATTGTCTATTAATAAATAAAATTATTATTGTATATAATTAGTAATAATTTGTGCTTAGTCACTCAGTTGGGTCTGACTCTTTGTGACTCCATGCACTGTAGCCCACCAGGCTCCTCTGTCCATGGGGATTCTCCAGGCAAGAATACTGGAGTGGGTTGCCATGCCCTCCTCCAGGGGATCTTCCCAACCCGGGGATTGAGCCCAGGTCTTTCACATTGCAGGAGGATTCTTTACCATCTAAGCCACCAGGGAAACCCAATTAATATTAATATATATATTAATTATATAATAAAATCAGCAAATTAAACATATACAAAGATTATACATACAAAATTAAGTAAAAAATGTTTTAGTTCTTATAATGAGTTCTGCTCATAAATTTCAAGCGATTAAATGTCTTACAAGTGTAGTCAGTAAAAAAGTGATCTACACTGGCATTAAGGTTTATACACCAGCCTGTTACAACAAAATGAGAAACACTGAATGTGCCAAGTCGAGACCCAGACACTGTGTCAATAGTAGGGCTTCATCAGCAGGACCCTAGGTGAGGTCCTGCTCACCGATGAGGCTGGGACATCATCAGACTTCTGTCTGTGATTTCCAACAGCCACGACTTATGTGCAGGGGATGATGAATGATTGTGTCATTAAAAAACCTGAAGTGGATTTTGACTTTTCCTGTCCCTCTCTGCTCTGAAATGAAACAAACGTTACATAAAAAAGAATAAAACCATGATAGTACTAGAATTCAAGATGGGTTCAGTCAGCAAACTGGGACAGGAGGAATTAATAGGAAAGATAAACCAAATGAAATCAGATTGATCAGAAACCTAAGAGAAAAGAAGAATCTGGAACGGTACATAAGTGAAAGAGAAGATCAAGAAAACAAAAACAGCAGGGGTTATCATTTGTCCTGAGAAAATGTACTTCAGTAACCAATAATGACCAATCTAGAAATTCAATGCCATTTAACACTTAAACAGAAATAAAAAATACTCGATGAAAAATAATAGCATGAAATATAAGCATCAAACTAAACAAAGGGAAAACCAACTCCTTCCAAAATAAGTGATAAATGGAGAAGGTCTTAAATAAATATTGTATATCATTGGAGAGTTTTGAGATACATTATCTCTCTGCAGGAAAAAAAAAGAGACAGGCTGCTATAAAAAGTTAATAATCAGAATAAAATATAACTGCCAAACAGACAATCCTGTTTAATACAAGGGCAGAAAAATAAGTATTGATGTAGCTGAAGACTATGAATAAACCAACAGGTAGGTTGAGTGAAGTGATTCATTAATAGAAAATGAAGGATAGAAAAGAAGACTAATGGCTAGCAAGAAGTTCTAAAAGCAAAGAACAAAAAAGAAATAAACATTTAATTTGATGAAAATTTCTTTGTGCTGAAAAAAAGACCTGAGTTTTTAGAATGAAATGACATTACCGACTTGATGGACATGAGTTTGAGAAGGCTCTGGGAGTTGATGATGGACAGGGAAGCCTGGCGTGCTGCAGTCCATGGGGTCACAAAGAGTTGGACACGACTGAACAACTGAACTGAACTGATTATATGAATGTAAATCAGTATAAATGAAATAGAGAAGGTCTGGTCAATTCATAGCAAGTTTATGAGCTTCAAAGTACAAAGAAAAGCAAAAACCAAATTACCTACAAAGAAAAAAGTGAAATCAGTGCCCTAAAAATAGTATTTCAGTGCAATGAAAATATTCTGTATGATACATAGCTGCAGCAAGACTCTTCACTGCATAGGGAATAGTGAAAGTGTCAACAGGATTACTGAAATTCACCACTCACTAAAGTTTTTCAGAGAAGTTACTTGAGGTTATGCTGTAGGTCTAGAAAAACAAAAATGAATACAATGTAAGAACAGTGTACATGAAGCAGTGGTGGGCAAAAATGCCAATGTATTGTATAACCAATGCTGCAAAACTGCTGATAAAGTTCTTGTGATATTTGATGTGATTGGCAAGAAATCATTCCGAATTAATAGGAAACACAATATTAAAAACAAAGTGAACAAAGAAACAAAGCTATGGCAAAACCAAATTACAACCAGAAAACCAGATGATTTCAAAACAACTTGGGTAGTAAGGAGTGAGCACAGAAGAGTGTAAGGATGGGAGAATGGAATTCTTGTTTTGAGTGAAAAGGTAGATTATAAAAACAAGTTAATTCTCAAGCCAGATAGAAAAATGTACATTTGTTAAAAAATTAAAGGCAACATGGTAAACATGAGTATTAATGTATAATAAAAGGTAGCATTTTATATTACTGAGAAAAGATGAACTGGACCTATACGTCACCCAAATACACAGAAAAATTTTCAAATGTGTCAGATATATAAATTTTACAAATGAAACCACACATGCACTGAAAGAAATTAAGAGTGGAATCTTTCATTATCTTTGTTGTTCATTGTTCAGTCGTGTCCAACTCTTAGCGACCCCCTGGACTGCAGCATGCCGGGTTTCCTTGTTCTTTTACTATCTAAGTGTGACAGGAGCATTCTAATTATGACTCGAGGTCAGAAGATTGACAACTATTATACAGTGTTTTGATCACTTTAGCTTTCCAGTAAATCTGGAAATTATGTTACTTTCATTTGCACTGAATTTTAGAACCAGTTTGAACTTTGGTTGGGATTGCACTGAATCTATAGATAATTTGGGAAAAACTGACATCTTAAAAATACTGATCCATCAACATGGTGTATTTCACTATTTCTTTAGGTTTTATTTGGGGCTTCCCTAGTGGCTCAGAGGTTAAAGCGTCTGCCTGCAATGTGGCAGACCCAGGTTCGATCCCTGGGTCAGGAAGATCCCCTGGAAAAGGAAATGGCAACCCGCTCCAGTACTCTTGCCTGGAGAATCCCATGGACAGAGGAGCTTGGTGGGCTACAGTCCATGGGGTCGCAAAAAGTCAGACGTGACTTCACTTCATTCACTTCACTTCACTTAGGTTTTATTTAATTTCTCCCAGTGATGTTTTGTGGTTTCCAGCATACATGTTGTGTGACACATATTGTTAAATTTATTTGCTAGTATTTCATGACTTGGGACCCTGTCTTAACAGATATTGTATTTTTCATTTCCATGACCAATTACTACTATATAAAAATATAATTTATTTTTGTATATTGACTTTGTATCCTGAAACCTTGCTGAACTCAATTATTACAGTGGCTTTTTTTTTTTTTTTGCAGTTTTAAGACTATTTTACATAGAAAATCATGTTTTCTGCAAACAAACATAGGTGTGCTTCTTAAATTTAATTTCTATGCCTTTTTACTTGCCTTACTGCACTGGTTAGAAACTTAAGTACAATGTTATATAAAAATATCCTTTCTGGCCTTGTTCTCAATCTCAGGGTATTTCACCAGAAAGTATGCTCTTGGCTATCGGCTTTTCAAAGAGGACTCATCACACTGAGCAGTTTCCCTTTATTTCTGCTTTGTGGAAATTTTGTCATGATGTGATATTGAACTTTGTCAGTTCTTTTTTCTGTGTGTGTGCAATTATTGAATTATATGATGTTTCTCATTTATTTTGCATTAAGAAAATAAACTGTGAATTAATTTGATATATGAATGTTAAACCAGCCAAGCATTCCTAGAATAAGCTTTGTCATGATTAATTATCTTTTTAAATATCGTACTCTATTTACAGTATTTTATTAAGAATTTTTGCATCTATGTTCATGAGGGACATTGTTCTGAGTTTTCTTGCCTTGCAATGTCTTTCTTTGGCTTTAGTATCAGAGAAATACTGGTTTAATAAATCAAATTACAAAAACTTCCCTTTCATTTCTGAAAGAGTTCATATAGAGTTAGTGTCAAAAAAGACACAGTGCAAACTGTAAGTAGTGACTACCTCTGGGCAGAAGAAAAATTTGTAGAAGGCAGAGGTGGGGGACGAAGTTCTTTCACTTTTTACTTTGCATCCTTTGGGACTATTTCCCTTTTTCCCAGTAAGCATTTATTTTGAAATTGCAGAAGGGAAAATGTTTATAAAAAGGAAAAGAAAACTGAATTGTGATTTAGCAATTTCTTTTCTAAAGTGGCACATTTTCCTGCTTGAGTTCACTCTCTAAAAAGTTCCAGTTTTGTGAGAACCAGTTAATACAACTTTGTTATAAATGGCTAGGAATGTAGTAAGAAGAGCAGGGTTTGGTAGGTATGTATGTGGGGTAGGACCCCACCCCACTGGGTCATGACCCTGACTTAACGTCGGCAGTTAGCGTTCTGTCTATCCTAGCAATGACTTCCAAGGACTTGTGGATCCTTGTTACAAACAAGTTTATTAATATCTGTTCAGATATTTTCTCTGCCTGTAATGCAGGAGACCTGAGTTCAATTGTTTTCAGAACTACTTGGGGAGTCATATTCATGTTGATTATCTTCAGTAATTTGGCAGGTTACTTATTTCACGTAGTCAATTTTCAAAATTCTGAAATCTTCTTAATTTGGAATTCAAAAGACTATTTTATATATACTATCCCTGGACTACCTTTCAAAATAAAATGGAGATTATCTATATATCTATATATGGCATCAGTTTCTAATGTCTGCCAATTCAGGTTTTACAGGAGTGTTTTCAAGCCAAGGAATTTGGAGCATATGGACATTTCAAAGCATGATTGTTGTTCTACATTCTTTTCTCTGCATCTCTGATGATTGTGAATATACACAGATCAGTGAAGACTGAAAACCATTCTCAATGGAATAATAGCTGAAATGAGGACAAGGACCTTCTATTATACTCAAGTACTTCCCATTTAAAGGGAAAAAGAGAGTGGAAAGCACATGTTAAGTCACGATGTGTAGTTGCTAGCTCCAACCTCAGGTTTCTGAGTTCTACTGAACCTAAGATATCACAGCCCTCTTCCTACAACAGGTCCTTGTTTTTTGTATTTCCTCCAAGCCTGGCTATTGGAGATGTTTCTGCACTTCTGATTCTCAGATCGTTGGAAATCATTTTCTAGAAATAAGAAATAATGCCTGAGATGACAGCATATACCCAACAAAAACGCCCTAAATGAATGGATGAAGAAACACAGAACAAGAACTCTAAGAGAAGCCAAGCCCGAGATTTGTGTTAAAATGGGACAAGGGCCTTCTTATCCAAAAAACAGAACAAACTATTGTGGTTGAGTCTCCTGGGACCTCCGTTAGACTGATTATCTAATGATATGTTTAATCAGCATCAAGTCTCTTTATTGGTAAAGCCAATTCTGTGTCTAGTTCTTGCTTTGTTAAATGCATAAAGAGGATAAAACATGGTAGCTGGTCCTGCTGCTGCTGCCTGTTTGATGGAGGAAATAGGAAAAGTATCAGTTAAAATATTAATAGCTTATACAACTGGGGCCGAATACATGACTTGGGGCAAAGCAACATAACGATGGATGCCAGGTATATCTCAATGGTTGGAAACGATATTCATGACCTCATATGCTTATATACCCTAACATGAAGGCTGATGTCTAAACATGTAAAGTGTTTTAGGTACTTTGAACATGTTTCTTAAGTCACTGAATTGTTACAACCATCCTTAAAGGTAGCCCTACTTTAAAGATGAGGCTTACCTGTTGCTCAAGGTTTTAGAGCAAGCAACAGACATTATGTAGGAACTTATTAACCTCAGATATGCAGATGACACCACCCTTATGGCAGAAAGTGAAGAAGAACTAAAGAGCTTCTTGATGAAACTGAAACAGGAGATTGAAAAAGTTGGCTTAAAGCTCAACATTCAGAAAAGTAAGATCATGGCATCTAGTCCCATCACTTCATGGGAAATAGATAGGGAAACAGTGGAAACAGTGGCTGACTTTATTTTGGGGAGCTCCAAAATCATTGCAGATGGTGATTGTAGCCATGAAATTAAAAGATGCTTAGTCCTTAGAAGGAAAGTTATGACCAACCTAGACAGCATATTAAAAAGCAAAGATATTACTTTGCCAACAAAGGTCCATCTAGTCAAGGCTATGATTTTTCCAGTGGTCACGTATGGATGTGAGAGTTGGACTATAAAGAAAGCTAAGCACCAATGAACTGATGCTTTTGGACTGTGGTATTGGAGAAGACTCTTGAGAGTCCCTTGGACTGCAAGGAGATCCAACCAGTTCATCCTAAAGGAGAGCAGTCTTGAAAGTTCACTGGAAGGACTGATGTTGAAGCTGAAACTCCAATACTTTGGCCACCTGATGCGAAGAGCTGACTCATTTGAAAAGACCCTGATGCTGGGAGGGATTGGGGGCAGGAGGAGAAGGCGGCGACAGAGGATGAGATGGGGATGACAGAGGATGAGATGGGGATGGCATCACTGACTCGATGGACGTGAATCTGAGTGAACTCCGGGAGTTGGTGACGGTCAGAGAGGCCTGGGGTGCTGTGATTCATGGGATCGCAAAGAGTCAGACACGACTGAGCGACTGAATTGAACTGAACTGGGCAGGGTGATGCTGCGTGAAGGTCATGGGCCCTTGAGGGAACAGAGCAGATTTCAAGGGACAAAGAAAGGAGAACAGACCTCAGAAACTGCCCAGTGTTTGCAGGGAGAGTGTTGACTACGGCCTCGGGTCTGCTGGTGTAGAATTTCCTACGTTCCCACAGCAACCCCGACCCCCACCCTCCCCTCCCCACAGTGGAGCTGTGCATGCGCAGTCCACGCCACCTCTCTGCTGCATTCAAACACATTGCCCTCAAGTGTTCCAACCTCTCCAAAGTAACACCCCAACTCATCGTCTGCGGGACTCCTTGGGCCCTTAGCACGCCCTCCAAATGTGTTATTTTTGTTCCCTCTGTGAGTTTGTATTCCCACCAGACTGTGAGTACTTAAGTCGTGACTTCTTCATCTGGGTATCCCTTCAACAGCTCCCCGACCCCAGAGACAGTTGTTTAGATATTAACAATAGGAGTTTGTCAACTCTACCAAGATGGGAGTAAGTGGTCATCCCCGGCCACAGCCATTGTTGAATTGAGTGAAACAATGAACTTGAAAATCGTATTCACCTTGCGCCCTCTTGTGGAGAAGAAGGCAAAAATACTGTATTACTTCATTGGACCATTTCACCTTCTCCTCTAATTATAGTGATAATACAATACTGAGTTAAAATATATTGAAATACAAATATGGGCTTGCCAGGTGGTGCTAGTGGTAAAGAACCCGCCTGCCAATGCAGGAGAAACAAGAGACGCGGGTTCCGTCTCTGGGTCAGGAAGATGAGGGCACAGCAACCAACTCCAGTATTCTTGCCTGGAGAATCCCATGCACAGAGGAGCCTGGTGGGCTATAAATCCATAGAGTTGCAAAGAGTCGGACACGACTTAGGCGACTTAGCACACACACAGAGAAATACAAATATATCTTTCAATATTTAATTTTAATTTAATATTATCATACATTTAAATGACTCTAAATATAGGTATAATACAAAATTAATCTTTTCTATTTTATGATTTTGTAAGTATTGTTCACAAATGGGCCATAAACTATTATATATTTTCCTTCTGGTGATATCCTTGTATGTTCTTGTTCTTGGAAGATCATTACATTGCTTCATTTTTAATTTGCTTAGTTTTCTAGGTGTTGTCAACATTAATGGCCAGACTCTCTTGATGAAGCTTGTAAGGGTCTCTCAGTATTGTTAAACAAATCTGGAACCTCCAACAATACTATTAAATGTTACTGAAACTGAGTAGGAAGGCGGGGAAAAATAAGTGAAGGAGATTAAGAGGTACAAACCTNTCAGATACTTAATGGCGTGCCTACCCTGAGCCGTGCACTATCCTTGGTGTTAAGTGTACTAAGACCTTTTAGAAGGAGTCCTTCCCTCTACCTAACCTTTGAACGTTGGTGTTCTTCAGGATTCTGTCCTGCATGTATTCTATCCACTCTACAGTTTTGGTCAAAATCTCATTTGATTCAAAACTATCCATATACTCTACACTGATGGCTTCCAAATCTTTCTCTGGTCCAAACCTACATGCCATCTCTCTGCTAATGATTGTCAAATTGCTAGATCCCATCCAGATTCTCCCAGTTGAGTTTGAGACCCACAACAGTCTACTCTTGTCTGGACATATCCACTGGTATATCACAGATAGGTCATATTCAACATATCTGAATCCTGTTGCAATTCACTGCTCTCTCTCTTTTTTTTTTTTTCTTTATCCTCAGCGCTCACTTGCCAAACCTGAACGTTGGCATCATTTCCAACACCTCTGTGCCATGATCGCCCATGTAAGATCATCGAGTCAGCTGCAAAAATCTACCCTCCTCTTCAGCTGACCACCACTGTTATTGTCCAGGGTTCCTGGTCTCTCTTTAATCAATAGAAAGCAATTAGGGGTCAGATGAGACTGTCAGGCAAGGCTTGTGTTGCAGCGCAAGGGTGTGAAAACAAGAAATAGGTGTTCTTGCTTGCTCCTCAAGAGGACCTTCTTGGATCGTTAAAAGGGGTAACAACAGCAGTGGGTCTGTGTGTGGGACAGGAGGAATAGCTTAGTGGTCTGCCCACCCCCTCGGGGCTGCTGTGAGTGGCATCCTGTGCAGGACCCTGCTTTTGCTCCCGGCACCGCAGATATAGAAGTTGGTCTGTGGCCTCTTCGTACCTTGCTGCTATTTGTTGTTGCTCAGTCATGTCCGATTCTTTGGGACCCCGTGGTCTGCAGCCCTCCAGGCTCCTCTGCCCATGGGATTTCCCAGGCAAGAGTACTGGAGTGGGCTGTTCATTACTCTCCCCACTGCACATGTGTGTAGTTATCTCTAGTCCCTTACGGTTTGTCTGTTGCCCCGGGAGACATTAGTCCAGGCGCAAGCACTGCAGCAAAGGATCCCAGGCCCCCGCCTGCCTCACCATGCCTCCTCAAGAACAGGACAGCCTCCTGCTGGGCGCTCCTTCCCTCCACTCTTCCACATCTGCCTTCATTCTATTTTCCAACCACTAGGCAAGAAAAGCGCCATTCGATCCAAGTCTGATCGTTTCTCCCTTACCTGAAGCAATCGAGGACCTCCATTCACCCTTAAGAAGAAGTCCGAATTCCTCAATGTGACATAAAAGACCATCTCTCACCTGGCCACTCACCCAATCAGTCTTTGTCCAAATTCTCACCACTCTCAATGCCAGGCTGCTTTCAGGGTCTCCAACCCACCTCTGTCTCTGCCTCCAGATCTTTTTGGATGCCATCTTCTCTGCCTGGAACTCTCCTCTCTCCTTATTTCTACTCATGTTGTATTAATATGGTTTGCTGCTTCTATTATCCTATTATTCTCTGTTCTCAAGTGTCCTCATTTTTTCATTGGTTTACACCTTTTGCCATAGGCTTGTGCAGTTTTAATTATTTTGTCTCGAGATTAGGAAGGTAGGTTTCTCCTAATGGTACTCTTTAAGTAGCAGTGCATTAACAGGCTCTCAGGAATTAAAATAGGCTCCCTGACTTGTAGCATCTGTCAGTTTGTTGGTATAAATATTAACATTGTGGCCAGCTTTAAGCTACNGTCAAGGCTATGATTTTTCCAGTGGTCACGTATGGATGTGAGAGTTGGACTATAAAGAAAGCTAAGCACCAATGAACTGATGCTTTTGAACTGTGGTATTGGAGAAGACTCTTGAGAGTCCCTTGGACTGCAAGGAGATCCAACCAGTTCATCCTAAAGGAGAGCAGTCTTGAAAGTTCACTGGAAGGACTGATGTTGAAGCTGAAACTCCAATACTTTGGCCACCTGATGCGAAGAGCTGACTCATTTGAAAAGACCCTGATGCTGGGAGGGATTGGGGGCAGGAGGAGAAGGCGGCGACAGAGGATGAGATGGCTGGATGGCATCAGTGGCTGGATCAATGTGAGTATGGGTGAACTCCGGGAGTTGGTGATGGACAGGGAGGCCTGGCGTGCTGTGGTTCATGGTGTCGCAAAGAGTTGCATACGACTGAGTGACTGAACTGAACTGAACCAAAGGCTGGCCTCCACTAAAATGGTGCTTTTCCCAGTAGATATGAAATCTCTTACTAGAATCCTGAGTCTTGAAATGAGGCTGTGTTTATGACAGTGGATCCAGTATTTGTTCGAGTGAATGCGTGATAGAAAGAAGGTGGCTCTGCACACAAAGTACAACAGCCATTGCCTTCAGAAGTGGAGGTACGGCGGAGGCCAGTGAGGATAAGAGGAAGAAAGGGTAGAGACATTGCTCAGCGAACAGAGTGCCAGTGGTGTGGTCACACAGGCAACATTGTGGCTTCAGTCCAGTGCAGGCGCTCAGTCGTGTCCGACTCTTTGCGACCCCAAGGACTGCAGCATGCCAGGCTTCCGTGTCCATCACCAACTCCTGGAACCTGTTCAAACTCACGTCCATCGAGTTGGTGATGCCATCCCACCATCTCATCCTCTGTCGTCCCTTTCTCCTCCTGCCACATGGTGGCTAGTACCCTACAAGGACACCATGGTGCTTTCCAGGCAGGAAGTAAGGGCAGTGACTCTGAGGCTTGTGTCCTGACATCTGTGGTGTTCTTACCAAGCTAAAAGTGGGTCATCTGGTTTTGTCACTTAGGGTTTTATTTTTATGATCATAAAAGTAGTAATTTCTTCTGATGAAAATTTGATTCATTTTGATAAGACTCGTGGACAGTACTCTTAGAAAGTTTATCCCAAGATCTTATTTAGAATGTAATTTAATAAGAAATGTGCAAGTAACAAAGTCAAAGCTATCTTAATTCACACTTGCATGTTCAAATGAGGGTTTAAATATAAATAACAAGACATTTGGGCAGAGTAACTAAATCCTCAGGGACTTTCAATGTGAACTTAATGGCCAGTGATAGAAATAACCTCCATTACTGAATTCTAATAGAAGCATGATGGTGTCTAGTGTTGTCTGATACTTCTAAAATGAATGGACGATATGTAATAAAGTATTACATAATTACAAGATGACTGAAGAAAGATCCAAATCTTCAATAGAAATCAAATGATTAAATAAATGAGGTATATATTGGCATCCACATAAATGCCAATTTTAAAGATTAAACAGAATGTAATAATATATAACTATTTTTTATATTTTTAAAGATTACATAAAGTATAATATTTATATTTTATAATTTTAATAATTACACAGAATGAAAAATGTGTATGAGGAGAATTAAAAACAGCATGTATATTAAGATGACAAGGGTATAAAATTATGAATGAATGTGCAGAGATGAAAAGAGTTACATTGTGGGTTTATGATTTAATAATTTTAAAATAAAAATTAGAAAGTAAGGGATCCAGCAATATTGAAAAAGTAGTTTAAAAGAGTATGCCATGAAGAATAATCATAATTCAAAAATACAGCTGGTCTTTGAGCAACACAGGTTTGAAATGTGCAGGTCCACTTTGATGCACACACACACATGATTTAACCAAAAAGGAAACAATTTCAGATTCAGAGAGATATAGGCATAACCAAAGAAAAAACAGGTATGATTTTGATAGAGAAAAACATCTTTTAAGGAAACTAACTCAACTAAAGGGGATTACGCTGTTAATGGAATTAGGCTCAGGTTTTACCTTGCTGTTCCTTAGAATGGAGATCTTTGTAAGCAGAAGTTTAATCAACCTGATCAATCTCTGTGTCTCTGAATAAACCTTTTCTCACCGCACATGTGAGTATGGAGCTCTGGAGTGTTTAGGAGTGCCATGCCAAAGAGAGGCCACAGCTCTTCCCCAAAGTCTCTGTACTAACCCTGGTGTGCCCTCCTCACCCAGTCTGACCTCACCTTGCTCTGCAACCATCAGAAATACCTATGCTTTTTGCTCCAAGGATGCTGAGAGTTTTCACGTACAATATAAGGCATGGCCTGGTGTGATTTTTCTACTGCTAGGACTACTCCAGCTTCTCATCTCTTTCTTCATCCATCCAATCATCCATCTAACACGTGTTTACTGAGCACCTACTAACCATGTTCAACACTGTATGAGGTGCTGAAGGACAGTGTGGATGGAACAGGTTGGGTGATGCCCTCAAAGAACTTTCCATGAATCCATCACTTGCCTCCTTTATTCTCCATCATCGTGTCTTTTGCTCCCAGAGATAAAATCATCTCTAAGATGAAAGATTAGCACATATGACTTGTGCCACCTTTCTGGTATCTCAGCTTTTGAATTCTCTAGCCCTTACTTCCATCCTAATCCCATCTGGCTGGATATTTCAAAACCTTTCCGAAAGCTCTCTAGACTTTGTTTGTTTTCCTTTTCCTTACATTTCATTTGCAAGCAACCTTGACCTATGACCTTCCTGGATCAGGCATACCAACCCTGAGATTCAGCAATATATACATTTTACTAGGTCTTCCCTGTAGCTCAAATGGTAAAGAATCTGCCTGCAATTCAGGAGGCCTGGGTTCGATCCTTGGGTCAGGAAGATCCTCTGGAGAAGGGAATGGCAATCCACTCTAATACTCTTGCCTGGAGAATCCCATGGACAGAGGAGCCTGGTGGGCTACAGTCTGTGGGATCGCAGCATGTTGGACACGACTGAGCGACTAACACTACCACACTACACTACACTACACATTTTACGAAGTGAGATGCTGGGGGACACAATGGTTACTGAGAAGTTTCTCCCATCCAAGAGCTAAGTAATCTGGTCTGAAAAGGTAGCAGCAACAAGGGACCCTGCTCTTCCTGTGTTTCAGGGTATTTTAACACTCTGGTTGATTTATGATGATCTATGTTTGAATGCCAAATTCTCTTCTGTTAGCCTTGGAGTAGCCTGAAGCTACTTGTCTGGAGCCATGTGTCTGCTTTTTAATCTGGGACCAATGTCGCACTGGGCTAATGCACTCACCTCACCAAGACTGGAGTCTTGGGCATCTTCTTGGAGACTTTAAAGAAGCTCGTGTCTCCTTTGTTGTCGGTGAAGTACACCCCGGCCACGCTGGTCACGAGGTTCCCCGGGAATGTGAACAGAACCCTTTCATCATCGCCCTGGTTGGCCCAATCCCAGGCTTGGCCTCCAATGAACAAGCCTCCTCCACGTTTCATGAACTTGACCAACTTCTCAGTCATGGTTTCATTGTAGGCATCAATGCAGTAAACGCCCAGGGAGTCTTTCACTTCCGGCTCAACCTTTGCTTCCACTCCAGAGCCCTCCAGGATTTTGGCCAGAGGTGCAAGGGAGGGGTGCACACCCACGGGAGCCCCGGGGGAAGAGCAAAGCCAACCCACTGCGTTGAGGAGAAAGGGAGTGAGCTGGGCCTCCACCAAGTAGTCCTCGTGGGACACCACCACCAGGCGGCCTCGGCCATACGAGGAGGCTGCGATGAGGACCTGGCCCATGTCGTTCACCATCACCGGGAAGGAGGCTTCTCCGATAAGAAGCAGTTCGCACGGGATGGCGTCTTCGGGGACATCCCAGCTTGTCACTCCATTCATAAGGGCCTCAAAAGCAGCGGATGGAGTCGCCATGGCTGGACCGGCTTCTGCAGAGAGGAAAGCAAAGACAGCCTGGTGAAGAATAGGTAAACAAACACATGAGCCAAGCAGTTCACTCTTCCCTAGCCAGGGCAGCTCTTCCCACCGAGCAGATGAGACCGACGCTGTGAACAGACTCAAGCACTCACCAGGACTGTCAGTGTCTCCAACCCAGGGGACCCTGGTGTGCCCTGTCCGTTAACATTCTTACTAAACGAGCTCCACACATTTCCATCACAGAAGAAAACAAACAGAAGTAAAGAACAAAGGCAGAACTGTGTCTCCAAAGACATATGTTCAAGTACTAATTCCCAGTACCTGTATGACCTTATTTGGAAATAAAGTCTCAGCAGATGTAACCACGTTATGGTGTGGTCATACTGGGTTGGAGTGGGTTCTAATATAATGACTGGGCTTCCCTGCTGTCTCAGCAGGCAAAGAAACCACATGCAATGCAGGAGACACAGGAGATGCTGGTTCAATCCCTGAGTCATGAAGATCCCCTGGAGAAGGAAATGGCGACCCACTCTAGTATTCTTGCCTGAAAAATCCCATGGACAGAGGAGCCTGGTGGGCTACAGTCCAAAGGGTTGCAAAGAGTCAGACACGCCTGAGTGATGAAGCACACGATTTAATGACTGGAGCCTTTAAAAGAAGAGGAAATTGGGACACAGGTACCCAGGGGAGAGATACACAGGCTATGAGCACATGTAAGCAGGCATCAGGGTCTCTGTGATGTCTCTGTGAGCCGAGGAATGCCAAAGACTGCTGGTGAACACCAGAGGGAGGCGAGACGCATGAAACAGACTCTCCTTCAGAACTTTCAGAAAGAATCAACGTGTCAACACTTGGATTTCAAACATCTAAGCCTGTAGGACTGCCACAGAATACATTTCTGTTGTTTTAAGCTACTCAGTTTGTGGCGCTTTATTGCAGCGACCACAGGAAAGCAACACCGTGGTGCAGCGTGCTGTCCCCCACCCCCGCTTCACCCCACTTGGTGCTCACACCCATCATATTAATCCCAGCGTGGGCCCAGAAGACCAAAAGCAGAAAGGGATACATTATGAATTTATAGCAGATTATTACTTGCACCCAGACATAGCAGCAAAAGGTGTATATGTCGATGGATGTGCAACCACAAACACCCTCTGCTTCTTCACCTTGAGGCCCCTGCTTAAGGTCACTCTGCTGTCTGACCTCCTCTACGTGCCCTTTACTGAAGCACTTCTCTCACGGACAGACGTCAGTCTGTCAGGACAATCAGGCCTCACCATCCTCACTGACCACTCAGTGGCGCTGGACAGTGCTGCTCCCTGGTCCCCGAGGCTCTTACCACCTCTAACCTTATGGCCAGCCTCATTGTCTGCAACCTCTCGAACCGCTTCCTTCCTGGCCTCCCCTTCTCTCTTCTGAAAATGCAGAGATTCCTTAGGTGTTTATCTTTGGCCCTTACCTCTTTTTCCTTGTCTCACTCAAGGTATTATGGCAAAGCAATTATTAATACAAGCTTAGGTTCTGGAGTTAGGCTGTCTGGGTTTGAATCTCAGCTCTGCTGTTTGCTGAGATCAGGCAACGCTTCTCAGACTTGGTTTCCTTATTCATTAAGTAGGAAAAATGGCATCTACCACACAGGATTGCTTTGAAGATGAAAGGAATAGCATTGGTTAAGTGCCCTTCCATTATTTATTTTGTCCCAAATTACTTGATCTAGAATATATTTTATATATATATATATATATACACACACACAGATATATGTGTATATATATCTTTGCTTAAAATTACTATATTAAGAGTAATTTTATACACACACACATACACACACACTGTGTGGGCTACAGTCCATGGGGTTGCAAAACAGTCGGACGTAACTTAGCGACTAAATAACACTACTATATGTATATTGCTACTGCCGCCAAGTCACTTCAGTCGTGTCCGACTCTGTGCAACCCCATAGATGGCAGCCCAGGCTCCCCTGTCCCTGGGATTCTCCAGGCAAGAACACTGGAGAGGGTTGCCATTTCCTTCTCCAATGCATAAAAGTGAAAAGTGAAAGG
This sequence comes from Neotragus pygmaeus, assembly GCA_006410875.1. Classification (NCBI taxonomy): domain Eukaryota; kingdom Metazoa; phylum Chordata; class Mammalia; order Artiodactyla; family Bovidae; genus Neotragus; species Neotragus pygmaeus. The sequence continues at coordinate 210,921 of SJYV01036891.1, read as the reverse complement.
TGAAGTCGCTCAGTCGTGTCCGACCCTCAGCGACCCCAGGGACTGCAGCCTTCCAGGCTCCTCCGTCCATGGGATTTTCCAGGCAAGAGTACTGGAGTGGGGTGCCACTGCTTTCTCCAACTATACATATATATAATGCATATAAATGCATGCGTGTATGCTTAGTCACCTGGACTCTTTGTGACCCCATGGATTATAGCTCCCCTGGCTTCTCTGTCCATGGGATTCTCCAGGCAAAAATACTGGACTGGGTTGCCATTCCCTTCTCTAGGGATCTTCCCAGCCCAGGGATACAACCTGTGTCTCCTGCATGGCAGGTGGATTCTTTACAGTCTGAGTCACCAGGGAAGCCCACATATATAAATGTATGTGTGTGTATATATATATGGACTAATTTTAAATTATTGAGCTTGGGTCTTTTTTTTTTTTTTACAACAAAGTAGGCTGGATATAGGCTCCAACAGTGTAATTACAGCCTTGTATTAACAGTTAGAAAATGAAAGGTTTTTTTTTTGCTTCAGTTCAGTTGCTCAGTCATGTCGGACTCTTTACAACCCCATGGACTGCAGCAT
>SJYV01036891.1:153716-188288 GCA_006410875.1 Neotragus pygmaeus | reverse complement strand
TGGGCGGGGCCGCGAGCCCGAGGGGCGACGCTTGGCAGGGGACAGCACTTCTTTGTGTCGCCGGCCCACTGGGCTTGGCATTGCGGTGGCCCCCATCGGGACAGTGGGGGTGGCTGTTTTAATAAAGACATATACTTCTCTGACTATTCATTAGTGAAGGAAAAGGCTGAACAAACCATAGGATATAGTCTACAGAGTATTATTCAGTTCTTATGAAGAGCTTAGATCTCCAATTCGTAGGAGGAAAGTACTGGACACATTGCCTAGGGAAAAATAAAAGCGATAGAAATTGTTGAATAGGCTCTCGTTTTTATAATAAAAAGCAGTCTTGCGTATATTTGTATTATGGTGCGTGAAAGGACAGATTCATATCTCTCTGCTAATATTGTTTAATTTGACGAATATCAAAGGGCAACTTTTACATACTTCTGCATCATATGCACGGTTATGTGTTACTTTTGTAAATTAAAAATAAGAATATATTATATGTCAAGCTACCAAAATTGGCTGAAATTTATTCTGTGTACCTTTCAAATCCTCTTTTTCTTGAAGTCTTTTCTGATGACCAGCTGACAGTTGCTTGTCCCTTCTAGGAATTGCCAGTTCCTACTTTGTGTGGTGACTTCCCCGAGCTCAGGTGTTACTATACAATGGTTAGGAACTCAGACTGTCACCAGATGATCTGGAATCCATCTTAGTGCTATAGTTTACAGGCTAGGTGACTGCACAAGTTACTTAATTCTCTGTGCCTCGGTGTCATGACCTATAAAATGGGGATGATAAAATTGGTACCCATGTCACAGTCCAAGGCTTAAATCTGTGAGTGAATACCTACAAAGTTCTTAGATCAATGTCTGGCAAACAGTAAGACTATGAATGCTTATTAAATAAATAGTCATCCTAACATTTGATAGCATACAATGTTTCAGGAAAATGCATACCTTTTAACCTTGAGTAAGATTTTTGTCAAAACCCAGGTCATTTTTTCTCTCCCCATCTCCCTTCAACCCCCTTTTCCTAAATTGTATGAACAATATTCAATAGGGTCATGTGTGTTAGGTGAGCTCACTGGCAGGATTTACATAGAGGTAATACCAGAAATAGAAATAAAGGGATCCCAAATTCAGGATCTTGCTCAGTGGAGGGGTGATGGCAAGGAAGTCTTTTACCTTCTCCAGGGGCCAGGGTTCTCAGTTAAATAGGGAGGGTGGCTGACTTGTTTGCTAAGACCCTTTTGGGTCTGAAATACCAAGATTAGTAGCACCAAGATAAAACCCCAAAACACCGGAGTTTCATGAAAAGTTAAAATTCAAAACAAGAATGCATATATTACTTACATACAAATAAATAATAGAAAGACAAAACTATACATGGGAGGGATAGTTGTATCTAACTTACCTCTGAGGATGGCGGTGTGCGAGTTGGTGGGAAAAAGGCGTTAAACCTCATATTGTTTCTTAGGAAGAGATACAGAGGGAGCGAGGGATTGACGTTGAGACGGAAAGAGGGAGCTGAAGGAAAGGTGATCTGATAAATCTGTTGTGTTGTTTTCTGTGCTTATCTGTTGTTTTGAAAGTCTATTAAGAAAAATGTTTGGAAAGGGCAAGAACGCATCAGACTCTTGAAGGCTACCTTTCTGGACGAGAAATACAGCACTAAAGAAATAAGTGCCAGAGTAGGAGAGAAAAACAAACCAAACCAAAACACACACACCAAGAAACAGACACGGAGAAACCTCAGGGAATCCTCTTTGAAAGATCTCTGGCTTTTTAGGCCCAAGTGGTTTCAGGCCGAACACCCAATCGCTTTCTCAGCCCCGCTGGACTCACTGTCCCCACGCCCCCGGCCGCTTCCCTCTCGCAGTCCAGCCCAGCCGCAGGGACCTCCGTCTGTGCTCCGTGGCCAGAAACCTTATCAGTACAAGACTCACCCGTTGTCCAGCAATATCCACACCCACTACTTCAGAGGGGGAAGGGGCTCCTCTGCAGAGGTGTGACACGGAGAGGGGGCACACAGTCCAGGATCTGATAAATGGGGGAGACGGTGGTGAAACCTGCGGGTGAAGGTGGGCCGCGGTGGGAATGGGGGAGGGAGAAGGAGGCCGTCCCGGTAGCTGATTGGCGGACGCAACGGTGGGGGCGGAGCCGGCCGAATTCCCTCCCCAACAAACCGCAGAGGCCCCGCTTTGTGTCAGTTTCTGCGCGAAGATGCCCCCGCAGATCCGGATGGAGACCCTTGCCCCAGCCCTGGCAGGGAGGCAGGGCAATTTGTCAAAAAAGAAATCCATGAGACTGTTTACCAGCCAGCGAGTTGGTTAATAAAAAATGATAGATCTTTATATAAAATAATAAAGCTGTTTCAGTGAAACATTAATGATCCTACTTTTGTATGTTTCTATTTTTCTAACAGGAAAAATAAGGATATATTTGGCTACCTTAGGAAGTGGGAGGGGTTGACAGGTAGTTTTTTTTCTCTAGAAATTTTGTATTTTTTAAACGTTAAAAAATACTTTGAAGTAAAAAAATAAGACTGTTTAGTAAAACCACTCAACGTACATATCCAGCAGAAATACATACATATGTCACCAAAAGACATGTACTAGAATGTTCAAAGTAGCACCATGCCATCCTGGAAGCTACCCCAAACCTCCCCTCCCTGATTTCTCACCCCTACTGCCATCCTGTCACTATCTTCTAAGAGTCTTAAACATGTTTTCAGACCAACAAATACGGAGAATTTATCATCAAAAGGTCTGCTTTAAAAGAAATTCTAAAGGATATATCTCAAGAAGTGATAAAAATAATCTTAAGTAAATAATTTGAGATGTAAGACAAAATGGTGAGAGACTTTCAGTTGTATCATTGAGAAAATTCCTTGTTTGGAACAACCCTTCCATTAAAAACAGCAATAAAAGTTGGGTAAAATATAGGAAACAGGGAAGACTTTGAAGAGCAAACAATATAAACAGAGTTTGAGACGCTACAATCCTGAAGCCAGGAAAACACAGGATATGAACTGTCCTTTCGCTGTGGCTTTTTCTTTTAGACCATTTTCCAGTTCACAGTGCAGGATAACTGAGGCCAAACAGGAAGCTTCAGTCTTACTGGTTCAAGATTACCAAATGAACTTGGACTCAAAGAGTGAAATTTCGGACAAGAAGAAACCTCAGAGAAGTGAATCTAAAACTCTATGTACAAATTTCCCCAAGTCACTGACTGATTTCTAAGCTCTGCCTGCATAGGGAGAGACCCAATAAACTTGCAGAAAAGTGGCTAAAATGCCAGTAAACTGAGCCGTCAATTCAGTAGTTTTAGTCTTATGGAAATATGGAGGTCAAGCCCCATCAGAGTAAGTGATTCTTACCAACACTCTCTGCTTTCAGTTGCGAGATGAGAAAAACTGTGGCATATGAATAAGAACAATGCATAAGACGTAAGGTCTATGCTCTTGGGTAGGAGAAAAATCTGAAATGGGATCAGTTCTAAGAAAGCATAAAGCTAACCTTTGATACTATCAAAGTAATCTTCTGTTACTTTATCTGTCTCCCACCTCAAAAAAAAAAAAATCCTCTTTGGAAAAAAATAACATCAACTAGAACGTCCTGATTTTTCATTCATGATGTTTGTGTCTAATCAAAAATTCAGAAGGAGGCTAAAAATAAGGATGAATTGTGAAGAACTCAAGAGAAACAACAAAACATAGAAACAGACTTACAAGTGGTTTAGACATTTGAGTTCTTAGACAGGAACTGAATTTAAAATAACTGTGATTAATGGAGTGTGTTCAAAAATAAGAGAAACAGGCTGGAGAATTCCAGTATAGAATTAAAACTGATAAATTGTTAAAATAGAAATTTTAGAAATAAAGATAATCATTGAAATCAGGAATTCAATAGTTAGCTGTAATAGCATATTAAATACACGTGATCAAAGAATTGGTGAACTCCAACAGGAATCAGTAGAAACTATTCAAAAATAGCACACAGAGGAAAGAAAGGATCTGCATAAGGAGATGAAGAGATATAGAAAGAATATAATAAGAATTATGAGACAAAGTAAAAGGGGATGACATGTAATTAGGCTCTCAGGAGAAATAAAAGAATGAAACAGAAGCAATATACTGATAATTAATGACAGATAGTTCCCCAAAGGGCTGAAAAACATCAAAACAGATTGAGAAAACCCTCCTCATTCCATAAGCAGAATAAATAAAGAGAAAACTTCACCTAGGTAGATTATAATCAAATGCTAAGAACCAATCTTAGAGAGGAAATCTGTAAGTTAGTGAGAAATAAAGGATGATTTCCATTTAGAGGAACAATAATGCATATGGCTTTTCAAATGAAACAATAGAAACCCAGAACACAGTGGTATTTCTTTAAAAAAAAAGAAGGTAATCTGCCAACCTAAAACTCTATGCATAGCAAAAATACCCCTCAAAAAGTGAAGGCGAAATAAAGACACTTTTAGATAAACAAAAGCTGAGAGAATTTGCTAGCAATACAATATAAAAAGCAGTTCTTTAAGATTAAGAAAAATGACCCCAGATGGAAGTACATAACAGTAGGAAGGAATCAAGAATCCTGGAAAGAGTAAATACATAGGCAAATGTAAGTCAATATTGACTATTTAAATAAACAAAAGCATTTTATGGGATATAAAAGCATAAAAACATACAATAACAATAGCACAGCTGCAAGATAAACTGGAATTTGTTACATTGAGCCTTACACATACCCTGATACCAAAGTCAGACAAGACTACAAGAAAGGAATATTACAGGCCAACATCCCTGATGAATATAGATGTAAAAATCCTCAATAAAACATTACCATAGTGAATCCAACAGTACATTAAAAAAAAAATCATACACCATCATCAGTTAGGATTTAGTATAGGTATGAAAAGATGTTTCAGTATCTGGAAATCAACTTCATTTCAACTAACAAAATGAAGTATAAAATCATCTCAGCAGATGCAGAAAGAACATTTGACTTTGTCACCCAGGTGGAGGGCGACAACCCTCCTTGACAAAAATGTGAACAAACTGGATATAGAAGGAATATACATCGACATAATAAAGGCCATATATAACAAGCCTACAGTTATCACACTCAAGAGTAAAAGATTGAAAGTTTCTCCTCCAGGATCAGGGACAAGATAAGGGGTCCCTCTGTCATTTTTCTTCCCCAATATAGTAGTCAAAGTTCTAGCCAGAGAAACAAGGTAAGAAAAACATACGCCATCCAAAATGGAAAGAAGTTAAATTATTTTTGTCTATAGATATATTTGTTTGCAGATGACTAAATTCATTTATTAAGCTTTTCTATATATAAATTTGTAATCAGAGACAATTCAGCATTATTAATTCTTCCAATCCATAAACAGCATATCTTTTTATCTGTGTCTTCAATTGCTTTCATCAGCATTTTATAGTTTTCAGTGTACAGATCTTTTACCTTCTTGGTTAAATTGTTGTTGTTGGGTGTGTGCTCAATCATGTCTGACTCTGTGAGATCCCATGGACTGTAGCCCACAAGGGTCCTCTATCCATGGAATTTTCCAAGCAAGAGTACTGAAGTGGGTTGTCATTTCCTACTCCAAGGGATCTTCCCTATCCAGGGATCGAACTTGTGTCTCCTGTATCTCCTGCATTGGCNGAACTGTGGTGTTGGAGAAGACTCTTGAGAGTCCCTTGGACTGCAAGGAGATCCAGCCAGTCCATTCTAAGGGAGATCAGACTTGGGTGTTCTTCGGAAGGACTGATGCTGAAGCTGAAACTCCAATACTTTGGCCACCTCATGGGAAGAGTTGACTCACTGGAAAATATTCTGATGCTGGGAGAGATTAGGGGCAGGATGAGAAGGGGATGACAGAGGTTGAGATGGCTGGAGGCATTACCGACTCGATGGACATGAGTTTGGGTGAAGTGCAGGAGTTGGTGATGGACAGGGAGGCTTTGCAATTCATGAGGTCACAAAGAGTTGGACACGACTGTGTGACTGAACTGAACTGTATTCTTGAGGTAAGGCTTGTATTGCTATAAACTTCCCTCTTCAGTTCAGTCACTCAGCCATGTCCAACTCTTTGTGATCCCGTGGACTGCAGCATGCCAGGCTTCACTGTCCATCACCAACTCCTATAGCTTGCTCAAACTCATATCCATCAAGTGGGTGTTTCTATTGACTTTTACTGCATTCCATAGGGTTTGAGTGGTTGTATTTTCATTGTCATTTGCTTTTAGGTATTTTTTTTTTAATTTTCTCTTTGATTTCTTTAGTGATCTCTTGGTTACTCAGAAGTGTATTATTTCATCTCCATGTGTTCGTGGGTTCTTTTTATAACTTTTTTTCTGTGCAGTTAGCAAAGATGCTTGAAATGTTTTCAGGCTTTTCTTAAATTTACCAAGGCTTGATTGTGACCCAAGATGTGATCTATCTCATTCTTGAGGACAAAGTGAAATCTATTGTTTTTGGGTGAAATGCCCTATAGATATTAATTAGGTCAAACTGGTCCAATGTATCAATTAAGCCTTGTGCTGCCTTGTGCTTCCTTATTAATTTTCTGTCTGGATGATCTGTCCATTGGTGTGAGTGGAATATTAAAGTCCCCTACTACTATTGTGTTACTGTCAATTTCCCCTTTAATACTTGTTAGCATTTTTCTTAGGTATTTCTGTGCTCCTATGTTGGGTGCATATATATTTATAATTGCTTTATCTTCTTAGATTGATCCCTTGATCATTATGTAGTGTCCTTCCTTGTCTCTTGTAATGGTCTTTATTTTAAAGTCTATTTTATCTGATATGAGTATTGAAAACGAAGATCATGGCATCTGGTCCCATCACTTCACAGGAATATATGAGGAGACAGTGTCAGACTTTATTTTCTGGGGCTCCAAAATCACTGCAGTTGGTAATTGCAGCCATGAAATTAAAAGATGCCTACTCCTTGGAAGAAAAGTTACAGCCAACCTAGATAGCATATTCAAAAGCAGAGACATTACTTTGCCAACTAAGGTCCATCTAGTCAAGGCTNAACAGGGAGGCTTGGCGTGCTGCGATTCATGGGGTTGCAAAGAGTCGGACACAACTGAGCGACTGAACTGAACTGAACTGGAATTAATTTAGCTATTTAAAAAAAGGAAATCTTGCTATTTGTGACAACATGGATGAACCTTGAAGGCATTTTGCTAAATTTTGAAATAATGCTGACACAGAAAGACAAATACCGTATCACCTTCATTTATATGCGGAATATAAAACAGCTGAACTTAAACAGAAGCAGAGAGTAGCACGGTGATTACTAGGAGTTGGGGAGAGGTTGGAAATGAGGAAATATTGATTAAAGATTGCAAAATTTCAGATATTCAGGTTGAGTAAGTTCTGGAGATCAAATGTATAGCTCAATGACTATTAGTTAACAATATTGTATTACAAATTTGAAATTTGCTAAGATAGTAGATCTTAATTGTTCTCACCAAAAGAAAATGGTAAACTATACAAGGTGGTCAATATATTAATTAGTTTGACTGTTGCAATCATTTTACATTGTATACTCATATCTAAAATCACATTGTACACTTTAATGTGTGTATGTTTGTGTGTGTGTGTGTGTGTGTGTGTGCTAATTTGCTTCAGTTGTGTCTGACTCTTTGTGACTGCATGGACTGTAACCCTCCAGACTTCTCTGTCCATGGGATTTTCCAGGCTAGAATACTGGAGTGTGTTTCAGTGCCCTCCTCCAGGAGATCTTCCTAACCCACGAATCAAACCGTTATCTCCTGTGTCTCCTGCATTGACAGGCAGTTTCTTTACCACTAGTGCCTCCTGGGAAGCCCTCCCCAAACCTTAATATATGCAAGTTTTATTTGTCAACTATACTTCAATAAATGTTATAAGTATGCTATACAATTAGAATTACTACTAAAACATTTGACCTAAAATGTTACAACATGTAACTTAAAAATAAGAGAAGGAGTAAAATAGTGGGAAATAAGGAGAACAAAAGAAAGAATGGAAAGAAATAAAAGAGGTAAACCAGAAAAAATTAAAAGAGAATAATAAGATGGCAAAAATAAATCTAATTCTATTACTAATTACAATAAATACAATTGGATTAAATTATTCAATGTTAAATTATAAATTGTCAAATATTTTAAAAACCTAGGCTTAAAAAATATACATATGTTTATGATATATNTAAACCAGAAAAAATTAAAAGAGAATAATAAGATGGCAAAAATAAATCTAATTCTATTACTAATTACAATAAATACAATTGGATTAAATTATTCAATGTTAAATTATAAATTGTCAAATATTTTAAAAACCTAGGCTTAAAAAATATACATATGTTTATGATATATATACTTTTTAATGTATTGGTATCTCATTATGGTTTTTTTTAATTTTTACTTGTTTAAATTTTACTTTACATTTGACTATAGTTGGTATAAAATGGCATGTTAGCTTCAGGTATATAGCAAAATGATTCAGTTATACATATATGTATATCTATTATTTTTCAAATTCTTTTCCCATTTGGGTTATTACAAAATTTTGAGTAAAGTTTCCTGTACTATACACTAGATCCTTGTTGGTTATCTATTTTAAATATAGTAGTGGGTATATGTCAATCCCAGACTCCCAATTTATCTCTCCTCTCTACATTTCCCCTTTGGTAACCATGTTGCTTTCTAAGTCTGTGAGTCTCTTTCTGTTTTGTAAATAAGTTCATTTGAACCATTCTTTTAGATTCCACCCATATAACTGATAGCATATGGTATTAGTATTTCTGTCTGACTTACTTCACTTAGTCTGATAATCTCCAGATCTTCATGTTGCTGCCAATGGCGTTGTTTCATTCTTTTTAATGGCTGAGTAATATTCTATTGTGCATGTGTATCACATCTTTATACATTCATCTGTTAATGGACATTTAGGTTGCTTCTATTCCTTGATTGCAAAAAGCACTGCAGTGAACACAGGGGTGCCTGTATCCTCTCAAACCATGGTTTTCTCTGGATACATGCCCAGGAGTGTGATTGCTAGATCATATGGTAGCTCTATTTTTAGCTTTTTTAAGGAACCACCATACTGCTCTCAGTAGTGGCTATACCAATTTACAATCCCACCAACAGTGTAGAAGGGTTCCATTTTCTCCACACCTTCTCCATCTTTTATTGTTTGTGGACTTTTTTATTATGGTCATTCTGACTGGTGTTAGGTGCTATCTCATTGTATCTTTGATTTGCATTTCTCTAATAATTAGTGATGTTGAGCTTCTTTTCATGTGCCTGTCAGTCATCTGTATGTCTTCTTTGGAGAAACATCTATTTAGATCTTCTGTCTATTTTCTGAATAGATTTTTTTTTATATTAAGCTGAATGAGCTGTTTGTATGTTTTGGAAACTAATCCCTTGTCAGTAGCATGCTTTGCAAATATTTTCTCCCATTCTGTGGGTTTGTTTCTCATTCTATTTATGGTTTCCTACGCTGTGCAAGAACTTTTGATAAATAGATCTACAATGAGAAATTTTAAAATCCACAACAGCAGTGAAAGGTTTTAACGTATCTATTTTTGTAATTGATAATTCAGGCAGATAAAAAATTGGTGAAGGTATGGCACATATGGATTGCATAATTAACACACTTGTTTTAAAGGAATATGTAGGACATTATATAATTAGAGACCACACATTAGTTTCAAGCAAATAAAACTGACAATTTGCTACATTATAAAGCTAATTTCAATAGCCCAAAGGAATTGGTATCATAATTCTCTGAATTAATTATAAATTAACTAGACAACATTTACTAGGAGATGATAAAATATTTTTTATGAAGAGATTGTAAACTAAAATACACATTTAAAAAAATGCATGGCTCAAACAAGAAGCCATAATGGAAATGATAAATATTTAAAGCACGATAGCAAAATATTCCTATCAAATCTTGTGAGGTATAGCTAAACAGCAGTGACACAAATTTATAGCCTGAAGAGCTCATGTAAGAGCTACAGCTCAAAATTAATGAGCTAAGCATACACCCTAAAAGCTCAGAAAAGACATAACAGAGAAATTCAAAGAAAGCAGGAAGAAGTAATAAAATAAATAATGATTAAGAGAACAGACAGGGATTTTTTTTTTGTACGTGTATGTGAACAGATGTCTGTGTATGTGAACAAAGTATTCCACGTTCTGGCAAAATTAATCAAACCAAAAAGAGAAAGGAAATATATAAACATTAGTAATGAAAAGGCAGTCATAAAAATAGAAAATATTTAAATAGATATGAAAGAAAATGTGAACGAATCTGTTGCATTAATTTTGGTTAAATATTTTGGAAAATACAATTCACGAAAACTGACTCCATAAGAAAACCTAAATAGTCCTATAATCCTTCAAGTAATCGGACGAACAAGTTTAACGACCTCTGACAAACTAAATTCCAAACCTTGAGTGTTGCTGGTGATGTGAAGCAATATTTGACCAGGTAATTCCAGTCTTACACAAATTTTCCCAGAAAACAGCAACAGTGAGAATACTACTCATCTTATTTTATGAATATCTTATTGACAACAGGGAAGGTTAGTATCATAAAGAATATTTACAGGCTCATCTCAATTTCCACATACGGATGCAAATATCTCATGTTTATCACTATATCTATACATAAAAGTTATCACATATTTATCACAGTTTATTCCAGGAATGTAAAGTTGATTTAATATTAAAAATTGAATGCTGAACCTCACCAAAATAACATACCTAAAGAAAAAGTCATATGAGAAAATCAGTAGCCATAGTAGAAGCATTCAACAAAAAATGTACTCACAATAAAAGTGCTTACCAAAAGAAGAACAGAACTTTCTTTCTTATCATTGGAAAAAGCATTTACAAAATAACCATCCTGAATGCAATATTTAAAGCTGATAAAGTGACATCTTTTACTTTAGTATCTTAAGGATAAAACAAGATGCCCCTCCCCATTTTTATTTAACATTACACTGCAAGTCCTAGCCCATGTAACAGGACAGGAAAAAGAAACTGATAGTGTAAGGATCAGAAAAGAAAAAACAGAACTGCCATTATTTTCAGAAGATCTGACTGCTTTTGTAGCAAATGTGATGTTATAGGTAAATTTAGAATTATTAATGCACGTATCATGTTTGATACAGAAACAATATATAAAAGGCAATTGGATTTCTATACACCAGAAACAATGGGCTACAAAATGTAATCTTTATAAAACAAAATATTTATAATAGCAGTGAGAATATAATGTACTTAGAAATAAAGTTAACAGAAATGAGCAAAAGAGAACAATGAAAAATATTAAAAAAACATACAAAACACTAAAAAAATACAAGTGATAAGCTAAATAAATGGCATTATATACCAAGTTCGTAGATGGAAAACTTCACCTTGAAGAGGCCATTTCTCCCCAAATTGATACATAGAATTAATGCAATATCAATAAAAATTCCAACTCCTTGCTTGTTTGTTTCCTGTTTTGAAGAACATGACAAGTTTGTTTAAATATTTATATGGNGGCATTATATACCAAGTTCGTAGATGGAAAACTTCACCTTGAAGAGGCCATTTCTCCCCAAATTGATACATAGAATTAATGTAATATCAATAAAAATTCCAACTCCTTGCTTGTTTGTGTCCTGTTTTGAAGAACATGGCAAGTTTGTTTAAATATTTATATGGAAGGTCAAAGCTCCAATAATTGATTTTTTAAAAATTCCTTGAACCAGAAGAAAGATGTAGGAGAATATTTCCTACCAGATTAAAGATTTATTATAAAACTACTGTAGTTAAAAGCAATTTTCTATTAGTAGAGTTAAACAAATAGATAAAGAAAGAGAGTAGGAAGTTTAAAAGAAACTCAAGCATATATGAAAAACGTGATTCATATAGATCACGGGTGCTGGGACAGTTGATTGTTCATATGGAGTAAATAGTATAACAAGAAACTTCCAGGTGGATTATGACATTACCAAATTCAAAACTTTAAAAGTTTAGAGAAAAGTAAAGTAAAATTGAAATTGAAATTCAAATTTAATTCACTGGCAGAGACAGAAAGACATAGAAAGAAAAGATAAGAACCAACTAAATGCAGATATTTGCAGCATGTACCGTTAACTAGTATTGATTAACATCCAGATTGTATAAAGAAAGTATTCCAATAAGACAATAAGAAAGACAAACAACCCTATATGAAAATGAATAAAAAGCAAGAAGCAGAATTTCCCAGAGAGAAAGCACAATAGCTCATCATTATATGAAAATGTGGTCAGTTTCATTAGTTATCAAAGAAATGCTAATTAAAATAAAAATAGAACGCTATTTCATGCCTATTAAACTGGCTAAAAATGAAAATTGATAATGCCAAATTGTGACAAGTATGTGTAAACAGAGGAACTCTCGTCTGTTGCTGGAGAGTGCAAGCTGGCCTAACACTTAATAAAGCTGAATATAAAGAAATCTTATAACCCAGTAGTATAACCTAGGTGTACACCCTAGGGAACAAGAGTGAACCAGAAGGCGCGTACAAGATAGTTAGAGGGCATTATTTGTTAATATCCCTTGTAGTGTGTGTGTGTGTGTGTGTGTGTGTGTGTGTGTGTGTGTGTTAGTCTCTCAATTGTGTCCAACTCTTTGCGACCCCATGGACAGTAGCCCACCAGGCTCTTCTGTCCATAGGGTTTTCCAGGTAAGAATACTAGAGTGGGTTGCCATTTCTTTCTCTAGGGATCTTCTCGACCCAAGGATTGAGCCCCAATCTCCTGCATTAAAGGTAGATGCCTTACTCTCTGAGCCACGATGGAAAATGGGCCCTAAAAATCCCTGCCTCCAGATATTCGTGGTCTTGTGTAACCCTCTCACTTTGAGTTTAGGCTGGAACTAGTGACTCGCATCCAATAAAAAGAAGATTGCAAAAATGATGGGCTGTCACTTTTAAATTTAGATTACAAAAAGACTGTCTTGTCTTTGTGTCTGGACGCCTTCACGCTGGTGGAAGCAAGCTGCCATGGTATGACTTGGTCTTATGCAGAGGCCCATGTGGCAAAAGGCTGATATGTCCAACCAAAGCCAGTGAGGCCAAAAGGTCTGCCAACACTCATATTAGGTGAGCTTGAAAGGAATTTCCTTCAGCCAGCTTTGAGATGACTATAGCCCCAGCCAATATCTTGCTTATAGCCAGTGAGAGACAGTGAGTCAGACTCCCAGCGTAGCTCCTCCTGAATTCTTGACCCATTGAAACTGTGAGATATAGCATTTTTGTCTGTTTGTTTTGCTGTTTTAAGCTGCTAAGTGTTAGTTTAATTTGTTACATAGCAATAGATAGTATTAATAATACAAATCCCAAATGAGCAATAACCAATAAATGTAGAATGGATAAAGTATGTTGTTGTTAATGCCAAGTTGTGTCCAACTCTTTGCAACCCCATGACGGCCGAGAGGTAAACAGCGAGCAACTCCCGGTGGATTCGTCCGCTGCCCTCCCCTCGAGGACCGCAGAGGCCCCGTGGCAGTCCCCACGCCTCCCTGACCCCACACAAACGCACGTTCCGGGCATCCCCCCACGTCGCCCCGTCTCCCCGCGCGGCCACCCGCGCTGTGGCCTGTGTCACCGCCAGGCCTCTCTTGCCCAGAGCCCATCGCGGGCCCACACTCACCCTTAGCCCCGCTATTCCCTGCAGCGCGGGTTGGGGACAGAGGGCACCGGCTAGGAGGGGGCGGCCGCAGTTCCCAGGGGGCAAGAGCGCCTCAGGCGAAAAGGGACTTGGCGGCTGACCGAGTCCAGGGACGTGGAAAGGACAGGGCGGGACGCAAAGGAGGCCGTCCCGGGAGCCGATTGGCCGCCGCGGTGGTGGGGGCGGAGCCTGGCCCACCGCCCGGAATCTCAGAGGTCCCGCTTTGTGTCAGTTTCTGCAGGAAGATGCTGCCTCACATCCAGGATAGACCCCAGCCCCCGCCCTGGGAGTGTAGCAGGGCAATTTGCTGTAAATCTGTCAGACTATGAACTAGTGAGAGGTTGAAAATGATAATGCATTTTCACAAAGTATAATGCACAATTATTTCCAAGGGCAAGTTAAGTCTATGAGTCCTAGGCATATTTTTAATTACAAGAATAAAGTTGCCTTAAAATGGAGGGTATAGTTACATTCTTCCATAAGAAATCAATCTCACTTTGCTTTTATGGAGAGAAGGGGTAAGAATGAGGAAGTTGACTATTGATACTAATCATCATAACCACTGAATTGTTTTAAAATGTCACGAGTTGTCCTATATAGCAAATAAAAGGGAAGGTATGAATAATTTTTGCTAACCAACGGATAGGTGACAGATACTGGGCATGAGACAGAGAAAGAAAGACATGGCTGTTGAAAACCTGGACACTGAAGTGCGTGCCTCATCTTCTACTTACTAGCCAGGCGTGCATTCCGTTCCTATGGATGCCCTAACAAGTGACCACAAACTCAGTGCCTTGAAACAACACGTTTGTTATCTTGCAGCTCTGTAGGTCAGAAGTCCAGAGAGTGAGCGAGCTTCTCGCTAGGTACATCAAGGTGTAGCCTCTAGCGGACTATGCATTTCCTTGCCTTTTCCAGCTTTGAGAGGCCGCCCAAATTCTTTGGCTTGGGGCCCCTTGCTCCATTAATCAACAATCTCATCCCATGGATCTCTGTTTCTGTCGTCACATCCCGTTCTCTGCTTCTCCTCTTCTATTTATTTCTGAGCAAGTTTGATCTGTTCGTTTCTTTGTGCCCTGGATTCAATAGGCCTCCCTCAATTCTAAATTCTACCGCCTTTTTTATGCTCATTTCTCTTCGGTCTTTCTGTTCATAGTTCATCTTTGTCCCCCAGATAATTTTTTTTTTTAATGTAGGTAGAACATGTTATCAAAACACTTGCCTTGTTCTCTTACCTCCACTGAAAAGTCCGCTGCTAACTGACTCGGAGCTCAGAGTTGTTGACATACACGTGACATGTGTGAGAAAGGACTTCCTAATCTCCTAAGGGCGGTCAGTATAAGATCCCAGTCTGCCTGAGCTCCCCTCCCCCTCCTTTCCTCCTCAGGCCCAGAGCCAGTCAGCAAAGGGCATGCTGGTGACGTCAGAGGAGGAGGGGTGAGGGGCCCGGGGTGAGGGGCAGCAGCAGGGGGAGGAGAGGAGCTGAGCAGAACAGCCGGGTCCCCGTTGGCCAGGAATTTGCTGGCTGAAGTCTGTAGTCTGCTTGTGTTTTTGCAAGCTGGAGGAGGTTCACAGACTGCCCTGGCTGTTTTCTGCCAGCCCCCAAAACACACACACATACACACACACCCCCTAAAGCCTGGAGGGTCAGGGATCTTGGCCTCAGGGATTTTGTACTGAAACCCTGTGGTCATAGTCCATCCCCACCCATGCTCACCCTTTCTGTTGCTTGTGTCTCCGTATTTCTTTTTTAAAATATATATATATATATAAAGGTAGAAATTGGATGATATATTTTAGCTCTGAAACTCTGTGACCAACTGCACAACAAAAACAACCCCAACCGAAAATAGTGGACTCTGCAGGTATGTCTGGGGAGACTATGGGTGAGCAGACATGTTGCCTGTGTGCTGTCCATTTTTGAGAGGAGCAGGGATATGGCAAGAGAGAAATGCAGCTGTCTTGGCGGAGAAAATGAGAGAGAAAGCTCAAGGTTAAGTCTGCAATCTCTCAACACCCATCTGCATCCACCAGGTCCCCCAGCAGCTGCACCTCTCAACTGCACATACCTGCCCAGGCGTTGGCTTTTCCTTCTACCCTCAAAGGACTCTGTAGTCAGAAACTACCTCTTTGGGGCTGGGTGGCAGGTTGCTCACTTCTGGAAACCTCTGAGAAGTCATGCCCCCTTGTCTGCCCTTCAACGCCAGAGCAGACTTTGGCAGGGCAGTGCCAGAGTCTTGCCTGTTTTCAGTAAAGAAGGCAAAGGAGAAGGGAGCAGAGGTTGTGAATGCAAACACAAAGGTTGACCCTGCCCTGAGTCAGGGGAATTCTTCCTGCCTTCAAACTGGGACGTGTGGCTTTTTGTCCTGCCTGTAAACTCCAGATGAAATGTGGGCTCTTCCTGAGTGTTGTGCCTGTTGACTTTCAAACTGGAATTAACCATTAACTCCCTTGGCCTCCAGCTTCCAGACTCACCTTGAAGATTTTTAGGCTTGCCAGCCTCCATAATGTGGGAGAAATTCCTAATAGTAAATCAATCTTCAGCTATGTATCTATCTATGTGTCTATCTATCCATCCATTCATCTGTCTATCCTATTGGTTCTGTTTCTCTGGAGAGCTCTAATACAGCCCCACCCTGCCCTGAGTTACTCATTTGGAACTTGCTGTCCAGTACTATGTACCCCCCTCATCTACTTCCACATGGCTCTGTTGCTGGGACTCCTGAATACAAGCCCCTCACAGGGGCTTCTCCTTATAGAAGTGAAGAATGAACTCAAAACAGGTCTTACTCCCTGTGTTTCCTTGTGCTGTTTCCCCCTTCACCACCCCTTAGAGATCTATGTTGTATAGCAAAAGGGGAGATTTCAGTACATTGATTGTAACTCTTCACTCTAGTCTGGGATAAAACTCATAAAAAAATCTACTCTTGGGGAGTCTTTATGGTTGCTGCCTTCTCTCCCCATTGTCTTCCTCATCTCCTCATATGACCCTCCCTTGAACTTTTATAGGGACGGAAATAGATGTTTAAAATGGAATTATTACAAACACCACTGAAGAAAAAAATTAAAGCTTATGCTTGGGATATTTTGTGATTTGAAATCAAGTTTTCTCAGTCTTAAGTAAGAACTTCACTGAGAAGTAAATATAATTAAATTAGGAACAGTGGGAGGATAGGAGAGAACTGGAGGAAGACTGATTAAACTGTGGAATGTTTTTTTTTTTAAGAAATATTAAGTGCCATCTCTTTTGTAGGATAATGACTTCCTTATTTTTACGAAAACAATGCATTGCATAAAAAGATGGGCATAAAGGAAAAATAATAAAGAGGATCATATTGTACACAGTATTTTTAATATAAAAGGTATCGGTCTTAGATAGTTTGGGCTGCTATAACAAAGATCAACTGGGTGAATTAAGCAAGATATTTATTTCTAGGAAAGACTGAAGGCAAAAGGAGAAGAGGGTAGCAGAGGATGAGATGGTTAGACAGCATCACCAACTCAATGGACATGAATCTGAGAAAACTCTGGGAGACAGTGAAGGACAAGGAAGCCTGAAGTGCTGCAGTCCCCCAGGTTGCAAAGAGTCAGACACCACATACTAACTGAATGACAACAATTCTTCATACTACTGGAGGCTGGGCAATCTGAGATCAAGTTGCCAGTAGATTTGGTGTCTGGTGATAACCCTCATCCTGGTTCATAGTGTCTTCTTGATGTCCTCACATGGCAAAGAAAGCTCAGTTTTCTTCATCCCCTTCCTATGGCAGTAATCCCATTCTTGAGGGCTCCAGCCTCATGACCTAATGACCTCCCAAAGCCCCTACCTCCTAATACCTTCACATTAGTGTTTAAGATTTCAACATATGAATTCTGGGGGACACAAACATTCATTCCCTAACAGTATTATTTTTAGCCTAAACTGAATTCAACAAAGAAGCTGAAGAACTGCTCAGGTAAATGTTTCACCACAACAAGAACATCTGAATATTGCTAAGTGTTCTGCACTAGAATTTCCTCCACTTGGCTCAGCGTGTCCTCTCTTCAGAGCATGATACGTTTGAACCCTGGAAGGCCTTGAGTGCTACAAGTTTCCTTATTCTTTGCCAATACCAGGGTGGAGGTAGAGAGAAGTTTCTACCTCTCAGATTGTACTCTGACTTTTTCCCAGGCTACCCCCATGTCATTCCACAGACTCAGAACTAGATAATATCAGTGAGAATACTTAGCATTTGGTACACTCACCTTCTTTCCTTAGTACAATTTCTCAGTGATGGGGTTGTTGGAAACGTGAGTGAGGGTAGTGTTTAGCATCATTCCAGGATGAATCATAATCTAATTTTTTGTAGAGGCAAGATCTAGAACCTGGCTTCAAATACACATTTTTATGTAAGACNTTATTTTGGGGGGCTCCAAAATCACTGTAGATGGTGACTGCAGCCATGAAATCAAAAGATGTTTACTCCTTGGAAGGAAAGTGATGACCAACCTAGATAGTATATTCAAGAGCAGAGACATTACTTTGCCGACTAAGGTCTGTCTAGTCAAGGCTATGGTTTTTCCTGTGGTCATGTATGGATGTAAGAGTTGGACTGTGAAGAAAGCTGAGTGCCAAAGAATTGGTGCTTTTGAACTGTGTGTTGGAAAAGACTCTTGAGAGTCCCTTGGACTGCAAGGAGATCCAACCAGTCCATTCTGAAGGAGATTAGCCCTGGGATTTCTTTGGAAAGAATGATGCTGAAGCTAAAACTCCAGTACTTTGGCCACCTTATGAGAAGAGCTGACTCATTGGAAAAGACTCTGATGCTGGGAGGGATTGGGGGCAGGAGGAGAAGGGGTCGACAGAGGATGAGATGGCTGGATGGTATCACTGACTCGATAGATGTGAATTTGACTGAACTCTGGGAGTTGATGATGGACAGGGAGGCCTGGCATGCTGCTTTCATGAGGTCGCAAAGAGTCAGACACGACTGAGTGACTGAACTGAGCTGAACTGATATAGGTATCTTTCTTGGATTTATATATGTTCAGATACTTATGACACAAATTATTGTGTGTGTTGTATGCAGGTCTATGTTATATTCTTTTCACCAGAATTTCCCAATGACATTTACCCATGACATTAAATGTTCTTTAAATATATTTTTCATAACTGTATAACAGTCCTCTCAGTGAAATTATACTTAGTTATTTTCCATTTTGAAATTAGGTGATTCCAGAAATTTGCTAGTCAAAATAATCTTGTTAGAAGCATCTGTTTTACTTACATCTTGATCTGCATTTCTGATTATAGGATGGATTCCTTGAAGTAGAAGTAAGGCGCCAAAAGACATACATAGTGCCAATTTATCCTCTAGAAATATTTTATATATTTATATTCTCAACAACCCAATATAAATGTACTCTTCTGGACTTCCAGTGGACTCTCTTCTATCCTAAACCTTATATAAGCTTTCCACATATTACCTGAGATCCCTTTTGGTACAGATAGAAACATGTGTGGCCTAATGGGCTTTCCTTTCCTTTCTCCTGAGTCCAACACATATAGAGCCTAAAATGAGAGAAAGGCATATTTTCTAATATAAACTGGAGTATGGGGAGGTTATGAAGATTTACTAGATTAATATCAGATTTGCAGTTCATATATTGGGTTAGCCAAAAATTTCACTGGGATTTTTAAGACATATTTTTCATTTAACCAAGAGCATTATTGAACAAGTATTCCTGAACTGAACAAACTTTTTGATCAACCCATTACCTGCTGCACAAGGCTCCAGATGGCAGAGCCAGGCAAGGCAGCCTCTGCACATGGCCCCTGGCGCCATCGTGGACTGCAGTGTTGTGATCAGCCTCTTTGCACACCGCCCCCAGCTGCCATCTTGAACTGCAGTGTTGTGAGCAGTCTCTCTGCACACGGCCCCTGGTGCCATCCTGGACTGCAGTCTCGTGATCAGCCTCTTTGCAGACAGTCCCCAGCTGCCATCTTGGGCTGCAGTGTTGTGAGCAGTCTCTTTGCACACGGCCCCTGGTGCCATCTTGGATTGCAGTGCTGTGTGCAGTGCTGTGTGCAGTGCTTCTGCACACTGCCACAGAGCTGAGCTGATGGTGGTAGCTGTTCCACACTAGGCACTCTGGTCTGAAGAAGCGAGTAAAGACTTCTACATGTGGCCCCCTGTGAGCATGTGAAACTGGACTCAGCACAAAGGGGAAAAAAAGGTTAGGCTTTATCTTATTAACCAGATTCTGTTTTTTGCCTGAAAATTGTTAATGGGCTGTGCTGGTGATCCTTCTGGGGCAGAACACTGATTAAAAATGGCCCAGATACTTCAAGGGGGCATTTGTGAGGCTGTGCAGGAAGCCGTGGTGGGGGCTGCATCCGCCACCTGTGTTCCCAGAGAGGGTCTGTGGAAGCAAAGTCGGCTTATGGGGCTTTGGATGCAGACTCAGTTTTCTCAGAGAAGAGGGTGCTGAGGGCAGGTGCCCAGGAGCAGACCTGCCTTTTGTTTGCTCTGCTGCCAGGATCCTGGTAGGAGAAGGAAGTGAGTGGAGATTGCAGCCACATGCTGGTACTAGTGTTTTCTGTGTCTAAAGTGTCCTGTTCCTGCTTCTGCTCTGTTCTGCCATGAGATCTTGGCTTTGTGTTCCCCAGCCCTCCAGCTGGGCTGAAAATGAAGGTCACTCTTCCCCGTTCCCCTGCCCACAGCTTGCACCCTCGGAATGGGTTGTCCGCAGTCTCCCCATGGGCCTGGTCTTCTGCCAAAAGCAGGGATTTGTCCAGAGAGGCATCAAAGTTCACTCAGGTAGGGGTGTGTGTGTGTGTGTGTGTGTGTGTGTGTGTGTGTATTTAGTCACTCAGTCCTATCAGACTGTTTGCCACACCATGGGCTGTAGCCCTCTAGGCTCCTCTGTCCATGGATTTTTTCAGGCAAGAATACTGGTGTGGGGTGTCATTTCCTCCTCCAGGGCATCTTCCCTACCCAGGGATTGAATCTACCATGTCTCCTGTGTCTCCTGCATTGGAGCGGGGAGATTCTGGACCACTAGCACCCCCGGGGGAGCACACTCAGTCCTTTACTTGTCTTTTCCTTCCTGGTGAGGGTTTTTTTGACTCCCTCGTCTGTTGTCACCTTTCCAATTAGGATATATCCCCTCCCTCACTGTCATTTTACAATTCTCAGAACTAGAAAGAAAACCATCAGGAAAATCAGAAAATGGCATTAACCTGTACAGAAATACCCTTGGTTCTCAGGAAGTTGAGGATTTGACAAGAACCGTCGATATTAGCATGCAATGGAAATGACCAAATGCCCTAATTTTATTGCATTAATTCTAACTTCCTTCTGCCCTTGATCCCCCCCTGCCCCGAAACTTTATTCTGAGACTCTAGGCAGGTCTCTTGAGCTCTCTTGGCTTCTAGTGGGGATAATGAGATCTTACCTGAAGTCAGGGGCAGGACCATGGTCTCTGAAGGCCCCTCAGTACTAAAATATACAATTCTATGAATACTCTTTAAATTCCCGGAAACAAAGTCACAATCCAACAGAATTTCAGTATTCTCACTCTCCACCGAAGTATTCTGAGATAAGAAATGCTAAAGAAATGAGATGGTATATAAGTCAGAATACAGATCTCTAAAATAGGAAGGACTGAGAAAATGTATATGCAGATTTCTCACTATCAGTGAATGGGCAAAAAATTCTAACTATAAAATGAAATTATACCGAATTTTCTGTAGCAATCATAAAGGCCTTAAAAATGTGGCCTGATTCAGTCAAGGCACAGACAGGAGGCATTTAGAATCAAACACAACTGAATGACTTGCTGGCATAACCAGCCTGGAAGCCATTTGGGGTTCTTTTTGCTAATGTATAATTGAAGTGGAAGAGAAGGAAGCCAAAGGCAGGGAGAAATATGAGACGCAGGATGGAATTGCTGAGGCCACATCTTGGACCCAAGGTGCAGTTTCAGAGTTTGATGTCAGTCTGTCTGAAGCTGACAGAATGACAGGTTAAACTGATGGTGGCTCTTTGCTTCTAAAGGCAGAGAGGACTGAGACAGCAAGACACACCACTTGGGCCAGGAGAGGATGCAGGTATAGAGGCCATCTTAACATTTATTCTTCATGAAGACTGGTTGGGCATGAGATCACAGACTTTACTTTCCTTGGCAGAATTCACAGGAAGCTAAATAAAGTCTTAATAGTCCATTGGATGATTTTGCTAAATAAAGTTTGTTGTTGTTCAGTTGCTAAATTGTGTCCGGCTCTTTACGACCACCTGGATTGTAGCACATCAGGTATACTTGTCCTTCACTATCTCCCAGAGTTTGCTCACACTCATGTCTATTGAGTCAGTGATGCCATCCAACCACCTCATCCTCTGTTGCTTCCTTTTCCTCCGGCCTTTCCAGCATCAGGCTCTTTTCCAATGAGTCAGCTCTTCACCTCAGTTAGCCAGAGTGTTGGAGCTTCAGCTTCAGCATCAGTCCTTCCAATGAATATTCAGATTTAGTTTCCTTCAGGATTGACTAGTTTGATCGATCTCCTTGCAGTTCAAGGGACTCTCAAGAGCCATTCCCTTCTCCAGGGGATCTTCCCAATTCAGGGACTGAACCTGAGTCTCCTGCATTGCAGGCAGATTCTTTACTGTCTGAGCCACCAGGGAAGCCCAAATGGAGGTTGGGCATTTGAATGAAAGTCCTGCCCAATTCATAATTGATCAGCCAACCTTCCTTGACCCTTGGGGATTCCATTATCTCCTCTAAAGGATTTGGCAGTACCTACTTTTTAAAGTGAGATTATTACCTGGAATATGTGGCTAGAAATGGTTTTGCATGCATCTTGATGATAAACTGAAATGCATCTCTGTCTCTCTGTGTAAATCTACCTGAATTAAGTCCTATAAAGCACTTGGTTGTTGCTTTACAAGCATATATGGGAGTTTCTGAGTTTTTCTTGTTATGAACACTTGCTTCATTTATGATCAATTTATTCTCCATACTTTGACTTAAATTTTATTCTATATAAACAGAAACTTCATTTCAATTAAAATTTCTATTAAAAGTTAAATTTCAGGGCAATATCTCTGAAGAAAAATGTAACTACAATTAGACTTCTAAATTAAATTTAAAATTCAACTTCTCATGTTACTACATACGTGAAAAACTCAACAAAAATGGCAAGGTGATTAAGGCCTATATTTCAGATGGGTAAATTTACACTCCTCTGCTTAGAAGATGGTAGTTTCTTTTGATATTGGATCCTTTAAAATGTGAAAAAAACCCAATTATTTTATTAGAAATATAAAGGAATATGTAAAATGGTACAAGGCATTGCTTTTAATTGTCATTATCCCTTTAGTCTTCTTCAGTCTAGAAGAGTTCTTCAGTCTCTCACGTTATGACCTTGAAACCTTTGAAGACTATGCCAGGAAATTTATATATCTTCAATTTGCTTTTCTCTGCTATTTCTTTGTGATAGTTTCAGGTGATGCATTTTGGCAAGAATATCATAGAAGTGATACTGCTCTTTATTCTATTGGATGTACCATGATTTTGATTTTTCCTTTTACTAATGATGTTTATGTTCATTACTTGATTAAGGTGATGTCTGCTAAGCAGTTGAGAAGTTGTTTCTTTAGCAAAAATCCATTTGGTTCTCTTACAGTACCATCGTCCAATGCTATTTTAATTTAGTGCACTCCACCTTATAACCCCACAAACATTGTTTCCAAATATGGTGGCAATGACATATCTAAGGTCGCTGACCTAGCTCTATTTGTATTTACAGAGTTTTGAGGTCCTGTTAGCTTCCTTTATTTGATTACTTAGAATGCTTTTCTTTCCTTTTTTTCTTGATGCACAGTATCACTTCTCTTTAACTTATATGTAGGAACACTGTACATTGGTTTCCAATATCTCACTTTGAACATACACATTAATGTACTGAAAGTATATTTCTTTAAGTTTACACAACACATTATAGGGAAGACTAATTGGAAAAATCCTTTTAGTCTTTATAAAAACAAAANTTTTTTCAGGCAAGAATACTGGTGTGGGGTGTCATTTCCTCCTCCAGGGCATCTTCCCTACCCAGGGATTGAATCCACCATGTCTCCTGTGTCTCCTGCATTGGAGTGGGGAGATTCTGGACCACTAGCACCCCCGGGGGAGCACACTCAGTCCTTTACTTGTCTTTTCCTTCCTGGTGAGGGTTTTTTTGACTCCCTCGTCTGTTGTCACCTTTCCAATTAGGATATATCCCCTCCCTCACTGTCATTTTACAATTCTCAGAACTAGAAAGAAAACCATCAGGAAAATCAGAAAATGGCATTAACCTGTACAGAAATACCCTTGGTTCTCAGGAAGTTGAGGATTTGACAAGAACCGTCGATATTAGCATGCAATGGAAATGACCAAATGCCCTAATTTTATTGCATTAATTCTAACTTCCTTCTGCCCTTGATCCCCCCCTGCCCCGAAACTTTATTCTGAGACTCTAGGCAGGTCTCTTGAGCTCTCTTGGCTTCTAGTGGGGATAATGAGATCTTACCTGAAGTCAGGGGCAGGACCATGGTCTCTGAAGGCCCCTCAGTACTAAAATATACAATTCTATGAATACTCTTTAAATTCCCGGAAACAAAGTCACAATCCAACAGAATTTCAGTATTCTCACTCTCCACCGAAGTATTCTGAGATAAGAAATGCTAAAGAAATGAGATGGTATATAAGTCAGAATACAGATCTCTAAAATAGGAAGGACTGAGAAAATGTATATGCAGATTTCTCACTATCAGTGAATGGGCAAAAAATTCTAACTATAAAATGAAATTATACCGAATTTTCTGTAGCAATCATAAAGGCCTTAAAAATGTGGCCTGATTCAGTCAAGGCACAGACAGGAGGCATTTAGAATCAAACACAACTGAATGACTTGCTGGCATAACCAGCCTGGAAGCCATTTGGGGTTCTTTTTGCTAATGTATAATTGAAGTGGAAGAGAAGGAAGCCAAAGGCAGGGAGAAATATGAGACGCAGGATGGAATTGCTGAGGCCACATCTTGGACCCAAGGTGCAGTTTCAGAGTTTGATGTCAGTCTGTCTGAAGCTGACAGAATGACAGGTTAAACTGATGGTGGCTCTTTGCTTCTAAAGGCAGAGAGGACTGAGACAGCAAGACACACCACTTGGGCCAGGAGAGGATGCAGGTATAGAGGCCATCTTAACATTTATTCTTCATGAAGACTGGTTGGGCATGAGATCACAGACTTTACTTTCCTTGGCAGAATTCACAGGAAGCTAAATAAAGTCTTAATAGTCCATTGGATGATTTTGCTAAATAAAGTTTGTTGTTGTTCAGTTGCTAAATTGTGTCCGGCTCTTTACGACCACCTGGATTGTAGCACATCAGGTATACTTGTCCTTCACTATCTCCCAGAGTTTGCTCACACTCATGTCTGTTGAGTCAGTGATGCCATCCAACCACCTCATCCTCTGTTGCTTCCTTTTCCTCCGGCCTTTCCAGCATCAGGCTCTTTTCCAATGAGTCAGCTCTTCACCTCAGTTAGCCAGAGTGTTGGAGCTTCAGCTTCAGCATCAGTCCTTCCAATGAATATTCAGATTTAGTTTCCTTCAGGATTGACTAGTTTGATCGATCTCCTTGCAGTTCAAGGGACTCTCAAGAGCCATTCCCTTCTCCAGGGGATCTTCCCAATTCAGGGACTGAACCTGAGTCTCCTGCATTGCAGGCAGATTCTTTACTGTCTGAGCCACCAGGGAAGCCCAAATGGAGGTTGGGCATTTGAATGAAAGTCCTGCCCAATTCATAATTGATCAGCCAACCTTCCTTGACCCTTGGGGATTCCATTATCTCCTCTAAAGGATTTGGCAGTACCTACTTTTTAAAGTGAGATTATTACCTGGAATATGTGGCTAGAAATGGTTTTGCATGCATCTTGATGATAAACTGAAATGCATCTCTGTCTCTCTGTGTAAATCTACCTGAATTAAGTCCTATAAAGCACTTGGTTGTTGCTTTACAAGCATATATGGGAGTTTCTGAGTTTTTCTTGTTATGAACACTTGCTTCATTTATGATCAATTTATTCTCCATACTTTGACTTAAATTTTATTCTATATAAACAGAAACTTCATTTCAATTAAAATTTCTATTAAAAGTTAAATTTCAGGGCAATATCTCTGAAGAAAAATGTAACTACAATTAGACTTCTAAATTAAATTTAAAATTCAACTTCTCATGTTACTACATACGTGAAAAACTCAACAAAAATGGCAAGGTGATTAAGGCCTATATTTCAGATGGGTAAATTTACACTCCTCTGCTTAGAAGATGGTAGTTTCTTTTGATATTGGATCCTTTAAAATGTGAAAAAAAAAACAATTATTTTATTAGAAATATAAAGGAATATGTAAAATGGTACAAGGCATTGCTTTTAATTGTCATTATCCCTTTAGTCTTCTTCAGTCTAGAAGAGTTCTTCAGTCTCTCACGTTATGACCTTGAAACCTTTGAAGACTATGCCAGGAAATTTATATATCTTCAATTTGCTTTTCTCTGCTATTTCTTTGTGATAGTTTCAGGTGATGCATTTTGGCAAGAGTATCATAGAAGTGATACTGCTCTTTATTCTATTGGATGTACCATGATTTTGATTTTTCCTTTTACTAATGATGTTTATGTTCATTACTTGATTAAGGTGATGTCTGCTAAGCAGTTGAGAAGTTGTTTCTTTAGCAAAAATCCATTTGGTTCTCTTACAGTACCATCGTCCAATGCTATTTTAATTTAGTGCACTCCACCTTATAACCCCACAAACATTGTTTCCAAATATGGTGGCAATGACATATCTAAGGTCGCTGACCTAGCTCTATTTGTATTTACAGAGTTTTGAGGTCCTGTTAGCTTCCTTTATTTGATTACTTAGAATGCTTTTCTTTCCTTTTTTTCTTGATGCACAGTATCACTTCTCTTTAACTTATATGTAGGAACACTGTACATTGGTTTCCAATATCTCACTTTGAACATACACATTAATGTACTGAAAGTATATTTCTTTAAGTTTACACAACACATTATAGGGAAGACTAATTGGAAAAATCCTTTTAGTCTTTATAAAAACAAAATAGAATTTATGTATTAGAACAATTTGTGTAAAATAGGTTGTTGGGAAATCATATATAAAATGCAATTTTAATTCTCAAAAGAGATGAAGAAGTTGATGGAAGAGTAGGAAGAAAGTGGGATGGCCAAAGTAGACAAGCGGGGAAAGCCGTGTCCACATCTGCCATCATGAGTGGAGACTGCGCCTGGGTCTGGATACCACGTGTATGAGTGCTGGGTGGTGATCACTATCTCCAGTCCCTCCAACAGATATAACCAGTGGGTGAGAGTACTCAGCTCCAGAGGTTGTGAAGTAGAGAGAGCAGATGGGAGGTAGTGAACTTGGAGACTCCTGCCCGTGTGCTGTCCTTAATACCTATGTGATGCTGTCCTTTTTTCCCTCTGGACCTCAGTTTTCATGCTGTGGAGCAAAAAGGGAATATTTCAGGACTGCAAGATGCAGAGATGAGAAGAAATAAGGCACAAGAGTAACACAAAGGGAGTAAAACAGAAACAGATAATCAAGATAACTTTTGCCTGCTTTGGGCTCACAGAGTCTTTAGCCCATGGACACACCTTCCTGCGTCCCACATATTCACCAAGATCTGAGATTCTAGCCACAGAAGTGCTCTGTCTGCCTTCCTCCCCACCCCACCCAAGGAGCTGTCCATCTGTCCTCTCATTCTTGACACCTGTTAGGCAACTTGCTGTGTTCCTGAAACTCTTAGAGGTAAACGTTTCAGTTTGTGCTTATGTTCCTGTTCAGAATGTGCTTAGAAGGAGATTCATTGTCAGAGAAGCAATGAGGAGACAGATAAAAAGTGCAGGGTTTAAAAAGTAGGAAAAGAGAGTTAAAAAGGAGAATTATTGCCCATAGAAACCTCTTTCATTCCTGCCAGGCTTCACTGAGGCCTGAGGAGCTGATGCTTTGCTGTGGAGACACTTCTGATTCAAGAAGATTTATAGATGCAGCTCATGAGGCCCTTATGCTTTAAAAACTCATAGAGCTGGGTGAAAAGAAATTACAGAACTATTAAAAAAATATTTTAGTCTTGTTAAAATGTGTGTGTGTGTGTGTGTTTTTTTTCTTTTAAAGGATCAAGGCTGACATGGCTTTCTCACTGAAGTACTATGAGAGTCTTCTGCACAGTCGGAGGTGGTGAGTTTCAACAGGCTTTTGAAAATTATCACAAGGGGCTTTCAGGTAAAGGAGCATACAGGAGAAGGAAGAGGTTGTTTTGCACTAAAATACATAAATAAGTACAATAAAAAATTGAGCTGCCTTCTAGGAATGGAAAGACTTAGTCATGGGCTTGGGTCCTCAATGGCATTAGGCACACCGCGACTACCTGCTCACAGAACTCTGTTTCAGTGGGTGGGGCAAGAAGAAAATATTTCCTTTAGGCATATTAACACAAAATCAAACCTGTGCTTGCAGTGAGCTTCAAATGCCAGTAAGATAATGTGATGACTGCAGTGTCAGAAGGCAGGAAAGCAGTTGGAAAAAGGCTGTCTAAGAGACTATAATTAGCAGTTTTCCTAATTATTCACATGGTTCACCATGTTCCATGGATGGGCTCTCAGGTTAGTGCAATTTGGGGCTCAGCTTAGGGCTGTCGGTGAAGGAGGGTTGATATCTTTAAATTTCAAAGATTATTAAAGGCTTCCTTCTGTGGCAGGAAACTCAATATCTAAAGGAAAAATATGGTATGAACCCAAAATTAAAGCCCAGAGTGAAATACTTCCATTAAGAATTTAAGGATAGAAAGATAAAAAGAAATCTTCCCTCATTATGAGATCCAAAGAAAGCTACTCTTAACATTAAAATTTTTCTTCCTTCTCTTTTTAAAAACATATTTGCAAATTGCACTTAGTTAATCAATTATTAAAAATAAGTTTTTGGAAATAATTGTAGATTCACAAGAAGTTGTAAAAAAATTTACAGAGAATTTCTGTGTGTTCTTCACCTAGTTTTCCCTAATGGTAACATCTTACATAATTATAGTACAATATCACAGCCAGGGAATAGGCATTGGTACAATCCACAGAACTTATTCCAACTTCACCAGTTCTGTATTCACTCATTTGTGTTTCAGTTCAGTTCAGTTGCTCAGTCGTGTCCAACTCTTTGTGACCCCATGAATCGCAGCACACCAGGCTTCCTGGTCCATCACTATGTCCCAGAGTTCACTCAGACTCACNACGACTGAGTGACTGAACTGAACTGAAGGGCACTTGAAAATAGGAGTGATATCATTATCAATTAAAGTTATTTGGGGTACCACAATGCAAATGCTCTCTGTTCCTTCATGTAAGTCAAAGTCTACTGCATCCATACTTTCAGCAAGAGGATTTGGGGGAAAGAAGGAATCAGGGTGGTGTCCAATGTGACTTTGCTTGGAGTAGAAGGTGTTACTTATCTTTAGTTGATAAAATGAGTCCCAACCTGAAGGAGTTCAGAGGTGACCAGGAGAACTGTAAATGCCTCCTCCAACCATCTTTGAAAAACCTGGGTTTTCTCCTACAAGTAAGGTTGGGGTGGGGGCCAATTGCATTTGAATCTTGGAGAACAGGGTTGACTCATGTTGACATCAGTGTATGCATGCTCTGGGCAAGGCTCAGTCTGCTAAAGACTTTCATAGATATCATTTATTTTCCAGAATGACCCTGAAAGGCAAACATTAGAGTATTAGCTTTTCTTTTCAGAAGAGCAAACTGTGACTCAGAGAGGTTAAGTAAATTGTCGAAGGTCACACGGATTGTATTAGAGAAGGAGTGATTCCAATTCAGATTTCTCTGAGTCTGATGCTCATTTTGTGTCACCAACATAAAATGTACCTGTGCCTCAGCTGATGGGAGTAGGGCAGAAATATTGAAGGGCCTCCTCGATGGCTTAGTAGTAAAGAATCTGCCTGTAATGCAAGAGCCACAGGAGACTTGGGTTTGATCCCTGGGTCAGGAAGATCCCCTGGAGGAGGAAATGGCAATCCAGTCCAGTATTCTTGCCTGGAAAATCCCACGGACAGAGGAACCTGGTAGGCTATACAGTTCATGGGGTTGCAAAAAGCTGGACGTGACTGAAGTGACTTAGCAGGCGACAGAATAGGTTGAACAAAAGGAGAAAGAGAGAAAGAGCTGGGGGGAGTGATGCCTGGAGAGTGGGAGGAGGCAGTTGATGAAGTGGAGTGATTCCTTGTTCCTCTCAACCCCTCCCTTCCTTCCATCTGCTTGGGAGATTCGGAGACTGGCACCATGCTGCTGGGCAAAAAATGAGAGCAATTAGAGGCCTCTCCTTCCCCTGTTTAATTTTGGATGCTTAGCCCCTTTTATAGAGTAGTTCCTTTCTGTTTGGCTGAGCAGATATGAGCAATGGTAATTCTCTAATTGGGCCGACCACCCTGGGTGCTTGATACGCATTAGGTGCCAAACAACGTTGTTCCAACTGAAATAGCCTCTGCTCAAAGCTATTGGTGCCCATGTGTAGGCCCTCAGGCCTTTACATGCTTCAAATAAACTTAAACCGCGCACTTAGTGTTTCTCAGCAGGAGCCCAGGCTCTCTGAGCACTTTGTTTTTGCTGAGGATTACTCTAGGTTATGTTCTGACTTATTTATGCTAAAAGATGATTCTCCCGTGCTCAGATGTGAAAACACAGCCTTGATTCATAAATCTTTGGCTTTTTGGTCTCCGCTACAGTTTGTAGGCCCTTAGTGATCATGGATGTGATGTTTGCGTTGCTTGCAAACGTTTGGGAAATGGCAACGTGTGTGTGTTGGACAGAACTCTGGGCTGTAAGTTGGAAAACCTGACTGGTAGTCTGGTGGTGGTGGTGGTAGTTTAATCTCTAAGTCGTGTCCAACTCTTTGCAACCGCATGGACTGTAGCCCACCAGTCTCCTCTGTCCATGGGATTTTTCAGGCAAGAATACTGGAGTGGGTTGCTAGTTCCTTCTCTGGGGGGTCTTCCCAACCCAGGGATTAAACCCATGTCTCCTGCGTTGGGGGGCAGATTCTTTATCATTGAGCCACCAGGGAAGTTCAGTAGTCCAGATTTCCACTAAAAAGCCAGCCAAGGCATCTGCTTTCTATAATCCTCAGTTTTCTCGTATTCAGTGAGGGGTATGGGCAAGACGGGGGAGCAAACATGCCACCTCCCAGTCCTAAGCCCATGGCACACATAGCAATCGATCTTCTGCGTTGAGAGCCGTGCTCATCACGGGGCTCTGTGAGTGTCCGCAGCTGCTCAGCCCTGCACGACTCTATTGTGCCTGCATGGACTGTAGCCCGCCAGCCTCCTCTGTCCATGGGATTCTCCAGGCAAGAATACTAGAAAGGGGTGCCATCTCCTTCTCCAGGGAATCTTCCTGACCCAGGAATCAAAGGTGCGTCTCTTGCAACTTCAGCATTGCCAGGCAGGTTCTTTACCGTCTGAGCCGCCAAGGAAGCCGTCCCGGGGCTCTAGGCAGCCATTGTTAGTAGATTGGATGTAGCACCATGAGTCATCAAAGAAGAAACAACCCACTCTGACGACTGGGGGTTGCTTCCAGTCTCAAGGAAGGGCTGCATCTAACCTGTCTCAGACACATCGGAATCTGTCAGGATCTTAATTTCATCCAGGATTCTATCATCTTTAATTGCCCTTAGAGCTTTTTAATAGCCCTTCCTGTTGGATACTTCTTTGGCTTCAATCTTTGAAAACTCTCCTGTTAAAATGTTAGTCTGTATCTCCATTTTTTTGTTCCTTAGGAGGATAAAAGGATATTCAGTTCAGTTCAGTTCAGTCTCTCAGTCATGTCCGACTCTTTGCGACCCCATGAATCGCAGCATGCCAGGCCTCCCTGTCCATCACCAACTCCCAGAGTTCACTCAGACCCACGTCCATCGAGTGAGTGATGCCATCCAGCCATCTCATCCTCGGTTGTCCCCTTCTCCTCCTGCCCCCAATCCCTCCCAGCATCAGAGTCTTTTCCAAGGAGTCAACTCTTAGGCTTTATAATTTCAAATCACCAACAGATGGCTATTAAGAAGAGCCAACATTTATTGAGAGCTATGGGCCAGTCAACGTGTTTGGTACCTGACATGCTTTAGCTCCTTTGTATGCCAGTTTATGGCCAGGTCACCTTGGGGTTGATGCATCTAATGGGCTCTATTCTATACTCCACTCACTGACAAACTCCCACAAGACTACTGACTTTGCCTCTGTACTTGAATTGCTGAGAATTCCAAGGGGAAATCCCATCGCCAGTGTCATCCCGGTTCTGCAGCACATCGACATTTTGGTCAGTTATTCTGTCACTGGGCCATGCTCACTCACCCTACTCCCTGCTCTGTCCTCCTCTGTCTTCTCAAGCCTCCTTCCAGTCTTCTTCCTTCCCAATCTAAGCAGTTTTCATCATGACTATTTTAGAAGTTAGGAAATGTGAAGTGATAGAGCATTATCTCTCAGACGTCCTCATCGTTTGGATTTATGCTCCTCTCCCCCCCACCCATCCTCACTGTCAGAAAAAGGCATCATCCTGTGCATGGCCGACTCCTCACCATCTCTTGATCCCACAAATCTCCATCAGCCTAGGGCCTCATTCCCCTGTTCTTCTCTTTCCTCCATCGCCAACTTCTTCCTCTTTGTCTTTCTCTTCATCCTTAAAAGAGATATCGATTTCTCAAATCCTTAACACCTCTTCCTTGATCCTGGGTCCTTTGTATTTTCTTTCCTGTCTAGACAACTCACTTGGAAGAAAAACCACTACAGCGGTATTCATACCTCTTATTCACTCCTTTCACTGGTACCTGACTAACTTCTCTCTGTCTCCCTACCCTGTGACTTCATTGAACTCTTCCGTCAAAAGCCAGTGAGGGACTCCGTATTACAAAACCAAGCGACGCTTTCAGTCCTTTTCCTGAAATTTTCTGTATCGTTGAATGTAATCGCAACTCTCTCCTTCCTGAAACTCTCTCGTTCCTCATTTCTACTTTTAAGGTTCTAGTTTTTTTCCCCTGAATTGTTCTCCTACCTCTTAGATGTCTTTTATGGACAACTTTCCAGCTTCCCTTCCCTGTTTGCCCTTTAAATGCCGGTGTTCTCTAGGCCTCCATCTGCTCTCCCTTGAGACCTTCATCCCCTACCATGGTTTTAATTACTAACTTTATGTGGGTAATGCTCCAGGTCTAATGTCTTAGCCCAGCTTCTGAGTCATCTGTCTACATGACTTCTCTCATCTCCACTTGAATGCCCCTCACACTTTCACATCAGCAGGTCTAAAGCTTAAGAAGCCCCTCTCACTCCATGTCGCCCTTCAGTTTCTGATGGATGCCCAGGCTTACCTGGCCTCCAGTATTTTCTAGATGGTTAACAGCACTTCCACTCTAGATTCCTTCTCACACACCCTTTACTTTCAGTTCCTCATACAGATCTGACTTTTGTCTCTAACATTTCTTAAGTTTGACCCTTCTTTCTCAACTGCCACATCAGTTTAGGCCTCATATTCTCTCAACTGGAACTTTATTGTATTGTCCAGTCACTCAGTTGTGTCTGACTCTTGGCAACCCCATGGACTGCAACACACCTGGTTTCCCTGTCCTTCACTATTTCATGGAGTTTGCTCAAACTTATGTCAATTGAGTTGGTGATGCCATCCAACCATTTCATCCTGCCTTCAAACTCTCCCAGTATCAGAGTCTTTTCCAATGAGTTGGCTCTGGGCATCAGGTGGCCAAAGTATTGGAGCTTCAGTTTCAGCATCAATCCTTCCAATGAACATTCAGTATTGATTTCCTTTAAGATTGACTGGTTGGATCTCCTTGCTGTCCAAGGGACTCTCAACAGTCTTCTCCAGAACCACATTTCAAAGGCATCATTTCTTTAGCACTCAGCCTTTTTTATTATCCAACTCTCACATTCATACATGACTACTGGTAAAACCATGGTTTTGACTAGACAGACCTTTGTCAGCCAAGTAATGTTTGTGCTTTTTAATATGCTGTCTAGGTTTGTCATAGCTTTTCTTCCAAGGAGCAAGTGTCTTTTAATTCCCTGACTGCAGTCACCATCCACAGTGATTTTGGAGCCCAAGAAAGCAGTCTGTCATTGTTTCCATTTTTTCCCCATCTATTTGCCATGGAGTGATGGGACTGGATGCCATGATCTTCTTTTTTTGAATGCTGAGTTTTAAGCCAACTTTTACACTCTCCTCTTTCATTTTCATCAAGAGGCTCTTTAATTCCTCTTCGATTTCTGCCATTAAGGTGGTGTTATCTGCATACATGAGGTTACTGATATTTCTCCCGGCAACCTTGATTCCAGCTTGTGCTTCATCCAGCCCAGGATTTTGCATGACATACTCTGCATAGAAGTTATATAAGCAAAGTGACAATATACAGCCTTGACACTCCTTTCCCAATTTGGAACCAGTCCGCTGTTCCATGTCCAGTTCTGACTGTTGCTTCTTGATCTGAATGTAGGTTTTGCACGAGGCAGGTAAAGTGGTCTGGTATTTCCATCTCTTTAAGAATTTTCCATAGTTTGTTGTGATCCACACAGTCAAAGGCTTTAGTATAGCCAATGAAGCAGAAGTAGATGTTTTTCTGGAATTCCCTTGCCCTTTCTAATATCCAATGGATGTTGGCAATTTGATCTCTGGTTTCTCTGATTTTTCTAAATCTAGCTTGTACATCTGGAATTTCTCAGTTCATGTACTGTTGAAGCCTAGCTTGAAGGATTTTCAGCAATACTTTGCTAGCATGTGAAATGAA
>SJYV01036891.1:107311-153206 GCA_006410875.1 Neotragus pygmaeus | reverse complement strand
ATATTAAGAAGAGGTGGCAAGAATACACAGAAGACCTATGCAAAAAAGATCTTCACAACCCAGATAATCACGGTGTGATCACTCACTTAGAGCCAGACATCCTGGAATGTGAAGTCAAGTGGACCTTAGGAAGCATCACTATTAACAAGGCTAGTGGAGGTGATGGAATTCCATTTGAGCTATTCAAATCCTGAAAGATGATGCTATGAAAGTGCTGCACTCAATATGCCAGCAAAATTGGAAAACTCAGCAGTGGCCACAGGACTGGAAAAAGTTTTCATTCCAATCCCAAAGAAAGGCAATGCCAAAGAATGTTCAAACTACTGCACAATTGCATTCATTTCACACACTAGCAAAGTAATGCTCAAAATTCTCCAAGCCAGGCTTCAACAGTACATGAACTTAAACAGTTCATGAGAACTTTCAGGCATTCAAGCTGGATTTAGAAAAGGCAGAGGAACCAGAGATCAAATTGCCAACATCTACTGGATCATGGAAAAAGCAAGAGAGTTCCAGAAAAAAAATCTGCGTTTGCTTTACTGACCATGCCAAAGCCTTTGACTGTGTGGATCACAACAAACTGTGGAAAGTTCTTAAAGAGATGGGAATACCAGACCATCTGATCTGCTTCCTGAGAAATTTGTATGCAGGTCAAGAAGCAACAGTTAGAACTGAACATGGAACAACAGACTGGTTTCAAATCGGGAAAGGAGTACGTCAAGACTGTGTATTGTCACCCAGCTTATTTAACTTATATGCAGAGTACATCATGAGAAATGCTGGACTGGATGAAGCACAAGCTGGAATCAAGATTGCAGGGAGAAATATCAATAACCTCAGATATGCAGATGACACCACCCTTATGGCAGAAAAAGAAGAGGAACTAAAGAGCTTCTTGATGAGAGTGAAAGAGGATAGTGAAATAGTTGGCTTAAAACTCAATAGTCAGAAAACTAAGATCATGGCATCCAGTCCCATCACTTCATGGCAAATAGATGGGTAATCAGTGGAAACAGTGGCTGACTTTATTTTCTTGGGCTCCAAAATGACTGCAGG
This sequence comes from Neotragus pygmaeus, assembly GCA_006410875.1. NCBI lineage: Eukaryota > Metazoa > Chordata > Mammalia > Artiodactyla > Bovidae > Neotragus > Neotragus pygmaeus. Next base: position 152,150 of record SJYV01036891.1, on the reverse strand, counting down.
TGGTTACTGTAGCCTTGAAGTTAAAAGATGCTTGCTCCTTGGAAGCAAAGTTATGACCAACCTAGACAGCATATTCAAAAGCAGAGACATTACTTTGCCAATAAAGGTCTATCTAGTCAAGACTATGGTTTTTCCAGTAGTCATTATGAATGTGAGAGTTGGACTATAAAGAAAACTGAGTGCTGAAGAATTGATGCTTTTGAACTGTGGTGTTGGAGAAGACTCTTAAAGAGTCCCTTGGATAGCAAGGAGATTCAGCCAGTCCATCCTAAAGGAGATCAATCCTGAATATGCATTGAAATGACTGATGCTGAAGCTGAAACTTCAATACTTTGGCCACCTGACGTGAAGAACTAAGTCATCTGAAAAGACCCCGATGCTGGGAACGATTGAAGGCAGGAGGATAAAGGGATGACAGAGGATGAGATGGTTAGATGGCATCACCGACTCAATGTACATGACTTTGAGTAAACTCTGGGTGATGGATAGGGAGGCCTGGTGTGCTGCAGTCCATGGGGTTACAATGAGTCGGACATGACTGAGCCAGTGAACTGAACTGGATTAGACATTTAGTAAATGCTTGTCTTTTTGGCTGCTACCCACTTACAGACCCATAAAAATGAACTTCCTTACTTCAGTCTGCAAAGAGGTATTGTTTGTACCCATTTCAGCAACTCCTCCTCTAAAATTTAGGCCAATATAAAACTTACAAACTTATTGTTTCCTTTTCTATACCTTACCATCAATGTCATTTTCAGTTGAATCACTAAGTTACCAGTCTTACCTTCCTTCTTATCTTCCTTATTAAAAAAAAAGGAAAACTAACAAAGATAGCCTAAAATCTGAGCCAGATATTCAAATGTTACCAAATATTGAACTAATTTTACAGTATCAAGTGTTTTTCTGATTTCCCAAAGACCACTCTGCTCCTGGTGTTGTGAGGCTGAAAGCAAAGTAAATGAACTAATGTGAATATGGGAACTTAGATACAGAATAATCATCAGGCTCACTAATCCTAAGAATCACCTAAGTGTCTAAGGAAAGATCAAAGGTACAATCAGCTTCTCCTAAGATAAAGGAGAATCTGAATGTTACCAACCTCTGGCTCATAGCAGCAATGAATAGATATCAATTCCTTGTTTTTTTAAGCTTTCAAAACTACCTCCTCAGAGGAAAGAAATTCCTAGAGATTTCCAACAGAGATTTCTCACTGTTTGCTTGCTTCCACCATTGTGTTTAAAATAATTATTAAGATGTTTAAAATAACCAAATCCTTCAACAATAATAAATGAGCCTTGTATTTTAACACTGTGAAAGTTATTCATTCAATGTATTTGTGTATCAAATACTGTTAAATGCTAGGAATTCACACATAAATAAGGACATACTCTGCTGGTTTAAAAAAAAATTATTTCAGGAGGAAAATGAGAAAAATAAACTCACCACAGCACAGAGATAAGTGTAACTAAATCCTAAAAAATTTACATTGGCTGTTCACATTAAATTGTATATAAAAGCAAAGCTATCAAAGATTAAACTGGTAGGAAGGAGTCTATAGCTTCCTCTTAAGCTGCAACATAATGGAACAAAATATCCCTGGAAGGACTTTTAATAAACATAACCTCCAGTTTTGGATTTTCTTTGACATACCTAAAAAGCATAAGAGTCATAAGGAGGAATGAGTTTAATTAATTCTGTAGTAGGGTGGAGATCTGCTTGGTTTTCAATGATGTACAGGATTTTCTCTGCTCCAAAATAACAGGCTTTCCAGGAAAAGGGAACCGCTTTTGCAAAGGTTGAGGTAGGAGGGAGGGCAGGGAGGCAGGCAGGAATCAGTACAAAAAAGGCTGTACTCAGTCAAGAGCAACAAGCACCAGAAGAAGAAGCAAAGGAAGGCTAAGGATAGTAAAGAAGCTCCTGGAATTGTTCAGATGAAAGTTAGTGCTTCAAAACAGAAGCAGAGATGAAGAAAGATATGATAGATTTCCTTTCAGAAAACCAAGATTTCGTGACTTCACTGGCTGTGCAAAAGAAAGTAGAGACCACGGAAGTCTAGTTTCCTGATTCCTGGTCATTCAGCCTTGTTCAGGAAAGCTGAAGTCCAGTGATAATGTTGACGCCGCTGCTTCAAGTGCAGACTGATGTTTCTGAAGAAGAGCTTATTTTCTTTGGACTGTGCAAACATGTTACTGCCGGGGTCCTGCCCCCGCAGGATCCAGAGAAACCCGAAGGAGGAACGGCGTCGGTGATTGCGATTCATATATATAGAGAGAGACAGATAAGAATGTAGTAGATAAGAAGATAAGGAGAGAAGAAAAGAGGCTGATGTTCCTTGGTTTATACAGAAAATCAATAAAGTCTCAAGACAAGAGACTTGCACCGTCTACGTGAGGCCGCAGGTGCCTTCCCGGTCTCCCAAGGGAGTGAAGACGCAGGGCGCCTCCCCGTTCAGGTCCTAGAAACCCAGGCAAAATTAGTAGACACGGCGGATCTCTGTACTCCAGATGGGAACTAGCCTGAAAGAGAGAGTAAGAGGAAGAAAATGACTGACACGAGGAGATCAAGCTGCTTTGATGAGCGAGATCCATAGCTTTATTTCTAAACGGTTCTTATATACGTTTTGTACATAGAGGGGAGTGAAAGATGCAAGGTCATACAGAGTCAGCCCAACGTTCCAGTAGTCTTGCCCTTATCGAAACCATGATTTTTTCTGCATACCTTTCCCACAAATGATGTTGTATACAGTATCTTCTGGCCTTGGAGGCCTGTGAACATCTTGTGACCCTCTTTTGATAAAGGCTGCTCAACCAAAAAACTTATTTTCCCTCAACGTGTTTTTTTCTTTATGTTTCTAATCTATGTCAGTCTCAGAAAAATGCCAGTTACGTTTTTCACAGGTGCAGTGAGTTACAAGAAAGAACCAGTGAGCTCAGAAGTCTGATATGGTTAGATTCAAGGCTACACGTGTTTCTCTTGCATTCTCATTATGTTAACTAATGCATTCTCAGGTGCACAGTGGATAAGAGATATGGGAATTTAGCAACAAGCATTGGCCCAATAATGAAATCCTACACCAGCACTAGCACTACTCTAATAACTTTTTAACTCTTTGAAAGGCTCTATGTTTTAGGCTTTGCGTGCTTCTCACAATTGGGAGGCTGTAAATAATTGTATGCATAGCTGTGTCTGGATACACCTGCCAAGCAAGCTAGAATGCTAACAGAGGGGGTTTGATTTGAAATATTCCTCTCATGTCCAGGAGACTTATTAGCTATAACCCTAAGATGATTTTTTCCAGAGAAAGGTGGTCAGGGTTAACCCCCTGTTAATGTAAGAGGAGTTAGTGAATGTCATGAAACAGTAAAACAGACAGATTCTGGTTTTGGGGTAGATGCNCTGAGCACACAGTGAAAATATAACAACAACAACAAAAAGCAATGAGGAAAAAATAGAAAGAAAGCAATGAGCAACAGATTCATCACTCAGCTCCACTGTTAAGGTTTCCCTCTCTCGGAGTTTTAGGTGCCTGCTCAACTACGAAGCTGCAGCTTCAGTTACAGAGCTCTCCAGGGGCTAGAGAGTACAAGAGACAATAGAAAAGAGGAAGAAAAATACCTATAGGAAATTCTCCTAGTTTCTCTGCATTTTAGAAGTCTGCTGTACAGCTCTTGGAAGCTCCTTAAATTCTATGTATCTTTAGTATGCGGTTTTGTCCTCCCTTTCAGTTCAGGCTAGGTCAAGCAATATAGGAGCAAAGAAAATAGTAAATTCACCACCAGTTTAGTGGCACTTTGAATTCTGCTCTTATTTCCCAGTCCACCTGTTACTATTTGTTTTTCTGAATCTTCGGATATCTGTATTCTTTCCAACAAGTTATACTTGCATTCGGTGGAAGAGACTTGAATCTCCCTGTCTTGGCCTGTTTAAAAAGCAGAATTTTAAAAGGTATCCAGAGAAGAATCAGTTCAGTTCAGTTGCTCAGTCATGTCTGACTCTTTTTGCCCATGGACTACAGCACACCAGGCATCCCTGTCCATCACCAACTCCTAGAGTTTCCTCAAACTCATGTCCATTGAGACGGTGATGCCATCCAACCATCTCATCTTCTGTCGTCCCCTTCTCCTGCCACCTTCAATCTTTCCCAGCTCCAGGGTCTTTTCCAATGAGTCAGTTTCTCATATCAAGTGGCCAGAGTATTGGAGTTTCAGCTTCAGCATCAGCTCTTCAAATAATAAAAATTAGAGGAGGTGTATAGTTGGAGAATAGAGACTAGTACAACATTATAAGTGGTAAGGTGCCTGTATTTTATTCTAATAGTAATGAGAAACGCTTGGAGGATTTTGATCAGGAAATAGACATAATCTGAATTACATTTCAAACAGAATACTGGGGCAGCTATATGGAAAATAAACTGTGAGAATTTAAGGTATTTGTTGATATAGTAAATAAATATCTGTTTCATACAGCAAAAAAAAAAAAATTAAAGATAGGATCAAAATGAGTTAACAATGGGTAGAAGACAGGGAAATGGAGAAAAAGAAAGGGATAATGATAATGCTGATGCTTTTGGCGTATACAGTGGGGTAGGTGACATTGAGATTTACAAGACTGGGGAGAAGCAAGGTTTGGGGCTAAAAATAAGATTTAAGGGGTTTTAAAAATTATGTTTATTTGTTTGCTTCCTCTTCTTTGGGCATGCCACTGTTGGCACATCTCTCAAATATCCAAGCAGGGTTGCCNGAGATTTACAAGACTGGGGAGAAGCAAGGTTTGGGGCTAAAAATAAGATTTAAGGGGTTTTAAAAATTATGTTTATTTGTTTGCTTCCTCTTCTTTGGGCATGCCACTGTTGGCACATCTCTCAAATATCCAAGCAGGGTTGCCAGCTAGGCTATTGGATACACTCTTGTCCATGATCACAGATTGTGCTGACGGTGAACAATCCCGGGTATATGACATAGATCCTTGAAAAACCCCTTTAAGAGTACTTGTAAGACACTCAAGAACATTTCTCACAAATACAGAGCCCCAGTAATGCCAAGTTACTATATGAAAAACTCATTTTTACTTTCCTTAAAACGTTTCAGGAATACTTTCAGTGGCTTGATTGGAGGTCATTGCATGTTAAGCCCAAAGTGCTTATATTTCATTATATTTTTATCATATTGCAAGGGTAAATAAATACTTGTTTCTTTGGTCTCTTTCATAAGCAGAATACAATATAATGTACTGTGTTCCCCAATGTCTGAGTTATTCAATCTGGAATAACATCTTGCAAATCTTTGCAGTTTGCAGTGTTCTTTTCTCATTCCAAGTCACTTTGATGTCTCTCTGACTCTGTGTGACATCATTTGCTCTTCTAGTCTCTAATGAACAAATAATATTCAGAACACCCTACTTAATGCTTACTGATTTCCAGATCTTTTTATGACCTGAAATTTAAAGCCTAAATTGAACGCAGGTTTCTACTTTCTAGCAACTTATGATAGGTTTTCAGCAACTCATTCTATCAGGATTTTTATCCTAAAGGCATCACATAACAGGAATGTTTATATATGAATACGTACATGCACCCATATTCTGTTCATATACATACACTGTATATACAAACATATTGTTCACATGCATACATTGTAAATGTACATATTTTTTGCATAGACAGACTGTATTCACACACAGAGACAGTAGTGTTGAAGTGACCTATGTTTTAATACATCATATGGGTAGCATTCTCTCAGGAGGTAGAAGGTAATAGCAGCCGTGTTTCTCCAGAAAATAAGACAGAAGCAGAATGGTATCTAATTAAAATGTTTACAACATTTCCCATGAGATATAAGCCACTGACATTTTCCAGACTGCAAGCCAAGAAATGCTTAGGATTATACAGATGTACTTTGCAAACTACAATTGCCATGCAATGAAAACATAGCTTAGACACAGTTCAGGAAATATGGATTGGATAACCTTTCTTTAGAGCTCAGAAATTAAAAGTTAGGTCCTATGAGAATTTACGGTTAAGTTGAGCAGTTCATCTTTTCTAAAAGTAAATCAGAAATCCATTTCCTCTTCTTCATAGGTCTTCTTCCTCAAGAATGGTTTCCAACATCTGTATCTGAGTCTGCCGAAACCAGAGTTGCTTTGTTGAACTTCCTTTTCCTACAAACTGCTCTCCCCTCTACCAGAACAATCTACTCTCTGCTTTAGTTGTCATGCTCTGGTCCTGCAGCATTATATACCTAATATGTAAATGATGACACTGAACTCGTGTGTACTTAGTGATTCAGTTGTATCTGACTCTGTGTGACCCCATGGACTGTAGCCCACCAGGCTCCTCTGTCCATGGGGATTACCCAGGCAAGAATAGTCGAGTGGGTTGCCATGCCTTCCTCCATGGGATCGTCCCAACCCAAGGATTGAAGCCAGCTGATTTTTACCGTCTGAGCCACCAAGGAAGCCCAAGAATACTGGAGTGGATAGCCTATCCCTTCTCTAGGACATCTTCCCGACCCAGGAATTGAACTGGGTTCTTCTGCATGCAGGAAGATTCATTACCCTCTGAGCCACCAGGGAAACTCAAATGTTACCTCTACTGCTCTTAATTGCCCTGTTCCTTAATTCCTTGTAGTATTAATCATACATATGTCAAGTGACATATGCTTTTTGATCAGCTACCTTGTTCCAAACATCTTTAGAGAGAAAGGGATGTATCAACAATTGATGTAGACAGACTGCCTGTTCTCATAAAACTTACATTTTAGTTCAAGGAGATGACAGATAATAAACAAGAGATAAACTATCAATAGTTTTTTGTATACTAATAAAGAATACAATGAAGAAAATAAAAAAAAAAGAAAAGATAATGATAATGATAACAGGGAGGGTCACTTGGGCATTTGCATTCAATCCCTTAGAATGCAGATCTTCACTTCTTTCCTTCAAGTACTGGTACTGCCCTAGAGTTATTTACTTATTTTTTCACACACATAGGTTATCAAATCTTTATTTTCCACAGTTCATTTTCATTAGTCTAAAATAACTGTTTTTAGGAGAATAATGTGAGAGTGTACTTTGTCATTTCAAGCTTAATTTCCTATTGGCAATAGATATAGATCTTTACATTATTACATGGAACATCATCAGTTTCTCTTTTCTCACTCTCTTGTCTCCAGACCATACCCAGAGGCCTGTGCTAATAGAAATATCTGTTTTTTTTCTACTAATATATTTTTTTCCCAAAATATGCTATCTTTATGAGAAAAATAAATAATTCTATATATTTGAGCCCAAATTGATTATTTGCAAATGTCTTTNAACAGTGGAAACAGTGACAAGCTTTATTTTGGGGGGCTCCACAATCAATGTAGATGGTGAGTGCAGCCATGAAATTAAAAGACGCTTACTCCTTGGAAGAAAAGCTATGACCAACCTAGACAGGATATTAAAAAGCAGAGACATTACTTTACCAACAAATGTCCATCTAGTCAAAGCTATGTTTTTCCAGTAGTCATGTATGGATGTGAGAGTTGAACTATAAAGAAAGCTAAACACTGAAGAATTGATGCTTTTGAACTGTGGAGTTGGAGAAGACTTTTGAAAATCCCTTGGACTGCAAGGAGATCCAACCAGTCCATCCTAAAGGAAATCAGTCCTGAATCTTCATTGGAAGGACTTATGCTGAAGCTGAAACTCCAAAACTTTGGCCACCTGATGCAAAGAACTGACTCATTGGTAAAGCTTATCTTACACCCAATAATTTGTACCTCCTTTTCCTACACCCATACACTGCCCCTCCCCACTTCTCCCCACTGGTAAACACTGGTTTGTTCCGTATATCTGTGAGTCTGCTTACTTTTTGGTATATTTACTAGTTTGTTGTATTTTTTTAGATTTCACATGTAAGTAACATGATGCAATATTTGTCCTTTGCTGTCTGACTTGACTTAGTATAATGCTTTTCTAGACCATCCATGTTGCTGTAAATGGCAAAATTTTGGTTTTATTTGTGCTGAGTAGTATTCTATTGTGTATATATACATATACACATATATATACCACTTCTTTATCCATTCGTCTGTGGATGGACATTTAGATTGGTTCCGTATCTTGGATTTTTAAATCTTTCTGTGATGCTATTGCTTTTGGAGCTTAAGTAGTGTCATGAGACATGTACTAGAATGTCTGTCATACTGGCCATGCTCACAGAACCCACGAGACCATGTGTGCATACATTCGGGGACTGAAGCACATCTCTCCTGTCTCTAGGAGAAGAAATAAGGGCGTCTGGAGCTCAGTGGGGGAGAATTGGTGTTTACACTAGATTTAGAGGCAGCCCCTGTCAGTTCTTCCTAGATGAGGACACTGAAGGTTAAAGTTTGATCTGGGTAACAGGAGAACATCCTAAAATCTCTGTGAGCTGGCTTCTATGACTTTTTAGAATGACCTAGGGCTACAACGTATATGTTGGTGGGAGAAGGATGGAGAACAGCCTTCCACAGGGAGAATGGCAGCACGGAGGCCCCGCCCTTTAAAATTGGGAGCGGGAATAGCAATTACCATTCTGATGCACGGGGCCCCCAGGGGGTATCCGTTGGTCCTGCATTGCCAGTGAAGCGGCTGCCAAAGCTCATTAGGTCTGTGTTGGAGCTGTTTCTGGAGCTCTTGTCAGCTTCCTCCCAGTAGTGTCCCTCACAGTCACAATTAGTCCCAGGTGACTTACTGGGGTCCAAGGAATTTGGGAGTATCTATTCAATATGGTCCATCCTTTTATCGGAAAAGAAAACTCTTTAGATCAACTTAGACATAAACAGTAGCAGAGATGTTTATTTTGTCAGACACTGATTAATGTTTGATAGGCATCAACGTCATGTGGAAGTGTGGGTTTAGAAGATATAGAAACAGAATTGGTGTGATTTGTTAAAGATTTTGGATTAGGGATGCAAGGGATATGAAACATGGCTGGCAAACTCTTCTTAGTCTAAGTATCATAGCAAAAGTATATAGTAAAATAATTGTGTTTTGCAAAGCCAAGAGGCTTGGATATGACATTTTTCAACAGACTTCTCCCAGGTTTGGAACTGATAGAAAGAGATGAAGACACTTGAGGAGGAAACTTAGAATTATGAAACCTTTAGTTAGATATTAGTATTGACAAACAGATGGTGAGAATATTAGCACATTACATTTTTAGACAAGAAAACATAAATTGCTTTAAAGCCTCCTGTCTCAATTATTTGTGAAGGGTTTGATACTCATGATACTATGCTTTTCCTTTTGATAACAGGCAAATTAAAATGTAAAGCAATTAATGGTTTATGCAAAGACCTTTAGCATGTAGGGAGTGAGTTGGAGTTAGGTCTAGGTCGGTCTTCTAACTCTCACCCTAGGGTTGATTTCTCTAGAATTGGCTGCAGAGACTACACTGTGGTGACTTGCCCGACAGAGGGAATTTGACTTCAAGAGAACTCTAGTCTTAGCAACAGGGGACAAGACACATAAATAAGGTGAGAATTCTTATGATGAAACCATAAAGATATTTCACCAAAAGTGAATGCTAGGTTGCACATGTTTGAGAAGTTGAATTTAAAACATTGGGCTTGATTAAGTGAAAACTCAGGTAACCATATCGGGCTTAAGAGGTTAACCCAAAGAGGAAAAAATAATTAAGTGATCTTTTAGCATGTCAAACCCATTCTTGCGATATCAACCACCCAAAGGGCCCTGGGTTCTCTGTTTCCCTACATGGAGATGACGCAGACATTACTTCTCAAGATGGGTACGCTCAGTGTCTACAGCAATCAATTCTTGAGTCACAAGTCAGAAAACTCTTTCTTTAAATTAAAGTGTCATTTCTCTGGACAGCTCAGCTTTATAAAGGTATGACTCACTTCTTTTGATGAGCATGAAAGGAACATATCTGCAGGTATATAAGTATGTAGGACCCACAGTTGAGAATTCTGCTTCTGTCCCTAGGACTTTCACTTGTCCTCTCCAGGACTGTTTAGAATACCATAGATGCTGTTTAGAATCAAATAGGTTTAAGCTTAAATGGACACTTTTTAAAAATTTAAACAAAAAATCATTACTGACTAAATTGAACTAGTTAGTTGTATTAAGTTACATAAAATATGTTGTATTAGGAATCTTAAAACTCATTTTCTGTTTCCATTTTTTTTGTCATAGAGCGAAGGCATTTTGGTCCTATTTGTTGTATTAATAACTGGACTAATGGGAGAGGGCACACAGAAATACTTTTAATTAGGGTCACCAAAGGTTATATTTTAACAATGAATAATTGCGCTTTGCTCTCCAAACTTCATATCTGATTTTTCCTATAATTTCTGTGTCCCTCATCGCCCTCCCCCCACCTATTTCTAAGGGTCTCAGTTTTCTACTGTCTTATGACAAATAAATGCAATTAATTCATATTTTAAAATCCTATTTAGAATAATTATGTCTAAACAGTTCACAAAGAAGACAGTCAATATAAAAGGAATAAATACAGATGCTGTATCTATTTTCTTAATCTACTAGGTGTCTAAGGAAGGACTTTATGACTATAGGAACCAAGAATATTTGGACACCAATGTATTAAAAATTAAATAATCTTAAAATTCAAACATTGTATTTTGAAAATAAACACTCTTTGATCGGTTAAATGTAATTCGCCAATTTATCCATGATAAGTGTTTAAGTATTAGTAGAGTTTTAATAATAGAATGCTTTGCTCTGAAATGCACAGGATATTGAACGCTACAATTAATATAAAATATAATGATTCTCTTACTCAGGATGTTTTAGTTCTGTAAGCAATTACATATCAGAAGATCTGTTAGTTATTTAAGGCTATAATTACATTTGCAATTTAGAATGATCAATCTGGTGAAAGAGTATCGGCTGCTTTCAGTAGGCACAGGCTGAATCAGAGAGGTTCAAAAGGAATTTGTTGACCCTTGTAAGCAACACAACTTTGCATTGTGTGGGTCTCCTTTTATGCAGATTTTTTCAGTGTAAATACTACAGTACAGTGGCTCAGAGGTTAAAGCTTCTGCCTGCAGTGTGGGAGACCTGGGTTTGATCCCTGGGTTGGGAAGATCCCCTGGAGAAGGAAATGGCAACCCACTCTAGTATTCTTGCCTGGAGAATCCCATGGATGGAGGAGCTTGGTGGGCTACAGTCCACGGGTCGCAAAGAGTCGGACACGACTGAGCGACTTCACTTCCCTTCACTTCACAGTAAATGGTACAGCCTTGCACTACGAAAGTATGGTTGAGTCTGCTGAAGTGGAGGAGATGGGAATGCAGAGGGCTGTCTGTAAATTACACTTGGATATTCAACTGCACCAAGGCTGGTCACCCCTAACCTCCTNCCCTTCACTTCACAGTAAATGGTACAGCCTTGCACTACGAAAGTATGGTTGAGTCTGCTGAAGTGGAGGAGATGGGAATGCAGAGGGCTGTCTGTAAATTACACTTGGATATTCAACTGCACCAAGGCTGGTCACCCCTAACCTCCTCATTCTTCAGGGGTCAATTGTAGCTTCAAAGCAGGAACTATTAGGCTTTAAAAGTCACACTTTCCCTCAAATGTGATGCTGACCTTCATTTGTAGTCATGTGAGGGCCGTAGCAGAGAGATGTGCTGTAGTAAGGGGAGACTTCGGCTGCATGCTCTCCAGGCAGCTTGTACAGTGCAAAGGGAAATGTCTGCTACCTCCCAGAGTTTGTTCAAACTCATGTCATTGAGTTGGTGATGCTATCTAGCCATCTCATCCTCTGCCAGCTCCTTCCCCTATTGTCTTAAGTCCTTGCCAACATCAGGGTCTTTTTCAGTGAATCAGCGCTTCACATCAGGTGACCAAAGTATTGGAGCTTCAGCTTCAACATCAGTTCTTCCAATGAATATTCAGGGNTGGTGATGCTATCTAGCCATCTCATCCTCTGCCAGCTCCTTCCCCTATTGTCTTAAGTCCTTGCCAACATCAGGGTCTTTTTCAGTGAATCAGCGCTTCACATCAGGTGACCAAAGTATTGGAGCTTCAGCTTCAACATCAGTTCTTCCAATGAATATTCAGGGTTGATTTCCTTTAGAATTGACTGGTTTGATTTCCTTGCTCAAGAGTCTTCTCCAGCACTACAGTTTGAGCAGAGGGGAAGGGTAATATTAACAATTGAAATTTCAACATCCAGGGAAGATGGCACTTTATCCATGTTTGCAAAATCATTCAAAAACAAAATATCTACTTATTATGCAGATCTGCTAAATAGTTAACAAAAGTTTAGGTTTGTTTTCCTCTTTTAATATTAGGAAGCTTAAGCTATTATTTTCATACTATCAGTTTTACTGAGATCATATATACAGGCTATGTATATTCCTATACATATGTGTAGGAAAATAAAAAGAGCAAGTCAGAATGAGTAAAAAATAGGGTAGAAAAATAAAAAGAACAAGATAAAATTGCCCTTTTCCCCTTCCAAAGACGGAAGACACCTAATCTCAAAGAGACTCATAATTTCCTGGAGTTTCAAAGCATCCAAGCCAACTTCTTAGACTTCAAATTTATTCAAGGTTTTGCTTCATTTATTTTAATGACTGAAACTGGAGGGAATATGAGGAAAGCACATTTGTTACTCTGTCTCTCACAGGGCACAGCTCATGTTATACCTGGTAGTATGCTACTACTGAAGTATGATGACAAGTTTATAAAATACTTTCCCCATGTTATCTACACTTGAGCGTACATACACTTTTAAGTTATGCAGCATTATCAAATTTGGTATGCAAACGTTTAAATTTCTAACCCAATCAAGCGTCTAGTAAGTCATAAAGAAAGATTTACATTCAGGTTCCCAAATTCCAGATTTTTCTATCATTTGCCAGTCTTACTTGTTATATATCTGCCTCTTACAAATCCTTTAAAAAGATTTAATTTATGCATTTTATCATATGTTGTGTAGCAGGTACATAGAGGGAAGTCTGCGAACTTCAGACCATGTTTACCTTCACGGTTAGTCATTTTCCTTCCCATTGTCATCTGCACTTCTCCCCTCTCTGGAAGTTGCAGTAACTTAGAAAGATACAGAGCTTCCAAAAATTGCTCGGCATTATTTCCAAGGTTTTAACTGACTCTCTAAGATCACATCATGTCCAGAGGAAAGTGCTAGCCTCTCTCTTATGTAGAGTAGATATAATACATAATAGAATCAGGCCTGTCTTCTTGGTCCATAAATGGTCTAGAATATCTGGTCAAAGTTGGCCAATCCTTATGTTAAGCATTCTTCTTAGAAGTTATTCTTATGATTCTTTAGTTCAATAGCATCTGTTATTTCTGACTTTCTTCTGCAGATTAATAATCCTCTATTTTATATGGGAACAGATAACCAGACTTGGGTGAGAGAACTCATTCTCCTCGGCCTGTCCAGTGACTGGGACACTNCAGGATGTTCAGAGAAATTAAACACTGCTGTGACAGAACTTCCCCCACTTAATCTCCATTGACTTAACCCAAAATTAGTGGAAAAAATAATTTGTTATTTTGAAATATCATATTTTTGTAATCATGGATCTATTAATAGATCTTACTTTGGACCACTTGTTCTTATTCATCTAAAATTTGTAGAAGGTTATTATGTTTCCATTGGGAACAAAAGCATTTTAACATTTTAGACTTTTTGAAAATAACACATGGAGTATGTGTCCACATCTAGAAATTTTGTAAATCGCTATTCTGAGGTGAGTGTTGTTATCAAAGCTGATTAAAATGTTTTATGCAGAGCCTCTGACATGTGGACATAAAGCCTTGTCTGAGTGCTGGAGGTAACTGAGTGGAAGAGTCAACTAACGGTCTTTTACACAGAAAGGATGTAACTAAAGGTGTTTGAACACATGGCTATTACTGACGAAGGAGACGCTAAATTTTAACATCTCCTTGATATTATACAAACAATTTAAGAGGAATTTTAATGCATACCTAAGGGGTGAAAGTGAAGTCAAGTGAAGTCGCTCAGTCGTGTCCGACTCTTTGCGACCCCATGGACTATAGCCCACCAGGTTCCTGTGTCCAAGGGATTTTCCAGGCAAGAGTACTGGAGTGGGGTGCCATTTCCTTCTCCAGAGGATCTTCCCAAACCAGGGATTGAACCCGGGTCTCCTGCATTGTAGGCAGACGCTTTACTGTCTGAGCCACCAGGGAAGCCTAAAGGGTACCATTCATATATTAAAACTGTCCAATCTCTGAACAAATAATTTAATTCTTTCTCTAGGGTTAGATATAAAATCAGCATGTAATATTTGAAATATTGTGTAAGATACCAAAGATGTAGTTTGTCTATGAAAAGACAGATTCTTCAAACACAACTAATATAAAATAAGACACATTCAGTTTGGGAATCAAGATAGGTGAGTCAGCCGTGCCCATGTCAGCCTCCAGTCTCCATATAAACCCTTTCTCCCATCGCTCCTCCTCACACACTGCAGGGCCCTAGTTATAAATCTGCTGAGTTTAGAATAGTCTGGAGCAGACCTCACCTCTGACAGAAAGCCTGAATAAAGTAAAGGCGGGGAAGAAGTAATTGTATAAAGATAAAGAAGGGGAAGGGGAGAAAGACTATGGTAGCAGCTCATCTTCATACTTCCTTGAAGACATCTCAAAGTCCTTTCTTCCTTGTCTCTTCTTTAAGTCAAGTGATATGCAGTTCTTCCACTTTTGGACAAAGCTCAGTGCCCGAGCAGAGTTGAAGGCCCATTTAGTATTTGCTGCTGCTACTGCTAAGTCACTTCAGTGGTGTCCTCTGTGTGACCCCATAGACAGCAGCCCACCAGGCTCCCCCGTCCCTGGGATTCTCCAGGCAAGAACACTGCAGTGGGCTGCCATTTACTTCTCCAATGCAAGAAAGTGAAAAGTGAAAGGGAAGTCACTCAGTCGTGTCCGACTCTCCGTGACCCCATGGACTGCAGCCTACCAGGCTCCCCTGTCCATGGGATTTTCCAGGCAAGAGAACTGGAGTGGGGTACCATCGCCGAATTTTACATAAAGTAATTTAGACCTATACTTTGTGTTTTAGGCAAGCATCCCTAAACATGTCAATATTAGTGGGCTAAAGCTCTCTTGCTGTTAATTAGAGAGTGTTAATGGAGTGTAGACTGTGTGTATGACCATGAACTGTTTTTGAGACACAGTAATCAACATGATGCATTTCTGGCAGTAACATGGTCATAGAGAAAAGATGACAAATGATGAAACAAAATACGATGTAGTAAGTGTCACAGAGAAAGCAAGTCTCCAGGGGTGATTTCAGGAGTCTTCTGTATGAAAGGACCAGAACAGGTCCAGTTGGAGACCAGATAAGTCAGGAAAAGTTACTCAGAGGACAACAATCCATACGAAGATGCAGACAACCTGTGAGAGTCTCAGAGCTGGGAGAGCGTGGAAGTTCAGAAATGTCCCAAAGCCTCGCTTGCAGGGCAGAGAAGATTGAAGCTGTGGAGGGTGCAGCGGGCAGGTCATGAGGGGTCAGAGTGTGGACGGCACTGATGCCACACTGCCTTTCAGCTTTATTGAGAGCAGTGGCAGCTAGTAGAGGTTTTTAAGCAGGGGCATGGCTTGATAAAATTTACATTTTTGAATCATCATTTTTGCAAAAGTGTCAAAGGAGAAAAGATGAGAGATCAGGAGACCATCTAGGGGCCTGCTCTAGTGACCCTATTGAGACATAAAATGAATCTGTGCTCAGATTGTGGCAATGGACAAAGAGAAGAGTAAAATCACATGATAAAAGAAATTTCAGAGGACTATTTCCTGTTTTCTTCGATTAGAGTTTTCTGTGTATTCACCACCTCCTCTAACATGTAATAATCCTGTGTATGAATATTCTATAAATAGTGGTACAAAATTTACCACCATGAAAACATACTATATAAAATGGTAGGGGGGTGTGATGAAAGGAGAAAATTAGTGAAAAATACAAGTATACACATGTCAAATATACGCATGACAGTTCAAGAAGTAGGATTCCTGAAGACGCTGCTCCTCATTTTGTCTGGTTGATATACTTGTGAGTCTTCTCCACTCCTCATCCCATGCCCCCCTTGTCTTCACCAGCCTCCACTTCTTTGCTTGCCACCCCTTTTCCCAGCTTCATGGTCAGCAGCCCAGGAAACCTCTCTCTGAGTCTGACCCTCTGCTTCCATTTTTACACTTTTTCTTCTGTGTCTGCTTCTGTCACTGTGCTCTCTTAAGGATCCTTCTTACTACATGGGAGCACCAAGATTATCTGGGATAGTCTCCACTTTAAGATCCTTAACTTAAAACATGTGTAAGTTTTAACATAAAAGGCAGAATATTCACACATTCTGAGAATCAGGACAAAGACATCTTCAGGGGGTTGGTCAATACTCAGCCTATCACAGAATCTTTTCAGATTGGACACAGTTTTTCCACATGACCCTAGTAATCTTGAGTAGCTCCCATACTTGTATATGATGCAATATACAATCCCATTTTTTACATTTCCTGGTTTATAATGGGAGTAATTTCTTCAAGGAAGTCTGAAGAATTCCATCAACATTCCTTGTGACCTAGGACTGCTGGAAATGTACTCATTCATTTTGTTTGTCTTACAGTACCTATATTTTTTCCTTCATTCAGAATGTATTTGTTCTTCATATATAATTCTTTGTTGACATCCTCTGCACTACCTCTCCCAGGCTATGAAGATATCATTCACTTATCTTCTGCCTTGCACAGTTTCTGAGAAGAATTCCATTTTAATTTAGATCTTTGTCTTCTCTATGTGGGGTATCTTTTATCTCTGGCTACCTTCAGTGATTTCATTCTATTTTTGGCTTGAATACAATTAAAATGTCATGTGTTTATGTTTTTATTTTTTTAGTTATCCTATTTTGCTGAGTTTTTTGGATTTGTGCTTTGATTTCATTCATCTACCCCCCGCCCCCCGCCCCCAAGCCATTATCTCTTTAGTATTTCTTATACTTCTGTCTCTGTTTTCTGTTGGGGTTTTCCAATTTCATGTATGTTAGAGTGTTTTCTTGTCTTACAGCCCTGGGAGGCTCTTGACTCTTTTATCATTGTATATTTTTTTCTCCTTGTGCTTCAGTTTTGCTGATTTTTCTGGTTTATCTTTACTCTTACTGATTGTTTCTTGGCTCTGTTAAGGCTACACATAAGAAACCTTTGTTTCTGTGACTGTGTCTTTCCTGTTTAGCATTTCCATTTAATTCCTCCACATAGTTTTCAATTCTCTACTGAAATTACTCAAGCGTTTATGAAAACATCCATCTGTTCCACTAGACTGTTTACTTCTTTATGAGAGTTGCTTTAACCCCTGTGTGGTAATTCCTATAATCCAAGTATATCTAATTCTGGTTTTTAAATTTCTTTGTTCAGTACAGTATAATTTTCCTTGTCTTTTTCTCTGACCTTTAATTTTGATTGGCACCCGGGCATTTTGTGTGTAAAATGAGATAAATAGTATTATCCTTTGAAATGAACACATCTCTACTGTTTATCCCGTAGTCTTGTGTTGTGAAGACTGTGGGAATCAATGTATTCATGGGTAGAGCTGAGTTTGAGTTTTGTGTTGTTAAGGTTATCCTTAGCACAACGACATATTCAATTTTTTCTATTATTCAGTTCAGTTTAGTCACTCAGTTGTGTCCAACTCTTTGTGACCTGATGGACTGCAGCACACCAGGCTTCCCTGTCCATCACCAACTCCTACAGCTTGCTCAAACTCATGTCCATCTAGTCGGTGGTACCATCCAGCCATCTCATCCTCTGTTGTCCCATTCTCCTCCTGCCTTCAACCTTTCCCAGCATCAGGGTCTTTTTCCAATGAGTCAGTTCTTCACATTAGGTGGCCAAAATATTGGAATTTCAGCTTCAACATCAGTCCTTCCAATGAATATTTGGGACTGATTTCCTTTAGGATGGACTGGTTGGATCTCCTTGCAGTCCAAGGGGCTCTCAAGAGTCTTCTCCAATACCACAGTTCAAACCATCAATTCTTCAGTGTTCAACTTTATTTATAATCCAATTCTCACATCCATACATGACTACTGGAAAAAAACATAGCTTTGACTAGATGGACCTTTGTTGGCAAAATAATATCTCTGCTTTTTAATATGCTGTCTAGGTTGGTCATAGCTCTTCTTCCAAGGAGCAAGCATCTTTAATTTCATGGCTGCAGTCACCATCGTAGTGATTTTAGAGCCTAAGAAGATAAAGTCTGTCACTGTTTCCATTGTTTCTCCATCTATTTGCTGTGAAGTCATGGGATCAGATGCCATGATCTTAGTTTTTTGAATGTTGAATTTTAAGCTTAATGGACATTCAGTCATTGGAGAGTTTTTCCAAGTGTCCCTGTCCCTCCCTTTGTTTTAAGTTACCCTGTGAGACTGCATGTCCAGAATATCTTCCCCATATCTAACCCATGGTAAACTGCTGTTACTTGTTTCTCAGTTGTTGCTAGTTTGGTGATGGAGGGACAACTCTCTGTTGTCCAGGATCTGTCTCAGACTTAGGCACATCCTTTCTCCGTGGCTCAGGGTTGGGGCTTTCTTAGTGGTGAGAGAGTCAATTCCTGGGTAGCTTGATAAGAAGTCTAGGGTTCCCGAGGAGGAGAAAGGGGTCTGGAGCCCTAGAGAAGGCAAAAGGGGTCTGGAGCTCTCACGGGGAAAAGAACAAACTTTCTTTTCTACATTGCTTTGTGTTAGTCAATATAACAATGTATCTTGCTCAGGGACTTGTTTCTCCTTAACAAGAACCTTCTGACTAATCCTGGTATTTTAGAATGTACATTATGGGAGGGCTTCCCTGGTGGCTCAGACAGTAAAGCTGCTGCTACTGCTGCTAAGTCACTTCAGTCATGTCCGACTCTGTGTGACCCGATAGAGGGCAGCCCACCAGGCTCCGCCATCCCTGGGATTCTCCAGGCAAGAACACTGCAGTGGGTTGCCATTTCCTTCTCCAATGCAAGAAAGTGAAAAGTGAAAGGGAAGTCACTCAGTCATGTCCGACTCTTCGTGACCCCATGGACTGCAGCCCACCAGGCTCCCCTGTCCATGGGATTTTCCAGGCAAGAGTGCTGGAGTGGGGTGCCATCGCCTTCTCCGAGACAGTAAAGCATCTACCTCCAATGTGGGAAACCTGGGTTTGATCCCTGGGTTGGGAAGATCCTCTGGAGAAAGAAATGGCAACCTACTCCAGTACTCTTGCCTGGAAAATTCCATGGATGGAGGAGCCTCGTANCTTGCAGGGCAGAGAAGATTGAAGCTGTGGAGGGTGCAGCGGGCAGGTCATGAGGGGTCAGAGTGTGGACGGCACTGATGCCACACTGCCTTTCAGCTTTATTGAGAGCAGTGGCAGCTAGTAGAGGTTTTTAAGCAGGGGCATGGCTTGATAAAATTTACATTTTTGAATCATCATTTTTGCAAAAGTGTCAAAGGAGAAAAGATGAGAGATCAGGAGACCATCTAGGGGCCTGCTCTAGTGACCCTATTGAGACATAAAATGAATCTGTGCTCAGATTGTGGCAATGGACAAAGAGAAGAGTAAAATCACATGATAAGAGAAATTTCAGAGGACTATTTCCTGTTTTCTTCGATTAGAGTTTTCTGTGTATTCACCACCTCCTCTAACATGTAATAATCCTGTGTATGAATATTCTATAAATAGTGGTACAAAATTTACCACCATGAAAACATACTATATAAAATGGTAGGGGGGTGTGATGAAAGGAGAAAATTAGTGAAAAATACAAGTATACACATGTCAAATATACGCATGACAGTTCAAGAAGGAGGATTCCTGAAGACGCTGCTCCTCATTTTGTCTGGTTGATATACTTGTGAGTCTTCTCCACTCCTCATCCCATGCCCCCCTTGTCTTCACCAGCCTCCACTTCTTTGCTTGCCACCCCTTTTCCCAGCTTCATGGTCAGCAGCCCAGGAAACCTCTCTCTGAGTCTGACCCTCTGCTTCCATTTTTACACTTTTTCTTCTGTGTCTGCTTCTGTCACTGTGCTCTCTTAAGGATCCTTCTTACTACATGGGAGCACCAAGATTATCTGGGATAGTCTCCACTTTAAGATCCTTAACTTAAAACATGTGTAAGTTTTAACATAAAAGGCAGAATATTCACACATTCTGAGAATCAGGACAAAGACATCTTCAGGGGGTTGGTCAATACTCAGCCTATCACAGAATCTTTTCAGATTGGACACAGTTTTTCCACATGACCCTAGTAATCTTGAGTAGCTCCCATACTTGTATATGATGCAATATACAATCCCATTTTTTACATTTCCTGGTTTATAATGGGAGTAATTTCTTCAAGGAAGTCTGAAGAATTCCATCAACATTCCTTGTGACCTAGGACTGCTGGAAATGTACTCATTCATTTTGTTTGTCTTACAGTACCTATATTTTTTCCTTCATTCAGAATGTATTTGTTCTTCATATATAATTCTTTGTTGACATCCTCTGCACTACCTCTCCCAGGCTATGAAGATATCATTCACTTATCTTCTGCCTTGCACAGTTTCTGAGAAGAATTCCATTTTAATTTAGATCTTTGTCTTCTCTATGTGGGGTATCTTTTATCTCTGGCTACCTTCAGTGATTTCATTCTATTTTTGGCTTGAATACAATTAAAATGTTATGTGTTTATGTTTTTATTTTTTTAGTTATCCTATTTTGCTGAGTTTTTTGGATTTGTGCTTTGATTTCATTCATCTACCCCCCGCCCCCCGCCCCCAAGCCATTATCTCTTTAGTATTTCTTATACTTCTGTCTCTGTTTTCTGTTGGGGTTTTCCAATTTCATGTATGTTAGAGTGTTTTCTTGTCTTACAGCCCTGGGAGGCTCTTGACTCTTTTATCATTGTATATTTTTTTCTCCTTGTGCTTCAGTTTTGCTGATTTTTCTGGTTTATCTTTACTCTTACTGATTGTTTCTTGGCTCTGTTAAGGCTACACATAAGAAACCTTTGTTTCTGTGACTGTGTCTTTCCTGTTTAGCATTTCCATTTAATTCCTCCACATAGTTTTCAATTCTCTACTGAAATTACTCAAGCGTTTATGAAAACATCCATCTGTTCCACTAGACTGTTTACTTCTTTATGAGAGTTGCTTTAACCCCTGTGTGGTAATTCCTATAATCCAAGTATATCTAATTCTGGTTTTTAAATTTCTTTGTTCAGTACAGTATAATTTTCCTTGTCTTTTTCTCTGACCTTTAATTTTGATTGGCACCCGGGCATTTTGTGTGTAAAATGAGATAAATAGTATTATCCTTTGAAATGAACACATCTCTACTGTTTATCCCGTAGTCTTGTGTTGTGAAGACTGTGGGAATCAATGTATTCATGGGTAGAGCTGAGTTTGAGTTTTGTGTTGTTAAGGTTATCCTTAGCACAACGACATATTCAATTTTTTCTATTATTCAGTTCAGTTTAGTCACTCAGTTGTGTCCAACTCTTTGTGACCTGATGGACTGCAGCACACCAGGCTTCCCTGTCCATCACCAACTCCTACAGCTTGCTCAAACTCATGTCCATCTAGTCGGTGGTACCATCCAGCCATCTCATCCTCTGTTGTCCCATTCTCCTCCTGCCTTCAACCTTTCCCGGCATCAGGGTCTTTTTCCAATGAGTCAGTTCTTCACATTAGGTGGCCAAAATATTGGAATTTCAGCTTCAACATCAGTCCTTCCAATGAATATTTGGGACTGATTTCCTTTAGGATGGACTGGTTGGATCTCCTTGCAGTCCAAGGGGCTCTCAAGAGTCTTCTCCAATACCACAGTTCAAACCATCAATTCTTCAGTGTTCAACTTTATTTATAATCCAATTCTCACATCCATACATGACTACTGGAAAAAAACATAGCTTTGACTAGATGGACCTTTGTTGGCAAAATAATATCTCTGCTTTTTAATATGCTGTCTAGGTTGGTCATAGCTCTTCTTCCAAGGAGCAAGCATCTTTAATTTCATGGCTGCAGTCACCATCGTAGTGATTTTAGAGCCTAAGAAGATAAAGTCTGTCACTGTTTCCATTGTTTCTCCATCTATTTGCTGTGAAGTCATGGGATCAGATGCCATGATCTTAGTTTTTTGAATGTTGAATTTTAAGCTTAATGGACATTCAGTCATTGGAGAGTTTTTCCAAGTGTCCCTGTCCCTCCCTTTGTTTTAAGTTACCCTGTGAGACTGCATGTCCAGAATATCTTCCCCATATCTAACCCATGGTAAACTGCTGTTACTTGTTTCTCAGTTGTTGCTAGTTTGGTGATGGAGGGACAACTCTCTGTTGTCCAGGATCTGTCTCAGACTTAGGCACATCCTTTCTCCGTGGCTCAGGGTTGGGGCTTTCTTAGTGGTGAGAGAGTCAATTCCTGGGTAGCTTGATAAGAAGTCTAGGGTTCCCGAGGAGGAGAAAGGGGTCTGGAGCCCTAGAGAAGGCAAAAGGGGTCTGGAGCTCTCACGGGGAAAAGAACAAACTTTCTTTTCTACATTGCTTTGTGTTAGTCAATATAACAATGTATCTTGCTCAGGGACTTGTTTCTCCTTAACAAGAACCTTCTGACTAATCCTGGTATTTTAGAATGTACATTATGGGAGGGCTTCCCTGGTGGCTCAGACAGTAAAGCTGCTGCTACTGCTGCTAAGTCACTTCAGTCATGTCCGACTCTGTGTGACCCGATAGAGGGCAGCCCACCAGGCTCCGCCATCCCTGGGATTCTCCAGGCAAGAACACTGCAGTGGGTTGCCATTTCCTTCTCCAATGCAAGAAAGTGAAAAGTGAAAGGGAAGTCACTCAGTCATGTCCGACTCTTCGTGACCCCATGGACTGCAGCCCACCAGGCTCCCCTGTCCATGGGATTTTCCAGGCAAGAGTGCTGGAGTGGGGTGCCATCGCCTTCTCCGAGACAGTAAAGCATCTACCTCCAATGTGGGAAACCTGGGTTTGATCCCTGGGTTGGGAAGATCCTCTGGAGAAAGAAATGGCAACCTACTCCAGTACTCTTGCCTGGAAAATTCCATGGATGGAGGAGCCTCGTAGGCCTACAGCCCATGGGGTTGCAAAGAGTTGGACAAGACAGAGCAACTTCAAGATTCAGGAGAGATACTATGGAAGTGGGTCTTTTAGGATCTTTCTATTGTTAGGTTCTAATCCTGTTATCGTAAAATGTAAATTGTGGGAGTGGGTCTGGTAAAATTTTTACAATCTTGAGACATTCTTTTGATTAACTGTAATAACCAATTAAAAAAAGTATGTAACTCCCTTGCTAACACTAGCAAGGGGGGCATTCTCCATCCCCCTCCTGATGTCTATGTCAAAAACTTTCTCTGTCCCCCTTCTTACTTTAATAAAACTCTGCTACACAAAAGCTCTTGAGTGATCAAGCCTGGTCTCTGGTTCCAAAGCTAAATGTTCTTCAGCAATCATGAAATCCAACATTATTGTTCATTGTAAGGTAGCAGTGGTCTTGCCACTTCTACAGAGTAAGAAGATAGATGACTCATGAGCTGAACACAGAGTAGCTTCCTGTCCCAAGGACCCCCACATGGGAATTTATTTACTTATTTTTCTGTTTTCCTCTTTAATGAATCTTCAGCTGTCTCTGAGGAAAATAGGGATTGCAGTCCTTCCCCCGGTGGCTTCGGGCTCTTGTTCCATAACAGAGATGATTTGGTGGTCGGCGAGTCCTTTCTGCTCACTGCAGAGGCTGCAGCTTCTCCTTGGCCTACCCTAGGAAGAAAGTTTTCTCTGGTTTCCACTTTTCCCCAAATATTCTTGTGAGGACAGTCCTAAGTCTACGGAGAAAATACTGAGAATTTTTGGGAACTTCTCTTTTTGCCATGATTCTCAGCCATTCTATACTCACAGTACTCCACACGAACTTTAGCAGTTTGGTAAAGCAGTTTTCACTGGTTAGCGGCGGGGAGGGGTGCCCTATTTTCCTTCCATGGGCTCATCCAGGTAAGTAAGAGCTCATATCCCATCTCTTTCTGGATGAACCTATCTTTCCCAAGATTTCATGATGTTTGTTTGCCTTTCAATCTCATTTTTCTGATGATTTCAAAGATATGATTTTGTAGATTATCGAAACTTCTCTTGTTTCAGGAAAGAGTCGATGTTCTTTCCAGCTTTCTACAACCTAAGTGGAAGCTAGAACAAGCTCAGTTACTTTACTTTATCTAAGTAGACTCTTTTTTAGAGTATTTTTAAATGCACAGCAAAGTTGAGTACAAAGTACTGACAGTTCTCATATAGTATATCTGCCCCTCCTCCCTGCAACAGACACAGCCTTCCTATTATGAACACCTTGCAGCAGAGTATTAATATTTTATATTTTTAACAGATAAAGTAAAAAGTGAGGGAGGTGGATGATAATTTATAGCTCAGGAATATATAACAATGGTAAATGACGATTTTCGAACTAAGGAATTTTAAATCAGACAAACCAGTTTTCTCAAAACACCTTAACCAAATTATTTGGAGCAAATAATTTATGTTCATGCCTTTCTTACAAACCCAAGCCTAAACAATGATAATACATTAGTGTATCTGTCACGAATGCTTCTTGAAGGAATTATTTCAACTTCTAGGTAGATACCTATGAAATAAACTTTATTTATTTATTAAATGCTCCTAGAAGAGACAGCGTTTCCCATTTGGGGAATAGCAAGAATTTTAGAATCATGGGGGCTCACATGGGAGAGAAGCAGGAAAACTCTTAGATTGTGTTTGACTTAAAAATTTTTTTCCTCTCAGATGATTGAGATCTGGGATTAAATTTATTGGAAACTTTAGATCAAATATTGTGAGGTGAGTAGTTGTAGAATATAAAGTGCTGCAGTGAAAGATTAATGTGACAGTGATCTACAGAGTGAACTGATCCAGTAGTTATTAAATTTTAATCTCCGAGTAACACCTGGAAAATGTTTCACTCTATCAGAAACACCTGGAGGCTCCTGAAGTCACAGTTTTGTTGTTGTACTCAGTCATGTGTGATTATGACCTCATGAGCTGAGAGAGCTGAAAGTCCTTGTTAGAAGCTTGGCATTTGGGAGTTCACCTCTGCTGTCTGCATACGAGGGGAGAAAAACGGGGGTGATGTGAAGTTTAGGATACTGGGCCCAGAACCCTCACAGTAATGGAATTTTTCCAACTTTCCTGAGAAAAAATATGCAACTTATCTGTCAATTTTGTTGGAGTGTAGACAATCAGGTGAGGACTGAGAAGCCTCTCTACTTTCCCTTTCCATTGCCTGGGACATCACATAATCTTTGTCAGAGTCACTGGATTCTGTAATAGAGAAGCTGTGGGAACATGATGGAATGTGGATGAGCAGAAGGATGATACACTGAGTAAAAGATCTGGCAAATAATTTATGTACATTAGGTAAAGAGATGAACTGGCATGTGAGGGAGGGAATGCATGAATGGTTGGACTAGCAGTTAAGCAAATGGACAAGTGAATATTGAGCTGGTTGTAGACAGCTGGTAAACAAGTGGCTGTGTTAATGGTGGTTAAGAATTACTGGGTATATGACTTGGTAGATGAATAAATAAATGGATAAATGGTTCATTTAACAGATGCATGATGTCTAAAGAATATATCAGAGAATGATAATGTGACTGCATTCTGTCAGAATTACATTGAGTCTTTTCCTAAATTATCAAAAATTTGAAAAGGTTTAGAAAGTAAACTCTGTTTTAAGGACTTGGATACCCTTTTTCCTTTTTTTCCTGTGGAGACCATAAAACTATTGTTGTGTATTTTATTTGGAGTTTTAACTCTTTCTATACTTTACAGTTATCATGACAGTGTACTCAGGTCCATTCAAAATGCAGTATCACGGCAGCTTAGCCAATTCACCACATATCTCAGGGGAATGAAAACAGCTCTCCTGTCTCCAGAAGGAGAAGTTAGGTCATCATGGAGTAGAAGAGGCTAACTGGCTTTTCACTAGGTGGATGCAGGCCTAGTCACTGTTCACCAGGATTGGAGATTGAGTGCCGAAAGTCAGTTTGGGCTGTAGGAGAATATCCTAAAATATCAGAATACTGGCTTCAGTGAGTTTTTAGATGACCTAAGGCTTCAGTGGATTGCAATCTGAGGAGGACTGGATTGCACAGGGAGAAGAAGCGTAGCCCCAAGGCCCTGCCCTTGAGGTTTTGAAGTGGAGGCAGCAATTAACACTCTAAAGCATAAGGCTCCTGAGGGGAATCTGTCTGTCCACATTGCTAATTTAGCCACTGTTATCAATGGCACCCCACTCCAGTACTCTTGCCTGGAAAATCCCATGAGTGGAGGAGCCTTGTAGGCTAGACTCCATGGGGTCGCGAAGAGTCGGACATGACTGAGCAACTTCACTTTCACTCATTGGAGAAGGAAATGGCAATCCACTCCAGTGTTCTTGCCTGGAGAATCCCAGGGACGGGGGAGCCTGGTGGGCTGCTGTTTATGAAGAACTTAGCAGCAGCAGCATACCTCATTAGGTTTGTGTCTGAGCCAATTCTGGTGCATCTGTGAACCTCCCAGCAGTTTCTCCCATAAACTAAACTTGTCTCAGGTGATCTTAGCACAGGAGCCAAGGAATGTCGACCCCTCCAATCTCTGGTCTATCACCTTGTTGGGGAGAAGTACTCTTCAGAGAGCAACAGAAACCTAGATGGAAGGCACTAATCAATGAGTGAGAGTTCTAACATATCCACAGTGGGTCACGTGTAGGCCGAGGCTTCCACAGGGTCAGAAATAGAACTGATCTGATTAGAGGATCGGAGATATGAACGATGCTGAAATCTTTTCACCCTAATAAGTATGGCAGAGCTCAAAACAAAGCGAAAGAGATATTTGAGATTTGTTGAGTGTGAGCATTATATGACACAAAAGATGTAAAATAGGATTTTGTTTTTACTAAAGGGGCATTATGAACCTGGAACAGATGTGAATTAGCCAAAACTAAAATGATACTGAGAAGAAAACGATTTTTACAGGAGGAAGAGCCAGATAGATCAGGCTCTTAACTTAGGTCATTGTTTAACTCTGGTTTTTAATATCAGTTGTGTGCCCAGCCCTACACTATGAGNGTTTTGAAGTGGAGGCAGCAATTAACACTCTAAAGCATAAGGCTCCTGAGGGGAATCTGTCTGTCCACATTGCTAATTTAGCCACTGTTATCAATGGCACCCCACTCCAGTACTCTTGCCTGGAAAATCCCATGAGTGGAGGAGCCTTGTAGGCTAGACTCCATGGGGTCGCGAAGAGTCAGACATGACTGAGCAACTTCACTTTCACTCATTGGAGAAGGAAATGGCAATCCACTCCAGTGTTCTTGCCTGGAGAATCCCAGGGACGGGGGAGCCTGGTGGGCTGCTGTTTATGAAGAACTTAGCAGCAGCAGCATACCTCATTAGGTTTGTGTCTGAGCCAATTCTGGTGCATCTGTGAACCTCCCAGCAGTTTCTCCCATAAACTAAACTTGTCTCAGGTGATCTTAGCACAGGAGCCAAGGAATGTCGACCCCTCCAATCTCTGGTCTATCACCTTGTTGGGGAGAAGTACTCTTCAGAGAGCAACAGAAACCTAGATGGAAGGCACTAATCAATGAGTGAGAGTTCTAACATATCCACAGTGGGTCACGTGTAGGCCGAGGCTTCCACAGGGTCAGAAATAGAACTGATCTGATTAGAGGATCGGAGATATGAACGATGCTGAAATCTTTTCACCCTAATAAGTATGGCAGAGCTCAAAACAAAGCGAAAGAGATATTTGAGATTTGTTGAGTGTGAGCATTATATGACACAAAAGATGTAAAATAGGATTTTGTTTTTACTAAAGGGGCATTATGAACCTGGAACAGATGTGAATTAGCCAAAACTAAAATGATACTGAGAAGAAAACGATTTTTACAGGAGGAAGAGCCAGATAGATCAGGCTCTTAACTGTGGTCATTGTTTAACTCTGGTTTTTAATATCAGTTGTGTGCCCAGCCCTACACTATGAGATTTTTGCTGTTCTGTTGACACAGGCAAATGGACAAATATTCCCAGATTGTTCTGTTAGTTATTTGGTCTTAATGAAAAACGTGTTTAGAGAGCTACATATTCCACAAGAAGACCATGTTTTGACTTCCTGATAGGAGTGGTGAGGGATGAAGGACATTCTCAGGCACTAGTTCATTCTCCACCGTGGGCCAGGATCGACACTCAGCTCTGATCCATTGGAGCTGACCACAAAGTAATACGGAGACAGTATTAGTTTCAGGGAGTGTTAGAAGCATCCAGTGAACACATTTCCTCCTTAATTTGGCTTTCCACATGCTGATGCTATTTCCGTTTTCTTTATCTACAATGAGTCCCAGAAGGGGCTACATTGAGTGTGGATAAAAGGTGCATTTGGATATTAATAAGTTTGAAATAAGACATGGTGTTTAAAAATGAATAGTAGTCTTGGGTTAAAAATAATCAGGTAACATATCAATGAAAGATATATCAGCTATTTTAATAAACTGTGATAATTAAAATATAATGAAATTTAGAAATAAGATGGGATAAGATTGTGGATTGGGTGGGAATTCTGATCACGATGAACTTAATTCTGTGCATATTCAGGCATCATAGATCTGTTTGTCTATGAAAATGATGTGAATAAATTTGTATTTTGCATCATTGATGTGGAGGCAGTGTGTAGGTTGTGTAGAGTGGGTAGAGCTTACATCAGGGAAATTTACAAAGAAGCTGTTACCCTTCATAAAGTGAGATTGATGAGGGCAAACATAAGTGTGAATGAACACTAAGTGAAGGCTGGAAGATGTTTAATTAAAACAAAGATTTATTTATTTGAGGATTAAATAAAGGAGGATTTATTCTATGGAGTAGTGAGGAGGAAGAAAAAAATCAATCATGCTGTGTTAAGAGTGGGTGCACTTTAGTTCCATTGTCAGACGTGAAGTCAGGAAGGGCATGAATATAGCATGTGGGGAGAGGAATTGAGATTTTGGTGAAATATTTGTGAAACATTTGCTAAGCTGTTGGGAAAAGTATCTGGAGCTTTGGAGGGAAGTCTAGAAGATAAAGAGGCTTCCCCAGTGGCTCAGTGGTAAAGAATCCGCCTGCAATGCAGGAGACCTGGGTTCGATCCCTGGGTCAGGAAGATCCTCTGGAGGAGGGCATGCAACCCACTCCAGTACTCTTGCCTGGGAGATCCCTTGGACAGAGGAGCCTGGTGGGCTCCAGCCGACGGGGTGGGCAAAGGAGTGCATGAGAAAGAGTTGGACACGACTGAAGTGACTAAGCACACAGGCTAGGAGATAAATGTAGAATTGAGGGTTAGCTACATGTGAAAGTGAAAGTGTTAGCCACTCAGCTGACTCTTTGCAACCCCATGGACTGCAGTTTGCCAGGTTCCTCTGTCCACGGGATTCTCTAGGCAAAAATACTGGAGTGGGCTGCATGCCCTCTTCCAGAGGATCTTATTAACACAAGGATCAGACCGGGTCTTCGGCATTGTAGGTAAATTCTTTAATGTCTGAGTCACCAGGGAAGCCCCAGAAATCACAAACTCTTCCAGAAAGGAAAACTAGAAAGAAGGGTATAAATCATAAGCAAGAAACTTGAAACGTTCTTACAGTACTGGGGTAGGAGAATTTAGGAAATTTACTCAAGAATGCAGATGAGAAATAACAGATTGGAGGAAAATCAGATTAGAAGTGAATGACAGAGTTAAAAGTCAGAAAGAGGAATCAGTTAGTGTTCTTCAAAGTTAGCAATGGAAAGAAATGAAAGTCTGGGTTTGATGCCTAAAAGGCCGTGAGTGTTTCCATGAATTAATGAAGGTGAAAACTCCATTTCCATGTCTTAAAGGATGAATGTTTTGAGGAAATGAACCCGGCAAGTGGACACCAATCATTTGAGAACTCGGTGTGAAAGCTGGATGTGAAAGAAAGAATTAAAATGGAAAATAGCAAAAATTCCTCTCTCCATGTTGAGAGATTTGTTTATTTTTTATAATGAAGGAAAAGGAATTTATCAGGAGTAGGAAAGACCCCAGAATGGTCAAAGGAGAGGCTGAAAGGCAGAATAAGATCATGCGAGAGAGAAAGCCTGGAATCAAAGCTTATATCAATTATCATAAACAAGTAGTGGATATTTGTCCTATTCGGTCATTAGTATAGCAATGCTGTATCTTCAGCTCCTTAACTTCACCAGTGATTCTTTCAGTAGGCCAATATTACCCACATTGTATAGATGAGAATTATGAGACTCAGAGAGGGCAAGTGGCTTGCTTCAGGAAGTGGAAGAGAATGAATTCAAAACAGAAACTATTAGACTCTGAAGCTCAAGCCTGCGCTGAGAGGTGACCCAGTCCCTCATTTGTGTTTGTAAGGAGACACAAGCTATAGTAGAGAGATGTGCTGAATGAGTAAGAGGAGCCCAGGGAGTCACTGGCTGCCCTGTTCTCCAGGAGGCTTGCGCAGACACCAGAGGGGAAATGATGTGAAGATGACCTGTTTTGTGTCATTTCCTCTACAGATGGCTTAGGTCTTGAACACAGATCAGTGTAATATTCATCTTGAAACACCAGCATCTAGCCAAGATGAGACTTTATAGATATTTGCCAAATTAGTAGGAAAAGAAATGTCTACTTTCTGCTGAAGGTCTGCTATTTAGTCAACAACGGTTCACAGTTTTTTTTTTAAGTTAAATATTTTCTTGAGTTTCAGAATTATATTTGACAGCCTTTTTCGAGGCAAGTAGATGTTTGTTTTCAGCCTGACCACGTTGAAGAGAAGCAAAGCGAGGGGTGGTGCGGGAAGTATCTTGACAGAGGTAGAGGACAGCAGGTGTGTGGACATTATGGAAAATGTATGTGTCTGAATCATGAAACATATGGCCATTTCTAGACCTACTTGCTTTGTTTTGTCCTTTAACAGCTTTTCAGGCTCAAAGGAGTTATTTTACCAGCAAAATGGGTTTATTTGGGAATAGAAAGAGGAATTGGAATTCAGGGCGTGCAAGCTGTAGCAAAAGCCATTGTTACGTACCACAAACAAAGGAGAGGAAGCTTATAGAGAAAAAGGAAGGTGTTGGGAAAGGTTGTTTTGAACCAAAGTCTTTTGGAGAGAATTGAGAATTCCGAGTGATGCCAGTTTCTCCCTGGGTGAGCTGCTGAGGTAGTCGGTTTCTAAAAGGAGATGCAATGTGTATATTGTATAGCTTTTCCTGTTGAGGTTTGCAATGGATGATTCTTTCCTATTGATAATTCTTCTCTGGGGCCTGGTAATTGATGATTCATCCTCTAATTTATGTTGCTGGTCTGCTTGAGACTTCCTATCTAAAGTGACCCTTCCTTACTTAGGGTTTTCCTTTTTAAATTTTCACACAGGTAAGAGAGTTGAAGCTTAGACAGTATTCAGTTTTTTTGTTCAAAGACCTTATCCCAACCCATATGGTGTGCCAATAACACAAGCAGCTCTGTTTCTGCCCTCAAGCCCTCTTAATGCCTTATCTCCTGCTTTATTTTGTGCACTGAAAGAAAAGGAAAGTTAGTGAATTGGGCAGGCATGGAGAAATAATACGAATGAATCAGTCCTATATAAAATATTCTTAAAAATGTAAATGCCCTCTTATTAATATTCAAAATTGATATTATAGCATATAATTTTACTGAATAAAGCATTTTCTGGACTAAAGAAAGCAAAAGTCAACTTCTTTCCTCTGTACATTTACACGAATTCACACCTCCTTCTCTGCTTTTGACAATGATAGAAGATTGCTAGGCATTTGCTTCCCNAAAGCAGAGACACTACTTTGGCAACTATGGTCCGTCTAGTCAAGGCTATGGTTTTTCCTGTGGTCATGTATGGATGTGAGAGTTGGACTGTGAAGAAAGCTGAGTGCTGAAGAATTGATGGTTTTGAACTGTGGTGTTGGAGTGTTGGAGAAGACTCTTGGGAGTCCCTTAGACTGCAAGGAGATCCAACCAGTCCATTCTGATGTAGATCAACCCTGGGATTTCTTTGGAAGTAATGATGCTAAGTACTTTGGCCACCTCATGAGAAGAGTTGATTCATTGGAAAAGACTCTGATGCTGGGAGTGATTGGGGGCATGAGTTGAAGGAGACGACCCAGGATGAGATGGCTGAATGGCATCTCTGACTCAATGGACGTGAGTCTGAGTGAACTCCGGGAGATGGTGATGGACAGGGAGGCCTGGCGTGCTGTGATTCATGGGGTTNTCTGATGCTGGGAGTGATTGGGGGCATGAGTTGAAGGAGACGACCCAGGATGAGATGGCTGAATGGCATCTCTGACTCAATGGACGTGAGTCTGAGTGAACTCCGGGAGATGGTGATGGACAGGGAGGCCTGGCGTGCTGTGATTCATGGGGTTGCAAAGAGTCGGGTACGACTGAATTGAACTGATCTTCAATTACAAGGTCACAAGGTCACATTTTTCCCTCTAATTTGACCAACTTTATTCTCAGCCCTCTCAAAGCCATATGATCATTTTGTGGACATTGACTTTGTCAAAGACAATACTGTAGGCATTGTGTGGTATCAAAGTTGTGTTTAGATATGGCCACTTCTTGTTGTTCACTGGTTAAATTGTGTCCAAGTCTTTGCAACCTCATGGACCGCAGCAGCCAGGCTTCCCTGTCCTTTACAGTCTCCTAAAGTTTGGTCAAATTCACCTCTGTGGGTCGATGATGCTATCTAACTATCTCATCCTCTGTTGTTTCCTTCTTTTGCATTCCATCTTTCCCAACATTAGGGCCTTTTCAAATGAGTTGACTCTTCACATCAGGTGGCCAAAGTATTGGAGCTTCAGTTTTAGCATTAGTCTTTCCAATGAATGTATTCAGAGTTGACTTCCATTAGGATTGATCCCCTTGTAGAGCGAGGGACTTTTTCTTGTTCTGTAACACCACAGTTCAAAAGCATAATTTCTTCAGTGTTCAGCCTTTGTTATGTCCAACTCTCACATCCTTACATGACTACTGGAAAAACCATAGCTTTGGATACATACACCTTTGTTGGCAAAGTGATGTCTCTGCTTTTTAATACTCTGTCTAGGTTTGTCAGAACTTCCCTTCCAAGGAACAAGCATCTTTTAATTTCAAGACTGCAGTCACCATTCACAATGATTTTGGAGCTCAAG
Source organism: Neotragus pygmaeus (assembly GCA_006410875.1). Taxonomy (NCBI): domain Eukaryota; kingdom Metazoa; phylum Chordata; class Mammalia; order Artiodactyla; family Bovidae; genus Neotragus; species Neotragus pygmaeus. The sequence continues at coordinate 118,965 of SJYV01036891.1, read as the reverse complement.
AAAATAAAATCTGTTACTGTTTCATCTATTTACCATGAAGTGATGGAACTGGATGCCATAATATTAGTTGTTTAAATGTTGAGTTTCAAGCCAACTTTTTCACTTTGCTCTTTCACCCTCATCAAAAGACTTTTTAATTCCTCTTTACTTTCTGCCATCAGAGTGGTATCATCTGCATATCTGAGGTTGTTTATATTTCTCCCAGAAATGAGGATTCCAGATTCTGATCCATTCAACTGGGCATTTCACATGATGTACTCTGTATAGAAGTTAAATAAGAGGGTGATGATATATAGCCTTGCCATACTCCTTTCCCAGTTTGGAACCAGTCCCTTGTTCCATGTCTGTTCTAATTGTTGCTTCTTGACCTGCATACAGGTTTCTCAGGAGACAGGTAAGGTGGTCTAGTAGTTCCATCTCTCATAATTTTCCACAGTTTGTTATGATCCAAACAGTGAAGGGCTTTAACATAGTCAAAGATTGAGTCAATGAGATATGGCCACTACCTCAGGAAATATACAGTCTTCTAGGGCAGGTGTTGGAAAACTGTTTCTGTATTAGGCCAGATAGAAAATTTTCAAGATTTTCTGGGTCATACATTCTACATTACAGCTAATTCAGCTCTCCCATAATAGCACTAAATAGCCATAGATAATGTATAAAAAAAGAATAAATGTTGCTGGTACCAACAAATCTAAATATAGGGACACTGAAATTTGAATTTTATATAATTTTTACATCATAAAATCTTTTTTAACCATTTAAAAATATAAAAAAAATTCTTTTCCCATGGACCATACGAAAACAGTGGCAGGCCAAGTTTGACCTATGGGCAGTAGTTTGCCACAATATTATAAGGGAAATGGAACAAAATTGCAATATAAGGTATACACATAAAGAGCACTGATAGAAAAAGGAAAAAGGGATTCTTTCAGCATGTAGACTGAGGTCATGATGATGAAGAGAAAATGAAGTAGTTGCATTTCAGAAAGCATCTCATTTCTCATCATCATCTAGGTTCATTTGCCCAAAATCTAAGGACTCCAAACTAATGGGTGAATGCAAGACACAAATCACATATTAGCATCATTCTTAGATATCTGCTGAATATGAATTGAATGATTTATATTACTTCTTAGCCCTAGAAGCATTTAACCACAGTGATAGGTCTTCTGGGGACACAAGCTTCCGCTTTCACTCTGTACTATCCGTTATTGCAATATCTGGGACCATCAAGCTCTTCCCTATTCTTCCCACTAAAATTCAGGCTTTTGAGGCCTAATCCTACTGTATAAAATATAGATCCTATAAAATATACACAACCAAGTGGTGTCTTGCCAAAGTGATGTGGTTTGGTTGTCCTTCTAGCATCAAATTTGGATTAAGCTACTTTCAGCAAAATCTGATCCTCTGTACCATGAGGTTTTTTTCCCATTTCATGGAAATTATCGCTGTATGCATGCTATTGCCTGACTTCTTTTAGTCTTCTACATAGTCTTCATCAAAGTATAGCAGGATAACAAAACAAGAAGAGTGACCCTGGACAAGTTATAAAACCTCTCTAAGAATCAGCTGTCTTTTTCATAAGTTGCAAAGAATAATAAGCTCCTTGTGAGAAGTTTGAGAGGATTCAATGAAATATTATGTGTAAAGTACTTAGTAAAATGATTAAGGATAAAGAATGATTAGAAAAAAGACATTTCGTATAGATTTGGTGGGCATATAATTGCAACATCTGTTTTCACAAAACTGACAATATTAGCTAAAGCTGGACACACACATAATCTGTGATATAGCAATTCCACTACTGGGAAACAGAAATGAGGACATTTGTGGGACAAAAGGTGAGTGTGTGTGTATGTGAATGTTCATAGGAGTGTTCTTATTAACAGCAGCAAAGCAGGAACAAACTAACTGTCTATCAGTGGGATGGATATCAGATTTGAGATGCTTTCAGTGGGTAGTAACTTTTTGAAGTATTCTCAGAATGAGGGCAGACTTCTAGATACAAAAATGCATAATTTGACAATGCCCAGTTAAAAGGAACCCCCTCCCCCCAGTAGTAAGGCAAAATGGGGAAAGGTCCCACGAAATAGCTGCATCAANTTCAGTGGGTAGTAACTTTTTGAAGTATTCTCAGAATGAGGGCAGACTTCTAGATACAAAAATGCATAATTTGACAATGCCCAGTTAAAAGGAACCCCCTCCCCCCAGTAGTAAGGCAAAATGGGGAAAGGTCCCACGAAATAGCTGCATCAATTCTGAAGACAGTATATGACTATAGCCCGTGTATAATTTAGAACCTTGTTACAAGAGATATTGCTCAAAGATATAACGGGACACTTTGTTTCAAATAGTCTCAATCATGAGTACCTGGACAGAAAGTCATGGGCAAATTTTAACTTCCTTAAAGTGAAACTTCACCAAAGACAGGAGAATGTCTCCAGGGGAACCAGGGCTTCAGATTTTCCTCTCTCTTTTGGCTCATTAAAAAATTATTCTCACTTGTAAATTCTTTAAAAGCAGGTAAGAGTTTAAGGTGAGAGAATTACCATATAGAGAAAGAAAAAAAACAACAGAAACCTAACAAGCACAGCATAATTGGCCTGTCGAGATTTTGTCTCTGAGGGAAAAGAAGATCCCACATCTTGCCCAGCCCAACTCTTCCTGGGGCAATGCTGGCCTCTTGTCTTGGAGGTAGGACAGTAGTGATCAGAGGCTCTCCATTGGGTTCTTGGGATTATGGTCAAGAAGCAATGATTTCCTTAACACACAGCTTCTTTCTAGGCTCATGTGACAGTTGGGTTGAGTTTGGTTAGTATAGAGATAAAGGTCACATTTGAACAATTTGTTGTAAGAAAATACATTTGAATAGCCAAACTGGCGAGAAATTTCTCTTGAATACCTCTGAGAAATGAAGTACCTATCATAGGGCTTTTACTGCATTCATGGAATCATTGAACATAAGTTACTATAGGCTGTTTTCCCTGTGTCACATTGCACCCCCAGCACCTGTACACTGCTGGAAATCTGGACCACAGGACAGGTTTGTGTTAACCAGCTCATTCTTAAACAATGATGGTCAGAAGGTGGTAACTCCAGCTGGATAACTGGCTTTAAACTTTCTGTTGCTCCAAGCAGTGTAGGTATGCATTAGGAAGTAGGAATCAGGTGGGGATAACAACTTAGCCAGTTAACATTTGGGAGAAATCTCAAGCTTTCCTGCCAGCTTCTTTTTTGAGAAGAACATTTCTTTAGGGAGATTGAATCGCAGTTCTAGAAAGGAAAGGTGGTTCAGGAATGCTGTTTGTTTTATTGTTATTGTCACTTATAACACTGCCACCTTATTTTTGAAAGTCTGTTTTTAACTTTTATTTATGTATCATATTTTCAAAAGTTTTAATCATTTTACTTGTTTTGCTGTTGAATCTTTATTTTTGATTAAAAAATTATTTTTACTGCTGCTGCTGCTAAGTCGCTTCAGTCGTGTCCAACTCTGTGCTGATGTCACATCCTAATTCTATCACTCTTCCTACTTCCCTCACTCCAACGAATTGGGACAGATTTGAATGTATGCTGTGTTTAGACGGATGAAGAAGCTACAGCTAGACTCCCAAATTCACGGGTTCCACATCTGTGGATTCACCAACCATGGTTTGAAAATATTAAAAATAATTCTAGAAAGTTATCAAAAGCAAAACTTGAATTTGCTGCATACTGGCAACTATTTACATCACATTTACTTTGTATTAGATATTATAAGTAATCTAGAGATGATTTAAAGTGTACAGGAGCATGTGTGTGGGTTATATGCAATAACAGACCACTTTATATAAGGAGGCTGAACATTCATGGATTTTGGTGTTCACTGGAGTCCTGGAACTAATCCCATTGATACCAAGGGGCAAGAGTAGGTAATGATAGTTAAACTGGTAAATGCAAGTTCATTGACAAAGCAGTTCATTCACCCCAGGGCATGGCACTTTAAAAACATGAAGATGATACAGAAACATGACATGCTAACAATGAGTGTTTCTATTTGTATCAATAACTTGCTGAGCCTTTAAGGGGAATTACTGACCCAAGCACAGGGGTTACTATATTTTCTTTGTCAAGCCCTTAACCATTATTTGTTTTTAAGCGGTGAAAGCCTCAAAACCACAAGAGATTATCATCAGATTTTTCAACAAAGTCTCCTTATTTGGTTCCTGAGAATACCTTAAATAATCATCAGCTACCTCCTGGATTGTTTTGTTTTTCTTTTAGCCCTCTCCCAGAGAACTTGTGTTACATGAATTGTTTTGTGTGTTATAGCAGGATTAAAGACTACCTCATGTACCTTTGTAGAAATATTATCTATTAAAATATTGTATGTACATGGTCACATGCCACTGATAGGTCTCAGATTTTCCCCTTTGAAGTCACTTACCTCTCTCTGGTACCTGAGGTCTTCACCAGTGATAATTTCATATTCCAACTTTTTCCTTTTTACTGGGGATAAAAAGGTAGGTTTCCTCTTTCTTTGATAGAAATATTACAAAGTGACTTGCTAATCGGAAGCTCTAGAGTAAATTCTAAAGAATTAAAGAACATTTTGTACTTTTATTGCCTCCTCTCATAACTTACATAAATTATCTCTTGAAGTGTGAATGGTTTATCAAGCTTAATTCACAGACAATAGAAAGATTATCAAATGCAAATTTCCATAAACCCTTCTCCGCTGGATGGCACCTTTGGCATCTTATTTATCTGTGGTTATCTGCCCTGACTGTCATGAAAACCCTCAAAACAAAGTATGATTTTCATCATACTTCAATGACCCTCTCTGATCACAGGCAGCAAGCAGGTAACATTTTCTTGAGATAGCTGTGCTTACATTTCACTTTCTCTACCCAAAGGAGAGAATAATTTGAGGGGCAGAGCATGTGGAAAATCTAGAGTGGGCTTTGTTTAGTCTGTGAGGTTCCTGGAAATCACTTGTGATTTGAATAAGGCCCAAGTAAGATTACTAAGCGTTCCAGAGATAATACTCAAGCTCTTGCGCTTTCTGAAGTACTAATACATCAGCAGGATTAGAAAGTTTGAAGATGGTATTGAGCAGAGTAGGCTATTACTTTCTGGCCACGTTAGGCACAGTAGAAGGAGCATAGCATTAGGATAAGAAAAGACAAAATTTTCTAAGGCACAGGGGACAGTCACATATTTCAGATGGGAATAAAAGTAAAGAGGGTTAAAGGAAAGAGGTAATCATCAGTCATTTCACTAAGTTAACTTTAATTTTTCCATTACATTTTGTAGTCTCCAAGCCACAGAATATATAGAAACAGAATTGGAATGAATGTGCAACCAGTTTCTCCTTATCGTTTAGTTAATAGGCTAGCACGTGTGCAACTAACTGAGCTTTAATCACTTAAGGAAGATGGTTAATGCATTTTTGTTGACCCCATGCACTGTGGTTCTTTCAAGGGAGGAGAAATACAATATAGAAGATTCTTCTCCCTTATTCTCTCAACCAGATAAAAGACACATAGGTGAAGTTTTCTCAAAACTGAGTCTGATTACTCAGGTCTTCGTGTTTCATCTCACTGAACTGGAGATGTAATGTTTGACAATTTTTAGCTCCTAAAAACTATTTTATATTTACTACCTTCTAGCTTATAACCCAAAATTTGTGATTTTAAAAGGGTGGAAATTTAATATCTCATTTTCACAATCAAAGAATCCAGAAATAAAAAAGTGATTAAAACCATTCAATATGGATTGTGAGATCATAAGAAGGGAAAAACTGGTATTTAACAAAGAAGTAAATAAACTCCATAGTTAGGAGTTGGCTTTAAAGAAAAAAATCACAGTTTACAGTTAACATTTTTAACTCAATTATCTAAGCATTTTAATGAAAATCTTCCCACTTAAGGAACGAGAAGAGTTTTCTATTCTGCTTGGATCTGAGCTATATCTGGCATTCTACGGTGGTCCCAAACCCGGAAGGAGACACATGATCTGAAAACGTACACCACTTAATATTGGATGGCTGTTTCGTCTAAATGACCTCATAAGAGCCTCTGGCACCTTAAGTTTCCAGTCTTTTTCGATTTATAACTTGGGTTTGGTCTTCAGAGGCCCATGGGCAGGGAAAACCAGACGTGGATGAGTGAGTTCATTCTTCTGGGGCTGTCCAGCCTCTGGGAGACGCAGGTCTCCCTCTTTGTCCTTTTCCTGGCCATGTATCTGGCGACCGTGCTGGGGAACTTCCTGATCATACTCCTTATCAGACTGGACAGCCGGCTAAACACACCCATGTACTTTTTCCTCAGTGTCCTGTCGTTTGTGGACGTCTGTTACACCAACAGCACGGTCCCCCAGATGCTCGTTCACTTCCTGTCAGCCCGGAAGTCCATTCCGTTCTACGGCTGTGTGCTCCAGCTGCTTATCTCCTTGGCAACGGGCAGCACAGAGTTCTTCCTGCTGGGGGCCATGGCCTATGACCGCTAGGTGGCAGTGTGCCGCCCCCTGCACTACACGGCCATCATGCACGGAGAGCTGTGCCTGGGGCTGGCTGCGGGCTGCTTGGTGGCTGGTTTCGTGAATTCGCTGATGGAGACGATCATCACCTTTCAGCTACCTCTGTGCCGTAAGGTTGTTAATCACTTTGCCTGTGAGATGTTGGCTATGCTGAGGCTGACCTGTGTGGACACCTCCTTCAACAAGGTCATGGTGGCCGTCTCAGGATTTCTGGTCATCGTGCTTCCCTGTTTTCTTGTTCTGTTCTCCTACGGTCGTATAGTCGCTACCATTCTGCGTATTCGCTCTGCCCAGGGACGCCGCAGAGCGTTTGGGACGTGCGCCTCTCACCTCACTGTGGTTGCCATGTGCTTTGGCACAGCCTTCTTCACATACTTGAGACCCACGGCCGGCTCCTCCGCAGAACAGAAGAGGGTGGCTCTATTCTATGCTGTGGTGACCCCGATGCTGAATCCCTTAATCTATAGCTTGAGAAACAAGGAAGTGATGAGCGCCTTTAGAAGAGTGTTGAGGAGATTTAGTGAAAAAAGATAACGATTCAAAGAATTTCTCCTTCCCTCCAACAGCCCATAAAACGACATTTTAATTAAAGAGAAAATGATGGATGTGCCCTTTCTCCTCAGATTTGCTGATGAGGCAGATCATGGTGAACACGCTTTTCTAGACTGACTTTCCACATTCATCCACATTTTGACTATGTGCATCACTACTGCAGTCTGCCTCCAACACAGGGGATGTAGGTTCAATCCCTGGGTCAGGACAATCCCCTGGAGGAGGAAATGGCAACCCACTCCAGTATCTTTGCCTGGGAAATCCCATGGACAAAGGAGCCTGGCAGGCTATAGTCCATGGGGTCACAAAGGAGTCAGATATGATTGAGCAAAACAACAACAACAATAACAACAATTTTAAAGCCTTTAATTCTTACGCTGCAGTCTTCTGGATAACCTCTCCTCCTAGACTTCATATCCCCCCTTCTACTTTCAAATTCTTCTTGCATGTTCCCTCAGAAAATGCAGTATAAATAGTGAAAAATTTCAGGTGGGAACAGCCACACTTCATGTGGCTTTGAAAACTCTCTACCCTTAGTTTCCTCAATTATAAAAACAAGTGATCATAACCAGTGATGTGATTATTTTGAAGATTATAAGTTATCTATGTAAAATACCTAGTAGAGTGGTGGCATAGGTAGATATTCAACTATTTTTTTAAAGTGGGATCACACGATTGTAGGGCTACATGTTATGCAAGCTTCTCTCTATACAACTACTCAAAACGAGTTTTTTCCTTTTGCTATAGCTTTAGTAGATCACTGTTCTATGTCTGCTCCAAGTAATTGCTTTACCCAGAACTATGGCATTTATTCATTCATCCATCCATGCATCTATCTCTACCTAACTACCTACTTACATATCTATCTCTTATGTATCTTTTTAGCTCCAGGCCAGACAAGACCTTTCTTGTGATCTCCAAACATATGTATCAATGTTTGCTTGACTCCTTCAGTTACATTATATAAATCTCATTCTTACCATAGTTAAAATAGAGCTATTGTGCTTGCTTCCTCTGTCCCAAGCTATTCCTTTCCTCTTGCCACCAAACACCTTCACTGTATTAGTAAAAGGGACCATCATACATCAGAGTAATTTCTGATTCTTCTTTTACATTCTACCCAGCAATAGATTTCATTTGCTTGCCAACAAGATGTGGTCTCTCTGTTTCCACATCTCCTTTTTACATTCTGTTCTTCACACAACAACTTTAATTTTTAAAATTATTGTTTGCTTTTTTACTTTATGTTGTAAGCGAAAACAGAGGCAGAACACAATACTGAACATATAACTTAGTGAATTATTATAAGACAAACCGTTTTGTAACCACCACTCAAGTTAAAACAAACAAACAAAAAGATTTGCTAGCTGCTGCAACAGCCCCTCCATGTATCCTAATGACAACTCCTTTTTTCCCAAAAGTAGCTATTCTCTTGACCTTTGTAGTAATTACTGTATTGTGTTTACTTATGGCTTTATTCCTCAAGCAAACATCTCTAGTCACTGTAGTTGAATTTTGCCCAGTTTTCTCAATTTGATATGCCTAGAAATCTCTTTAATCTGCAGGGCCCCTCTAACTCTGTCTTTTCCCTACAGTTTATTTGAGTGACCTGGGCCATTTGACCTGTAGAAAGCTTCTTTATCTTAGAAAACAAATCAGGTCACATCTTTTTGGTGCTTAGAATAAAATCCAAACTCCATATGTGCAGGGCCTGATATGGTCTTATGTGTGCCTGCTTCTTCATCTGCATCCTGATTCCCTCCTCCTCTCTCTGATTGCTCTCAGAGCACACCATTTGTCTATCAGGGTTGGAAGAAAAGGACTGTCTCTATAAAAAAAANTGGTGCTTAGAATAAAATCCAAACTCCATATGTGCAGGGCCTGATATGGTCTTATGTGTGCCTGCTTCTTCATCTGCATCCTGATTCCCTCCTCCTCTCTCTGATTGCTCTCAGAGCACACCATTTGTCTATCAGGGTTGGAAGAAAAGGACTGTCTCTATAAAAAAAAAAATTATTTTTTTTTACAAATCATACGAATTCATGAAAAAAATAATTGTAGACCCGTTAGATTTTTCTATTTGAAATCTGAGACTTACCTAATGTATTAATAATTTACTTATAAGCACTCATAAGTTTAATAANTGTAGTTGAATTTTGCCCAGTTTTCTCAATTTGATATGCTTAGAAATCTGTTTAATCTACAGGGCCCCTCTAACTCTGTCTTTTCCCTACAGTTTATTTGAGTGACCTGGGCCATTTGACCTGTAGAAAGCTTCTTTATCTTAGAAAACAAATCAGGTCACATCTTTTTCCTGCTTAGAATAAAATCCAAACTCCATATGTGCAGGACCTGATATGGCCTTATGTGTGCCTGCTTCTTCATCTGCATCCTGATTCCCTCCTCCTCTCTCTCATTGCTCTCAGGGCACACCGTTTGTCTGTGAGGGTTGGAAGAAAAGGACTGTCTCTATAAAAGAAAAATTTATTTTTTTTACAAGTCATACGAATTCATGAAAAAAATAATTGTAGACCTGTTAGATTTTTCTATTTGAAATCTGAGACTTACCTAATGTATTAATAATTTACTAATAAGCACTCATAAGTTTAATAATAAATTCTACCTTTCACTGGAAATTCTCAATCCTATCAATTAGTGTCACGAATAACTGGGCTCAAATTTCTGAGTAAAATCTCAAGAATAAACATACTTTGATCTCCCACTTTTTAAGAAGAGAAAATTCAAGTGTTTGCCTTAGAAAGGGCAAAATATTATGTTCACCAGTTAAACTATAAACTTCATGTGAGTAAGGACTGTGTGTTTTATCTCATTTTTTCCCGAGTGCCTTAACAGTGCCAATAAGTGCCAATACCTGCTGATTGAATAACTTATTAATTGAAACTTTCTTTACAATTTTATAGGTTGCCTTTTATGAAACATATAAAGATAATTCATATTAGAATTTAGTACAGTGGTAAATAAGACTTTTAAAAATAGGTGCAGAGTTAACTGGTTCATATTGTTCCTCAGTAGATGAAATATTATCACCCATACAAGGCTTCTTTCATTAACTGAAATTGATTAATTATATTTTATCCCATTCTTTATTCTTAATTCTTCCTTGCTGTGTGGACAACTATTCTGGTATGTGTTATGCATGCGATGATGTTTGAGAGTGTGTTTATGTATTTAGAAATATATTAACTACTCAATAAACTAATACAATGTCTTAGTTTATTTATTTTTTTAACCAAACCTTCTATTGCTAGTCTGTTACTTCAAACTGTACTGAGTAATCCATGGTGTCTACCATATTTTAGCTACCATTGTTTGTTGTGCTACCCAACTCCCCCTCACCACATATGGCCCTATGATTTACATCATAATACAGGTGGACTTAAACACCTATGAGGATTTATTTGGGGAATATACACAGCAAAGAGTCGGACACGGCTGAGCGACTTCACCTCACCTCACCTCATACACAGGAACCAAATAGCTTGGTAATGGATAATGCTCTCCAGATTGGCTTTATATAACTCTTACTTCAGTGTGTGAGGATTCTTATCTATCCACAGCCTGCTTATTTTAAATTTTTTATAGCCTAGAAGGTATAAATTTGCTTTATTTTGCATCATTCTTATAATTAATAAATATGAACATGGCTTCACATGCTGACCTTCTGATTTCATCTGCCTTCACCCCTCCCCATTCTATTCATGCCTTCCCCAACTCAGTTCATGATAACTCCATCGTTGCAGTGATTAGGACATTTCTGTCTTTTTCTCATATCTGCTTTAAATGGGCAAGCATAGCCTGTTGTCTCTATTNCATCTGCCTTCACCCCACCCCATTCTATTCATGCCTTCCCCAACTCAGTTCATGATAACTCCATCACTGCAGTGATTAGGACATTTCTGTCTTTTTCTCATATCTGCTTTAAATGGGCAAGCATAGCCTGTTGTCTCTATTCTCAAAATATATACATAATATGGTCACATCTCAACATCACATCTCACACATCCCAGTGTGAGCCACCCTTCCTCCCATAAGAGTTACTGCAATTGCTTATATCAAATTTTCCTGCTTCTCTTCTTATATCTCAGGATTCAGATGATCCATTTAAAACATAATTGAAAGAGACACCTGCATCCCAATGTTCATCAGAGCACTGTTTATAATAGCCAGGACATGGAAGCAACCTAGATCTCCATCAGCAGACGAATGGATAAGAAAGCTGTGGTTCAGTTCAGTCGCTCAGTCATGTCCGACTCGTTGCGACCCCATGAATTACAGCACGCCAGGCCTCCCTGTCCATCACCAACTCCTGGAGTTCACCCAGACTCACGTCCATCGAGTTGGTGATGCCATCCAGCCATCTCATCCTCGGTCGTCCCCTTCTCCTCCTGCCCCTAATCTCTCCCAGCATCAGAGTCTTTTCCAATGAGTCAACTCTTTGCATGAGGTGGCCAAAGTACTGGAGTTTCAGCTTTAGCATCATTCCTTCCAAAGAAATCCCACGGTTGATCTCCTTCAGAATGGACTGGTTGGATCTCCTTGCAGTCCAAGGGACTCTCAAG
>SJYV01036891.1:73640-96338 GCA_006410875.1 Neotragus pygmaeus | reverse complement strand
TTTTTTTTTTTTTTGGTAGGATCACTGCAGCTATTACTTCCAATGTGTGTGATCAGTCGCTTCAGTTGTGTCTGATGCTGTGACTGCATGGACCACAGCCCACCAGGTTCCTCTGTCCTTGGGATTTTCCCGGCAAGAATTCTAGAGCGTGTTGCCGTGCTCTCCTCCCGGGGATCTCCTGCATTGTGGTTGGACTCTTTACTGCTGAGCCACGGGGGAAGCCCAGTACTATGTTGAATCAAAGTGCCAATGGTTGGCACACTTGTGTTTTTGATCTTACAGGACGTGCTTTCAGCTTTCCATTATTGAGTAGGTTAGCTGTGAGTTTGTCATATATGACCTTTGTCATGTTGACATGTTTTCTCTATAGTAGCTATTGATAGCATGATATATGCCATATAAATTTTGAGTAATTTCTTCAAGTTCCATGAAACATTTACCTGAAATTTTGGTTAGGTTTACTTTGAGCTTAGAGATTAATTTTGGAGCATTGACATCTTTATAATATTAAATTGTCCAATGCAAAGCATGAAATGTATTTTTAGTTCAGATAATCTTTAATTTTTTTTTGGAGTTTTCACATATTCTCCATATTTTTAAAATAAATATCTGTTAAACATATGTTATATGCCAGACAATCTTCTGGGTGTTGTGGGCCCAACAATGAAAAGCATACAGAAATGTCTGCCTTCTTGGACATTGTGGTGGTGGTTTAGTCGCTAAATTGTGTCTGACTGTTATGTTTTACTTAAAGGAGCATAGACAGTAAATACAGGAAATAAATAATCAATACAGTGTGTCATAATTACTATGGAGAAAAATAAAATGGGGAAAGTAGATAAAGAACACAGGAGGATTGAAAGTATTGGGAGAGAGTGCCATAGAATTCATGTGTATACTCTGCTGAGAAATTCCTAATTACTTTATAAGTTATAATTCTTAAATACTTCATGATTATTATATGGGATATTTTATTTTACTTTTTTAGTTGGTTATTGCTGGCATACAAAAATGCTATTGATTTCTGTAAGGTGGTCTTGATCTAGTTCTCTTTTATAGATTGTTGAAAAAATGTTCCTGGTTTATAGTCATATCGTCTATAAATAGTGATAGTTTTTATAATCTTTTATCCGTCTTAATCTATTTCCTTTTCTTGTGTCATAGTCTAAAACCTCTAAGGTCATATGAAAAAATAGCCATGATGGCTGGTATTCTTTCGTGTTCCTGATCTAAAGGCAGGAGTCTGCAGATTCTCCATTAAATATTCTCTGTAGATTTAGGGTATTTAATTTGAATTAAGTTAAGTTTTTAAGTTTGAAGTATATTAAAATAAAGGATTAGCTTCTCTAGAATATATCAAAGCATATCATAAGGCAACTACAATTAAAATTATAGTATTGGTGTAGAAAAAGACATTGCCAATAAATCAACATACAAACGCAAAAGAAACCTTTGTCATGGGAATTTAGTGTATCATAATTGTGTAATTAATTTAGAAAATATGTATGATATTGGGAAAAATTGCCACCTTAGTAGGAAAAATAGCTCATCTTTTCTATTGTATGTAAAAATGATTAATTCTTAATATCTAGAGGTGAAGAAGTTCACTTTACAAATGATTTTATGTTTATTCCCATTTAAATCTAAAGTATATAATGGTAAAAGAATAAGAAACAAAGCAATAAATCCACAAAACATAAAGGACAATAAATAAATTAATATATTTTATAAGAAATGCCAGGAAGGTTTTAGAAGCTAGAGAGCAAATTCTTTCTTATCTTTTTAAGGTCAAGAAATAACATAGGCTCTGTGACACTTTCCCTTTCAGCAGTGCCCACGTAGGCAGCCGTCTGTAGGTAGGCTGTCTATTCTTTTTAAAAAGTGGGTCTCAGGCTGGGAGAAGACACTATTTATACCAGCTCTCAAGCCCTTTACAGGGCAATGCCACCTAACCGAGCAGAGGATGAGAACAGACTGGTTACACTCACTTAGATGAGGCACGTGGTGGAAATCTCCCCTGCTACCCTTGGGAAAAGGAAAATGGGGAATAGAATGCACAATGCTTAGCATCCTCACTAGAGTATTTTTAACAGAGGGTAGTGGTGTTTTATTAACGATTCTGAACACGAAAAATCCCTAAGTACAAACCAACATATAGAAGATCATCTTCCTTAAAGTGAAGGGAAAGGCAAAAGTTCTAAGGTTACAGAGTGTGATGGTAGAATCACAAACCTGGACTGTGAGTGTGCTCAGTCATGTCCAACTCACTGCAACCCCCTGGACTGTACCTCACCAGGCTCCTCTGTCCATGGAATTTTCCAGGCAAGAATACTGGAGTGGCATGCCTTTTCCTCCCCCAGAGGATCTTCCTGACTCAGGGATCAAATGCATGTCTCTTGAGTCTCCTGCACTGGCAGGCAGATTCTCTACCAGTGAGCAACATGGGAAGCCTGGACAGCAGCCCGATAATAAGTAACAGCTGTCAGGTATTGGCATAAAACATGTCTCCTTGCCCGACCTCAGATTAGGTGACGTACCACAGAGCACCCAACGGTCCCCTGAGTCGCTGATCTAGGAGTTATTGCTCAAAGGGGTGTGGTGATGGGTGAATTGGAATGGGGAAGTTTTGATGTAATTCCTGTGGTCCTACAGTTCAGTCAGTTCAGTTGTTCAGTCACGTCTGACTCTTTTTGACCGCATGGACCCATGGTCCTAATGTGGGATAAAAATCCCAACAATTCAAAGGGGCTTCCCTGGTGGTTCAGTGGTAAAGAATCTGCCTCAATGCAGGAGCCTCAGGAGACATGGGTTCGATTCCCAGGTCAGGAAGATCCCCTGGAGAAGGGAATGGCAACCCACTCCAGTATTCTTGCCTGGAGAATCCTGTGGACAGAGGAGCCTCATGGGCTACAATCCATGGGGTTGCAAAGAGTCAAACACGACCATTAGCATGGATGCATGTACAGTCCAAAGCTGGTATCACTGAAGGCTCAGACGCACTTCCCCTGAGAAATTAAAGTTTGGTGAGTTCTTTTTCATGCTCCATAGACAAGGAAACAAAATTTTCACTTGCAAAGTTGAAATGTAGGTGTGTTAGATGCAGAAGTGACCAGGCAGAGGGAGAGGAAAATTAAAAGAAATCTAACAAGCAAAAAATAATTGGCCCCTTGAGATTTTATCACTAAGTTATAGAAAGTTACCTGTTCCAACTGCACTTGCTTCAAACTCCACAACTCTCCCAGCCCTGCCATCTTTCCAAGGCACAGGATGGCCCCCTCCATTCTCTAGAGGTAACTCAGGCATTTCCAGTCTTTCTTCAGCACTTATTTAGCAACATAAACTGTGAAACTAGCTTCCTGTAATCCATAACTTCTCCATTCTTCAAGTCTCAGAGTACAGTGGCTTGATATAGTTGTCCTGTGATAGAAGTTCATCCTGAAAATTATGTCCTGTCTATTCAAATTATGTTTGTGAGTGTACAGCTAAGTAGGTTTGAAAAGNAGAGGATCTTCCTGACTCAGGGATCAAATGCATGTCTCTTGAGTCTCCTGCACTGGCAGGCAGATTCTCTACCAGTGAGCAACATGGGAAGCCTGGACAGCAGCCCGATAATAAGTAACAGCTGTCAGGTATTGGCATAAAACATGTCTCCTTGCCCGACCTCAGATTAGGTGACGTACCACAGAGCACCCAACGGTCCCCTGAGTCGCTGATCTAGGAGTTATTGCTCAAAGGGGTGTGGTGATGGGTGAATTGGAATGGGGAAGTTTTGATGTAATTCCTGTGGTCCTACAGTTCAGTCAGTTCAGTTGTTCAGTCACGTCTGACTCTTTTTGACCGCATGGACCCATGGTCCTAATGTGGGATAAAAATCCCAACAATTCAAAGGGGCTTCCCTGGTGGTTCAGTGGTAAAGAATCTGCCTCAATGCAGGAGCCTCAGGAGACGTGGGTTCGATTCCCAGGTCAGGAAGATCCCCTGGAGAAGGGAATGGCAACCCACTCCAGTATTCTTGCCTGGAGAATCCTGTGGACAGAGGAGCCTCATGGGCTACAATCCATGGGGTTGCAAAGAGTCAAACACGACCATTAGCATGGATGCATGTACAGTCCAAAGCTGGTATCACTGAAGGCTCAGACGCACTTCCCCTGAGAAATTAAAGTTTGGTGAGTTCTTTTTCATGCTCCATAGACAAGGAAACAAAATTTTCACTTGCAAAGTTGAAATGTAGGTGTGTTAGATGCAGAAGTGACCAGGCAGAGGGAGAGGAAAATTAAAAGAAATCTAACAAGCAAAAAATAATTGGCCCCTTGAGATTTTATCACTAAGTTATAGAAAGTTACCTGTTCCAACTGCACTTGCTTCAAACTCCACAATTCTCCCAGCCCTGCCATCTTTCCAAGGCACAGGATGGCCCCCTCCATTCTCTAGAGGTAACTCAGGCATTTCCAGTCTTTCTTCAGCACTTATTTAGCAACATAAACTGTGAAACTAGCTTCCTGTAATCCATGACTTCTCCATTCTTCAAGTCTCAGAGTACAGTGGCTTGATATAGTTGTCCTGTGATAGAAGTTCATCCTGAAAATTATGTCCTGTCTATTCAAATTATGTTTGTGAGTGTACAGCTAAGTAGGTTTGAAAAGAAGTTTGAGAACAGTTTAAGCATGACTGAGTGTGTTTATATGTGGGTTCCAAAGGGACCATGATGAAAAGTGATCCTATGAGTGGAAAGATTTCTGGGCTCTCCTCTACCTGTGTAATGATTTTAGCTTAATTACATGGCTACTCAAATTTTTACGTCTGGCTTTGGAATGATTACCAAGTGACCTGGAAATGTAGTCCACTTTTTATATTAGTGTGATAGTAACCATTTACATGAACCGTGGGGGATATGTTGGTTCAATTTATAAGCACTCATCACTGCACAGAAGAGATTCTAAGTTTCCCATGGGAGTCAGCTCAGAAAGGACAAATTTTCCCAGTCAAATGAAACTCATACCCTCAGACCAGGACCCTTCATCATGTCTCACCTCTTACTTTTTAAGGATATTCTTTTGTCTAGAGAAAACTATTCTTAGGTTTGAAACTTTGAAAGCTAATTAAAAAAATAAGCAATTGATTTATTCATTTCTGATACTGGATCATTTTTATTTTCTTATATTTCATATTCAGAGCTCTTGGTTTTCTCTTAGAAGAGGAGTAAAGGACTTCCTGCCATGGATCCACTATAAGACATTGTTCATCACCATATCAGATGCAGAGTAGAAGCATGATCACCTTTTCAAGTTTATGAAAGAGGCCTTTCATGTACTTCAAGAATAGTCTCTGTTGGGGGACATGTGCTGTGTTTCTCTTCCTTATGTTGCTGAAGTGGCTTGAAGGCCAGATCTCAACTTCACAGGTAAATGAGAGGGACCTACTCTGGCCCACCAGGACTCTGAAGTAAATGGGCTCAAAAGTAGAAAGTAGGATCTCATTTAGTCTCCTTGATATGTTTCCTGATTTTCATGTTCGGCGTATCCATAGCTTTTTAAAAAATGACTGTCATGTGCTATACACAGGGTCTGCTATGTATAGGAGCAGCGTAATGGATGTGCCCCAGCTTGTCAGATAATCCTACTTACTTGCTGACTCCTCCATTGTCTAGTCACTTCGGCTCTTTTCCCTATCTGAAAAACAGTTAATAAGCCAAAGCTCACAGTGTTGTTGTGAAGACTTATTTTTGTGGCTTAGTCATTGTGTCTGACTCTTTGTTACCCCATGGACTGTAACCCTCCAGGCTCCTCCCTTTATGAGATTTCCCAGGCAAGAAGTACTGAGTGAGTTGCCGTTTCCTCCTTCAGGGGATCTTCCTGACCCAGGGATGTAACCTATATCTCTCGCGTTTCCTGCATTGGCAGGCAGATTCTTTACCACTTGCACCACCTGGGAAGCCCCATATATCAGTAGATATATTAGGTATTTATTATAATGACTAGTACAGAGTAATTGTTCAGCAAATAAAAATAAATCTAATTATGGTTCTTGTTTTTCTTTTACCATCTTTCCCACTCCAGTGGGTTTTTGCACTCTGACTGTGCAAAAGTGTTTCAGTGAAGAATATTGCTTATATATTTAAATATTGTGCATATTTTGCCAGTGTTGCAGCTGAGTGTCTTGTTCCAATCAAGTTGATGTAAGTGACAGAAAGCTTTCAGTGCAGAAGACTTGAAAGTGGTATCTTTGTTTAGTCATCATTTCTAATACTTTCTGTGCGATATTCAATTCCTGAAAGTTCTCTTTTTAATAAATCCCTTGACATTTTGGACCTTATTCAAAGCAATATTAAATCCTGAATATTTTATAGTTAACCATATGAAAATAAACTATAATAGCAAGACTTCCAGCCATCTGTGTTGTAAGTGGTGTGATCTGTAACAATCATCCTAAAAGTTTTTATGCTAAAACTGGAAACTTTTAATAAATGTAATCTGCTGCCCATCTGCTGTTTGAATAGCAAATAAGCCATTGTAATAATGACCCTCATGTGGAATTTTCAGGTACTGTCACAGGAGTATCTCAGAGACCTCAAACTCCCACCTGCACATTTTAGTTATGGATACATTTCTTTCTTTAAGTAGGAAACATAAAATAAGTTTTGACTTGGGATTAAAACAACTGTTACTGTCTCTCTTATCATGTTCTATAATTAAGACCTGATTTTCTACCCTTCTGCTTTCACTGGTGAGGAGTGATTCCTGTTATATTGGTGAATTAATGAGTTGTCCTTTCCTTGAGAAAACATTGTTATTAAGTAATAACATGATGGGCTTCCCTGATGTCTCAGTGGTAAAAAATCTACTTGCCATGCAGGAGACACAGGTTCAATCCCTGGGCCAGGAAGATCCCCTGGAGGAGGGCATGTCAACCCACTCCAATATTCTTGCTTGGAGAATCCCATGGACAGAGGAGCCTGGTAGGCTATAGTCCAAAGGGTCACAGAGAGATGGACATGACTGAAGTGACTGAGCATGCACACACCATAACATGACATCATTAAACACATTAGTAAATTACCTTGGAGGACATAAGAGATACACTTTAACAGGTATGTATACCTTCTCTTCATTTAACACCTGATTCTTGAAGTTGGCCATTGTGGGTTGACATGCCCACCTGGACCACTGGTGTGAGGTAGGTGAAGATGAGACCTTCCGCCTGACACTCTCAGATTAAAAGAGCAAATTATAGAAAACAAATTCAAAATCCCTTGGTAATAGGTATGAGAATATTACTTTAAACATTCAGGATTTCATGAATACATTCCATTGAGGAGGGGTGAGTACAGTTGTGTCTGAGACATCCAGAGAGTAAACAAAACAAAAAAGTTAAATGATACTGAACATCATGTAGAATTCAGAAGAAGATCTTCATGTGGGCTAAAAACTTTCTCACCAGAAAGACAGTAATTATCCCCTCTAATAACTACTACGTTAACTAGAATTTTAAATCTAAATACTTCATTAATTTCCTTCCTCCATTTAAGAGTAGATATTTGAGAGAAAAATTTATGTTCTAATAAATTGAATTTCAAGAATGTAACCTTTTTTTCCCCTTGATTTCCAGCTGCACAACTGGATGCTGTTACATTCTTCCTCTACAGATAACGTTAAGCAGAGTTTGGATGACGATCTGGCTGAGACATTCAGGGAGAACTTTAAGTTCAAGTGAATAGGTTCTCCATGTGGTATGAAAACCACCTTCCAATTCTGAGTTTCTTTCTTTTTTTTTTTTACCCGTGGCGGATACATGTCAACTGAGTTTCTTTAATTTGTCATTTTAACATCTTTAGTTCAATTCTTAGAAACTAATGTGTCAGAGGAATAAAACGCAGACATGGATGAGTGAGTTCATTCTGCTGGGGCTGTCCAGCAACTGGGGGATTCAAGTCTCCCTCTTTGTCTTGTTCTTGGTCATGTACTTGGTGACTATTATGGGAAATGTCCTCATCCTTCTTCTGATCAGACTGGATAGCAGGCTTCATACCCCCATGTATTTCTTCCTTAGTGTTTTATCTCTTGTGGACCTTTGTTACTCAAGCAGTATTGTCCCTCAAATGCTGGTCCACCTGCTCTCAGTCCGGAAGTCCATCCCATTCTACAGCTGTCTGATCCAGCTCTCGACATCCCTGGCACTGGCTGCGTCTGAGTTCCTACTGCTGGGGGCCATGGCCTATGACCGCTATGTGGCAGTGTGCTGCCCACTGCACTACACGGTCATCATGCATGGAGGGCTGTGTCTGGGACTGGCTGTTGGCTGCTTGGTGGCTGGTGTCACGAATTCACTGATGGAGACAGCCATCACCTTTCGGCTCCCCCTGTGTCACGATGTTATTAATCACTTTGCTTGTGAGACCCTCGCAGTGCTGCGGCTAGCCTGTGTGGATACCTCTTTCAACAAGGTCATGGTGGCCATCTCAGGATTTCTGATGATCATGCTTCCCTTTTCCCTGGTTCTGTTTTCCTATGGTCGTATAGTTGCTGCCATTCTGCACATTCAGTCTGCTCAGGGACGTAGCAAAGCATTTGGGACGTGCGCCTCTCACCTCGTTGTGGTTTCCATGTGCTTTGGAACAGCCATCTTCACCTACCTGGGGCCACGATCTGCCTACTCAGTGGAAGGGGAGAAGATGGTTGCTCTGTTCTATGCTGTAGTGGCCCCTATGTTGAACCCCTTGATTTACAGCTTGAGAAATAAAGAAGTTATGGCTGCTTTCAGTAAACTTTTAGAGAAATTCAGAGACAAAGGCTAAAGACTATAAGAACTTCTTGTTATCTATCATCAAAATCAAAAAGAAGATCAGATCAGTGAAGGTGGGACTGGCACATTTACACTAAAGAAGACTATTATGGTCAGATCCTGGATTTCAAGTGAAGAATTTCTCCACATAATTAATGGATTCCCTCATGTAGGCCAATACCAGGTAATTTACATACCAGTGATTCATGAAAGGGCCTTTTCTTAGATCATCTTATCTCAGGTATCCAGTAGTATTTAGGATTCTTCTCCCATTTTTACATTTTATTAGCCTGTCAATGTTTAAAGGGATAATGCATGGCTTCATTAACAGACCTGGTTTGTCAATTGAATGGAAAGATGAATTCTGACAATTAGGCCTGCTTATACTTTTGTGGACTAGAAGAGAGAATGTCTGTTTCTCTTTCTACATGACAGTACTCCAGTTGTTTTTAGAACAGCTGGAAATAGATAGTGGTGATGTTTACACAACATTGTGAATGTAATTAATGCCACTGAAGTACACACTTAAAAATGACTAAAATGGCAAATTTTATCTTACATATTGTATGTTTTACCACAATAAAAAAGACTATAGTGAAGCCACAGATTTCTCATCTTCAAAGCAATTAAGATCCAGCATAATGGTCTGAACAAATATTCTGTCATATATGGTTTTTTCAACTCCTTAAAAAAATAACATCAATTTTGGAGCTTTTGATACTCTTTATGCCTAAATCTAGACTGTGATATTATATTCTAAAGTAAATAATATATGACAGAATATTTGTTCAGACCATTATGCTGGATCTTAATTGCTTTGAAGATGAGAAATCTGTGGCTTCACTATAGTCTTTTTTATTGTGGTAAAACATACAATATATAAGATAAAATTTGCCATTTTAGTCATTTTTAAGTGTGTACTTCAGTGGCATTAATTACATTCACAATGTTGTGCAAACATCACCACTATCTATTTCCAAAGTTATTCATTACCATAGACTTTTATTCAACTAGTTTTCAAAGACCTGGTTCCTATAAACTGGTTACAAAGATTCCACACCCACTGTACTCATTTTCTCTTAAACAAAGGTTTATGCATTTTGTTTTGCTAATTATTATTGATTTTCATATACCAACCTGCCTAGATTATTTTGAATTTTGATTCTCCAGTTCATTCCATTTGTTTATTTTGTCTTTCTGTTGATACAGATACAATAAATGGAAGAAGTTATAAAGATAAATACCAAATAGTACACATCAATTATATGTCACTGCAAACTTGGGGAGAAGGGGTGCAGAATGTCTTATAATTGGAATTATACAGTATACAGCCTTTTCATATTGACTTCACTTAGTAATTTGCATTTAAATTCCTTCATGTCTTTTCATGGCTTAATCATTCATTTCTTTTTGGAACTGAATAATATTCTATCATCTGTATGTACCCCAGTTTATTCATTCATCTACTGAAGGACTTCTTGTCTGCTTCTAATTTTCAGTAATTATGAATAAAGCTGCTTATAAACATTTGTGTGCAGGTTTTGTGTGGACATATTTTTGACTCCTTTAGGACTCCTTTAGGTAAATACCAAGTAACATGATTGCTGGATCGTATGGTAAAAGTATGTTTTGCTTGGTAGAAAACAATCAAACTGTCTTCCAAAGTGGCTGTACCACTTGGCATTCCCACCAACAGTGAATGAGAGTTTCTATTGCTCCATAGTTCTCCAGCATTCTCTAGTATTTTTGATTTTGGCTGTTCTAATCTCCCTGATGACACATGATATAGAATATCTTCTCATATGTGTATTAATACTAGTTCAGACTCTTCCAGAATACAGAAAAGGAGTAAATGCAACATTATTTTATGAAGTCAGGATTACCCTCACACCAAACCAAGCCAAGACATTATAGAAAGGAAACCACAGATCAATAACAGTCATGAACAGCCACACAAAATTCTAAAAATATTGCCAAATAAAATCCCATACTTTGCAAAAATATAATAGCTTATATTTTAATTTAGTTCCACATCTTAAAATAAATCAATATATATATATTTCCCTGTATCAAGAGAATAAAAGGGAAAAACAGTCTAGCACTTCAATAGGTGGCAAAAGTATTAATGTTAATAAAAAAAAAATCTTTGCAAACTAGGTATAGAAGGAAACTTCTTAACCCAATAAAATGTATATACAAATAACTTACAGCTGACATCAATATTTGTTAGCAAAAAGCAGAATCATTTTCTATTTGAGATTGAGAACAATCCTCAATGTCCATGATCATTAGTTTCCTTATCTGGAAATTCTGGCCAAAGTGATAAGGCCAGAAAAAGAAATAAAAGGAATGCAAGTTAGAAAGAAACAAATAGAATCATTTTTATTCTCAGTCAGCATTATTATTTACATTTAAAATCTCTAGGAATATACAACAAAGATCTTGGAATTAATAAAGGAATTTGGCAAGGTTGAAAGATGCAGAGATAATATGTAAAGTATGAGTGTGTGCATGTGGGCAAGCTAAGTCCCTTCAGCTGTGTGTGACCCTATTGACTGTATCCTGCCAGGCTCCTCTGTGCATGGGATACTATAGACTGGAATACAGGAGCAGGTTGCCATTTCCTCCTCCAAGGGATCTTCCTGACACAGGGATCAAACCCACGTCTCTTACATCTCCTGCAGTGCAGGTGGATTCTCTACTACAGAGCCACTGGGCGAGCCCACATTTATGTATCAGTTCAGTTCAGTCGCTCAGTCATGTCTGACTTTGCGACGCCATGAATCGCAGCACGCCAGGCCTCCCTGTCCATCACCAACTCCTGGAGTTCACTCAGNCCACTTAGAGGCTGCTGAGCCAAGGTAAGAGTCCCTTCTCAGAATATCACTTTATTTTTTAGGACTCAGTCTAATGATTATCTCCTGTCTGATACATTTACCAAGCATTTCTGTATGTTCATTTCTGTTTTACGTGTATGATAGAATATGTATCTATGTCACATTTCTTAAAATGTGGGCTCATCTCTAATAGCTTGTGCCTATAATGAAATTTCAGCTGTTTCAGGTTCATATGGCACAGTGATGTTTAAATACCAAACATTTAATTCTGTTGTCACACTTCTTCCTTCTATCCACTCTTAATCTTCAACAATCAGTCAGGGTGATAATCTCGTCTTTTGAACTCGAAGTACAGCCAGATATACAGTGAGCACATTTCTCCTACTGCGTTTGAGGGGCATCTCTTGATATTGGGTCAGAAATTAAAACCCCAGGCTCTGATCCCAGCCTGCAGTTTCTTATTATGCCTTCTGACAGCAGTTTTGCTGCTGCATCTTCCTGACAATTCAATTGTGATGGTCGCTACAAAAACTGCTGCTGTCTTGACAGGGAAGGAGGTTATGTTTCTATCATATCTGAATTACTTGGATCCTACCCTTGTACAGAATCCATACAGAGTTAAGCAGAAGTGTACACACAGCAGGCACAAGGATGGAGAGAAGCTAAAATGCTTGATTCTGGATCATTGGTAAAGTCTCAAATGAGGGGGTACCAAATTTGAGCACACTGTAGTGGAGTAGAAACTACCATGAGACTAAATGTCTACAAAGTTTATAGTAAAATAATACATTGAAAACGCATGTGGTCAAGTCCTCCTATTCATGTGCAATAGTTAACGCTTGCACCCTTCATTTAGTGGATGAGAAATAAGGAAATCTGTTGTTGTTGCTGAGCTTCCTCTAGGAGTGCAAAATTACCCGTATAACTTGTGAACAAGTATGTCTCAATATGTTTGTCTTCTTTTCTTTAATAAATATTGTAACTGGGGTGATTTTTCTTTTCTTTGTGTGTGTCTTTGTTAGCTATGAAGGTGTATTTCAACTAGTGTTTTAATCTCTGATTTGGCAACCCTGACCCAACCAAATCCATGCCCCCCCATAACAAAATCCAGGGTGGAATGTGAGGATGTTATCAGCTGCTGAAAACATTCAATGGTTACATATTGTCTATAATATAGAATAACTCTTAAATACCTTAATAATTCATATGAAGGAATCTACAGTCTGGTCCTTAACACTATTTTCTCTCTTCCTCTCTTTTCCCACACTGTTTCTCTCTCCCATCCCCCCTTTCTGTTTCTGTTTCTATTCATTTATTAACTTATAATTTTCCCACTCACAGAGGAAATAGGTCTTAATGAGATGCTTCCCTGAAAATGTCAGGCTATTTCATATCTCTTTGCCTTTGTTCCCTCTGTTTCATCTGCCTAAAATATCTCTAACATATTTATGGTCAGACTTATCTTTATTGTAATGATTTTCTCTTCTCTGATACATTTACCAAGCACTTCTATATATTCATTTCTATTTCATGTGTGTAATCGAACATGCAGTCTCTGTCACATTTGTAAAAACTTGAGCTCATCTTTAATAGCCTGTGCCAATAATGAAATTTCAGTACAATTAGAGAATAGTTCCTAAAATTATCAGACATTTAAAATATTTAAAAAGTGGCATTGAGTGCAAAATCTGGTATTTCTTATCTATATGAGACAGCATTGTGGCTGAGGCCATGCTTTTGTAGTCAGACAGACAGTGTCTTCACTTTAATTCTGGTTTCATCACTCTCAAACTTGGAAATGTTACGAATCAGTCTAAACTAAAGTGTCCTCTGTGAAATTAGAGTAACAGTGCCTCACTTATTTGTTTTGTATATTAAATGGCGTATTTGAAAAATACTTAGCAAGTTTCCCAGTACCCAGTAATAACTGATAAATGATTATTAGAGAATATTCTGGAATATTGTTCAGGCTTCATGTTAAAACTCATCAGAACAAAACCCTAACAGATTCTTGCCCAATGCCATCTCTTCAACAATGAGGAATGTGTCTGTAAACACCAAAGTTTTTCCCATTACAGTAAATGGCATCACTTCCATATCGTAAGCCATATACCTGAAATTCCTCCTTGATTTCTCTCTTCTCCCATATTTAATTCATCAGTTACCATTAAAAATGCTTTTAAAATGTATCTGGAGTCCACTCATTCCGTGAAACAAGGTTTTCAAGGTTACCATTACCTTTGAGTAGCCACCCGCAGTCTCACAACTCCCACTCTTGCTCCCACAGTCTTATGCAATGTCAGAGTGATCTTTCCAAGCGTGAGTCATACTGTGCTCCTATTCAGCTGTAAGCCTTTCACTTGCTTCTCACGTATTTAGACCACTATTTAGATCCCCTGTTATGACCTGCGGGGTCTTACGCTGGCCCTGCTTGCCTTTCCCCCCATTCCTCATTTCTTCTCCATCCGTCACAGCAGGCACGGCCTCATCTCAGTGCACCTCTCTCCCACCTCACTCTTCAGAAGGCTGGGGCTCTGGCATCCTCTTCTGTGCAAATGTCGCCTCCTCAGAGGTCAGAGACGCCTTCCCCAATCACACGAGTATCATTTCTGTTTTTTAACCTTCATAGAAAATGTTTCAAATTTTATTATGTATTTCTTATTGTTTGCTGATTAAAAAAAAATCTCCTCCAAGAGACTCTCACCTCCACCCCCAAGGACTTCAGTCTCTGCAAAAGGAAGCTCATATCTGCTTACTACTCGGCTTGGTCCACAGCAGTCACTCTCCTCGCTCCTGTGAGCCCATCCTTATCTTTTAAGGCCCTGAGGTGGAGGAGGAGCCCTTTCACACTGTCATTTACAGTTTATATACAATTTTACTTACATTATTTCATTTGGATTTTGATCCACATTGACATAAGATCATACACTGGGTACATTGTGGTACATAGTGGTCTAAATACCATGAGAAGCGAGTGAAAGGCTTAAAGCTGAATAGGAGCACATAAATGAATATTAATATTTGCACTTGCAGAAGAGGAAACTGGGTTTCGGAGATGATATATTCATATAGCAATTTACGACTGAGGTCCAGGTTTTTAATACTGGAAAGCTTCTCCCCACCTCACCGTCTCAGGTACCTCGCAGACAATGACAGGTTTCACTCTGTCTCCATGGAAAGTACAGGGGGAAAAGCATTGTAAAGGCAGAACTTCCAGTGCTCTGGGTGGATGGTAGGCCAGGAAAGTCAGGTGTAACCTTCACAGTTGGCAATGGTAATATGGAACATGGTTGTTTGATACTGTTTGATTTGGACGTGGTAGTGAAAGACAGTGTAGGGTAATAGATAGAGCATGGTGTTTAGACTTAGACTTGAATGTGATTCCTGCCCTCCTGCCAGTGGGAACGTGGTAGGTTACTTCTCCAAAACTCAATTTCTTCATTACTAAGATGTATAAAAAGGCTATGTGAAAATCAAATTACATTGTGTACATAATGTACCCAGTGTGTGATCTAACCTATAATGCACTATTAAAAATGATATATTACTGTTGTTACTAGTCAAAGAAGGCAAAAGATGGAAGGTTCTAAATGGATCATGGAGTCTGACCAGTAATTTTTTTCTCCCAGGAGAGTTAAGCCCTGTGTTTCCAATATGGAAGTGGAAAACCAGACACGGGTCACCAGGTTCATCCTGGTGGGGTTCCCTGGGAGCCGGGGCATGCGTGCGGCAATGTTCCTCATATTCCTCATGGCCTATATTCTGACAGTGGCTGAAAATGTGACCATCATCCTGTTGGTGCAGCGGAGCCGGCCACTGCACAAGCCCATGTACTTCTTCCTGGCCAACTTGTCCTTCTTGGAGACCTGGTACATCTCTGTGACTGTACCCAAGCTGCTGTTTAGTTTTTGGTCCATGAGCAACAGCATCTCTTTTGCTCACTGTATGATACAACTTTACTTCTTCATTGCACTCATGTGCACAGAATGCGTGCTCCTGGCCGCCATGGCCTATGACCGTTACGTGGCCATCTGCCGCCCACTACACTACCCCACCATTATGAGCCACGGGCTCTGCTTCCACCTGGCTCTTGGTTCTTGGACCACTGGCTTTGGCATCTCCTTGGCTAAGACCTACTTCATCTCTCGCCTCAGCTTCTGTGGCCCAAATGTCATCAACCATTTCTTCTGCGACATCTCTCCAGTACTTAACCTCTCCTGCACAGACATGTCCACAGCTGAGCTGGTGGACTTTGTCCTGGCACTGGTCATCTTCCTCCTCCCCCTCACTGTTACTATCCTGTCTTATGGATGCATCCTGGCCACCGTTCTACGCATGCCCACGGGCAAGCAGAAGGCATTTTCTACTTGTGCCTCCCACCTGGTGGTGGTCACCATCTTCTGCTCAGCTACAATTTTCATGTATGCCCGGCCCCGAGCCATTCACGCCTTCAACACGAACAAAGTTATTTCCATCTTCTATGCCATTGTCACCCCTGCCCTCAACCCTTTCATTTATTGTCTAAGGAACCGAGAAGTCAAAGAGGCTCTGAAGAAACTGGCTTATTGCCAGGCCAGATCTGACTAGTCTGTTACAGGTGATTAGAAGAAGTAATTTGATTTGGAGCCTGCTCTTCAACCCCCATCCTTTCTCCCTTAATGCCTCAGCTGGATATTAACATGTTACTCATGTTAATGTGACCTCACCACATCCACGTTAACCACCGGCTCTTGGTTGTGTCCTGAGATCTACATCTGTGCCTGTGGTCTGTGTTTTAAGGGCGTGCCCTTTTAACAGCGAGTTCTCTTTGCCTGTGATCTAAAATGGGGTTTCTAAGATTGGAATAAATTCCTGAGTTGAGTGGGAAAGAGAGATGGCAGCATATGAATTAGCTGTTTTAGGATCTAGCAAGCACTATACTCTCCAGGGAATCAGATTTGGTGACAGCTTCCTGACTTCTCAGCTTCCTAACTGAGATAGAAGTAGCTGCTCCTTTTATAATCCTATTCTGGATTTGATGCCAGGAGTCAATCTTGGTGGCAAAGACTAGAGGAACAGTCTCTAGCCTCTTTCAACACTTGTTGTAAACACCGGTTTCCCTGCATTAAAATACCCTTCTACTTCAAAATAGCTGGAGTGCTTTCTGTTATCTGTGAAGTGTCACCTATAAGTGAACTGTACCTTTTATAGTTTACATTTTGTTTTCTTATATAAGTTATTCCAATTGTTCTGTGTTGAATTTCATATTTCCTTCCTAGCTGTCACAGCATATTTATTTGTATCCTCCAGTGGATGAACACATGATCACTGATAAATAAATGAATATCATCACATATATTACTTGCTGCAGGAAGCTTGCGCTCATAGTCCTCTTTCCTTCTGATCTCAGTCTTCTCTCGTCCTCTTCAGCTTGCTTTTACTTCCTCTGGCCTCACTCTCTTACCTCATATACAAGTAACTAGCCCAGTCTTAGGAATTAACAGATTTTCATCCTATACCACAGTGACTCTCTACTCTCCTACTTCTTTATCTGACACCCTACCCATATAAGCTTTACCTTTTTGATAAAGTGAGCCCACCCACCTGCAGAAGTGCATATGGATATGCCTACTCTTCGTTTATAGTTCTCACAAAGGCAAAGGGAGCTCTACTTTAAGCTGTATTCAATGTAACATGCTGATGTCAGTAGGAATTTAAATATTCTATTGTGTGAGTAGTGTGTGCTCAGTCATGTCCAACTCTTTGTGACCCCAAGGACTGTAGCCTGCCAGGCTTCTTTGTCCATGGAATTTTCCAGGCAAGGATACTGGAGTAGGTTGCCATTTCCTACTCCAGGGGATCTCCGTGATTCAAGGATTAACACATGTCTCCTGCATTGACAGGCAGATTCTTTATCACTGCACCACCTGTGAAGCCCCATATTGATTCATATAATTACCTTATTTGATAATAGAAGAAAGGTAACACTTAAAAACAATGATTAAAAAAAATTTTTTCGATCAACTCATGAGGCAGCCACTTATTGAGCCTTTTCACCTTTCCAATTTGTTTTAAGTGCCGAATTGCCATAGAATGGTCGGTGTTGAATTTTTCAGCAACTTCTTACACAGTTGTAAGAGGATCAGCTTCTATGACACTCTCAATCAGTCATTGTCAACTTCTGGTGGTCGACCACTATGCTCCTCATATTTAAGGCTCTCATTTCCTTTGCAAAACTTCTTGAACTGTACATTTGTTAGAAGTTCTGGGCCAAATGCATTGTTGATGATACTAATTGTCTCCTCTGCTTTATCACCGATTTTTAACTGGAATAAAAAAATCGCTTGAATTTGCTTTTTGTCTAACATCTATTTCTATAGTCTAAAATATAAAATAAGCAACAAGTAATAAATCCTTAACAAAAAACATAAAGTGTGGAAATGCACATTAAAGTGATGTTTAACATAACCACATTCATTTAAAAGTAATCATACGGTAGCTTTATTTTTAGCTTTTAAAGGAATCTGCATACTGTTCTCCACAATGACTGCACCAATTTACATTCCCATCAACAGTGTAGCAGTGTTCTCCACACCTTCTCCAGTATTTATCATTTGTAGACTTGTTGATGATGGAATACTTTAGTAACATGGTCTAGGAATGCCTGTGAGGAGGTAATATTTTACGTAAAGCCTGAATAATGAGAAGTTAGACAGTCATGCTAAATAAAATGCAGTGATTGAAAAGCACAGGTTCTGGGGCCCCATTTGAAACTAGTTCCTGCTGTGTAAACTTGGGTAAGTTTAGTCATTCTGTGTCTGTTTTCTCATTTGTAAAATGAGGCTCATAACAACCTACTCCATTGCATTGGTTTGAAGATAAGTAAATAGAAGTACTTAATCAGTACTCAGCACAGAGTAAGTGTTCTTACTGAAAAGATTGCTTTTATTTTTGTGTCAGGCGAAGTTTTATAGGCAAAACACGTACTGAGTACAGGAGCTTGTAGTGAGAACTAGAGTAGCATGTTACATGAAGAAGGCTAATAATACTGGAAATAAAGTAAAACTTGTAGTATAATAACTCCAGTTTAGACCTTTATACTGGGCTTCCCTGGTGGCTTAGCTGGTAAAGAATCTGCATGCAATGCAGGAGCCCTGGGTTTGATCCCTGGGTTGGGAAGATCCCCTGGAGAAGGGAACAGCTACTCACTTCAGTAGTCTGGCTTGGAGAACTCCACGAACTATACAGTCCACGAGGTCACAAAGAGTTGGACACGATTAAGGAAATGCATCCATATGGGAATAATCAGGGGGATGTTCATTGCAATGTTGTTTATAACAAAAAATGAAAAAACCCAGCATGTTAAAAAAATAGAGTTGGATAGAGTAAAACGTCCTCGTGATGGAAAATATTGTAGCTAAAAAAATGGCATGGGATTTTTTTTATTGATAGTATAAATCACATTACACTATTGAGTAAAAAGCAGTTTGCAAATAAATAATTACAAAAATGATGTACAGCATGATCCCATAAAATATAGGAATATATGGCATATGTGTATTTTTTTGAAAAGAGATGAAAGAAGGAAGCATTAGTAATTTCCAGACTGCAGGGATGAGAGTAGATAGATCAAATATTAATCAAATGAAGGTTTAATAACCCAATAGTGTTTTAGAGAGCTAGGCAGCTCTTTCTTTAACCCGATTCTTACATTTTGTACTTGTGATATTATGCTAGAATAACAATGAACAGCAAAATTGTTATTCTGCCTTGGTGTAATGTGGTTTTCCTTTTTCCCTTTTGTTTATTGCCAGATTCTTTTGAGACCCAGAAGCCTCTAGGAGTTGGGCTGGTTATGACACCATAAATGTATACACAGATAAACATGCTATATTAAAATATGAAATTTAGATAAATTAATATTTCTAATTTATAACAGAGTATAAACAAATGCTATCTGTGGTTTATTTGATATTAAAAATTTTGAAGCCTCAAATAGTGAGGCAAAGCTTCTGGATCAAAACAACTTCATCAACCTTGCCTTTTGCTGAACAGGTTGTCATGGTAACAGGAGGGCACAGACCGGAGAGCATACTAAAGCAGTTATTATAACTCTACATGAAACATATTTGACATTTGGAGCACTTCCCTTTTGATTCATGATTAGACTGAGGCACTGAAATGTCCCCATGGTGGGCTGAGATCATGTGGCCAATGATAATCTGAAAAGAGAAATATCTAGAGATACAGATACAAAATAGAAGTGTTTATCTAGGAGTGGATGCATTTCAAGCATTTGTGTCTCTTCCATTTCCCTCTAGTCCTCCTCCATTTTTTTTTCTTACCTAATATTTTCTTTNGGGAGGCCTGGCATGCTGCAGTTCATGGGGTCGCAAAGAGTCGGACACGACTGAACGACTGAACTGAACTGAACTGAACTGAAGGTTTCTCCATATGAGAGAAGTTGTCTAAAGTCCACAAAAAAGTAAAATGATCAGATGTGATCGCAGGGGAACAACCTTCCAGAATCAGGACTAAAATGTCCATTTGCAAACTTGATTCTCTTTGTGTGTGCTAGGTCATTTGAGTCATGTCAGATTCTTTGTGACCCTATGGACTGTAAGCTGCTAGGCTCCTCTGTCCACGGGATTCTCCAAGCAAGAATACTGGCATGGGTTGCCGTGCCCTCCTCCAGGGGAGCTTCCTGACCCAGGGATGGAAGCCGCATCTCTTACGTCTCCTGCACTGGCAGGTGTGCTCTCTACCACTAGTGCCACCTAGGAAGTCCAATTCTCTTTGAATCTTTCCTAAAAATGCTTTAAAGAAAAAAAAAATTTTTTTTTCACCAGTTGATAGTCAATGCTAAATGCTGAGTTGATGAGATTAGGAAATGGGAAAATATTGCTATAGCAAAAGATCTTTTTATTTTAACATATTTATCCATTCACTGGATGAAAAATAACATGTTCTATTTGTATAGATAAAAGATGATGAAAGTCTGAGCTTTAACAATGATAATTGAAATATTTTTTTTATATTGACTTTCAATATTACTCCTATTTTCTCCTTAATTCAAATATNAAATGTTCCCTTGGTATCTCTAATTTTCTTGAAGAGATCTCTAGTCTTTCCCATTCTGTTGTTTTCATCTATTTCTTTGCATTGATCACTGAGGAAGGCTTTCTTATCTCTTCTTGCTATTCTTTGGAACTCTGCATTCAAATGGGAATATCTTTCCTTTTCTCCTTTGTTTTTCACAGCTATTTGTAAGGCCTCCCCAGACAACCATTTTGCTTTTTTGCATTTCTTTTCCATGGAAATGGTCTTAATCCCTGTCTCCTGTACAATGTCATGAACCTCAGTCCATAGTTCATCAGGCACTATCAGATCTTGTCTTCCTTACTGTGGCTGAAAATAGATATACAGGGAAGCTGTTTGAGTAGCTGAACTACAGAACTATGAGATGGTCTAGAGAGACTGTGCTTGAGTTCATACTAGACTCTATTAACAGAAAGATGGAAAAGGCTTCCAAATCAGTTTCGAATCGGGAGGCTGTCACTTATATGATCTTGGATGAGTTATTTAGCTTGATGAGATTTGCTTCTTTTATAAATAGGCAGATAATAAATATATACTTTAAAATGCCATTTTGATGATTCATAACAATTTGTATAAAGCTCTTAACAGTGTGCCTGGAATAAACTGAAGTTATTTGGTTTATTATTCTGTTATCTAAATGTGTGGGTGGGGAAAGAGCTCAATCTATTGGTAAGATACTTGAAGTCCCAGTCTCCAAGGAGGGTGTCCCCACACTCCACTTGAACATTAACTCTGGGGCCCCACAGGTGAGCAGCCAGGACTTTTCCCCAAAACTCCAAGCACCCCATACTTTCCTGTGCAATTGCCCACTGAGAGCTCCACTGTTGTAATTAATAGTGGCAAAGTTTTAATGAACCCCACAAGGAGATTTTTACTGACACTTACCTTTTAGATCCTGAAATAGTCTCTGTTCCTTAGAGATCAATTAAAAAGTTTTGTTTTTGTTTTCCATCTTCGCTCAGTTGCCTGAGGCAACTTTCCAGCTGTGTCTTTTTTTAATGAGTGAGTTCTCTAAGAGGCTCCTGCACCTTGAGATTCTCCTGAAGTTGCAGGAGTTCTTGGGGAGTAAGGATATGAAAACTGAGAAACCCTAAAGGTGATTTCCCTGGACAGGCTGAGAGGTTGCACACACGTTTTAACTCAGAATCTCTCTAGAATCATTTGCAGTCACTGAGGGAGGGAGGAAGTGAGGGAGAGTTCTTTGGAAGTCTTTAATAAGTCACTGATCGGCAAGGCTCTTCCAGTTAGTTTCATACTTGAGTACAGACTTTGGGCCACTGTCCTACTGGCTGGCAACTGGAAGACCTACAACACTGACCAGATGTACACTGGGGAGCAGAAGCTCATACGCTCGCCCGCCCCATCCCCAGACTCAGGCTACCGCAGGGTGTTCATTAACCTGATGGCTGTGTCAAGTGGTCCCTCATCCCCAAGAATCAGCAAATTTAATGTATATATGTATGCATGCATATGTTATGCCATATGTGTATGTGCTTTTGATGTTCTTGTTCTTTAGTGGCTAAGTCATATCCTACTCTTTGTGACCGCATAAACTGTAGACTGCCAGGCTCCTCTATCCATGGGATTTCCCATGCAAGAATATTGGAGAGGGTTGCCATGTCCTTCTTGGGGGGTTCTCCCTGATTCAGGGATCGAACCTGTGTCTCCTGAATTGGCAGGCAGATTCTGTACCACTGAGCCACCAGGGAAGCCCATGCATATCCTTCATTTCAGTTCAGTTCAGTCACTCAGTCATGTCCGACTCTTTGCGACCCCATGAATTGCAGCACGCCAGGCCTTCCTGTCCATCACCAACTCCTGGAGTTCACTCAAACCCATGTCCATCGAGTCGGTGATGCCATCCAGCCATCTCATCCTCTGTCATCCCCTTCTGCTCCTGCCCCCATTACCCTCCCAGCATCAGGGTCTTTTCCAATGAGTCAACTCTTTGCATGAGGTGGCCAAAGTATTGGAGTTTCAGCTTCAGCATCAGTCCTTCCAATGA